>CM065372.1:26225592-26495592 GCA_033032245.1 Poecilia picta
ATAAATGAAACATTTTCTAAAAGTGTAAAAACAGAAACTTAAAAACTTTATTTCTCAAGTCAAATTGATGGTGATAATGACCTCTGGTTAAAATAGTGAGCTTTTATTATATTTGCATATTTATTATGAACATTTATTAACGTCTGCATGTCTAGTCGCTTGTTTCATCCTGTTTAGCTTTTTTTTTTTTTCATGGCAGAAATGGGCTTCCATAGGTTCATCATTAAAAAATGAACTGAATTATTTGTTTATTTGCATCTTTTAATGTATTTCTAAAATTGTCCCCTTTGGTGCTTAAATGAAAAATCTGAAGAATGAGCCTGTCTTTACCATTTACTATTATTAATCGATTAATCAGCAAACTAATTGATAGATTAATTGGTGCTGCTCAGTCAGGAAGTTTAATTTGAACTCTTCACCTTTTTAAATAAAGAACAGTCCCTGACTGACTCACCTGGCGGCCAGGTGGGCTGGCCGGCGTGTGGAACGGCGTGAGGGGCGGGGAGGTGGGCCCCCCCCGGCTGCTCCCGTTGGTCAGGCCGCTGGACGCCTTGCTGGGGGTCGTGGTGCTGCTGTGGGGCGCCGCCGATGAAGACGAGGCCACGGGTGAAGCTGCGGTCGCCGTGACAACAGAGGAGGAGGAGGAGGAGGAAGGAGGCGCCTTGGAGGCCGGGGAGGGCAGGATGGGGCGGGAGTAGGTGCGCAGGGTGGGGGCCGCTGTGGAGGTGAGTTTAGGCGGAGCCGGGATGAGGATGTGGGGGGACGAAGCGCCGCCCCCCGCCGCCGCGCCGCCGCCGCCTTCGGCCCGTGGGCCGAGGAGACGGAGGGGGCGGGGGTCAGCGGGGGAGGCGGGGAGGCGGTGGTGGGGGTCAGGGTGGGGCCGGGGGAGTCCAGGAGCATCGGGTTGGGGATGAGCCGTGGGGGGGTCGGCGTGGTGGGGGTGAAGGGGGCGGGGCCATTGGCGGCCTGTTCTGATTGGCTCTGCTGAACCAGCTCCTTGTCCTCATTCAACGCTAACAACTGAGACAACAAAACTCGTTTAGCCAACTGGAACTGCTAGCTAGCATGTTAGCTGCGCTAACCTTGACACGCTATCATATCATAAGTCAGAGTCCACATCCAGTCACAACTAAAACATCTGGACGTCTTATCTTCACTTCTAATACTGTACAACTCCAGCAATAGCTCTAAAGTTTTAAAGATACAAATGCTAAGCGCTAAAAAATATTAGCACTGCTTTTAGCACATGGTGGAAGTGGTTAGCTCATGCAAATTACGCTTATGGAAGTGTGTTAGCTTGCATTAAACCACTGGTAAGTGTTGCTCTGCTATTAGCGCTTATGGAAGTGTGTTAGCTGCCATTAGCGCTCTAAGGAAGTGTGTTAGCTCTGATATTAGTACACTTGGAAGTGTGTTAGCTCTGCTATTAGCGCACTATGGAAGTGTGTTAGCTCTGCTATTAGCGCACTATGGAAGTGTGTTAGCTCTGCTATTAGCCACTATGGAAGTGTGTTAGCTCTGTATTAGCGCACTATAGAAGTGTGTTAGCTCTGCTATTAGCGCACTATGGAAGTGTGTTAGCTTGATTTACTTGAGTGTGTTAGCTCTGCTATTAGCGCACTATGGAAGTGTGTTAGCTCTGCTATTAGCGCACTATGGAAGTGTGTTAGCTCTGCTATTAGCGCACTATGGAAGTGTGTTAGCTCTGCTATTAGCGCACTATGGAAGTGTGTTAGCTCTGCTATTAGCACATATGGAATGTTAGCTCTGCTATTAGCACTATAGAAGTGTGTTAGCTCTGCTATTAGCGCACTATAGAAGTGTGGCCACCACTAATCTACAGACTATTTGTTTGTCTTTTCACTCCTGAGAATCAGGGAATAACTTCTGTATTAAGTTAGTCACATTTGAATTGAAAACTATTTATTGACAAAATAAACTTTTCCAATTCAAAAATCATTTTGCTGCTAAATTATTCAATAAATAAACTTATGAGTTAAACAACAAAGATGTTTATAGTTTTATAGATGGTTAAAAGAATCAGATTGCTTCAGTTTCATCTTCCCAGAGTTTCAGAAACTTCTGATCGTTCATGGAGCTTCTTTAGAAATGTGGACGCTGACATTAGCGTTAGCTGCTACATGTTTAGCATTGAGATGCTAATTTAGGCTTCTCTGATAGGCTAGCTGCTTTTAGCACAACTTGAACACAACAATATTCTCTTTCAGCGTCCAATCAGATCGTTCAGAGGCAGAAATTAACCCCCAATTGACCGAAAGAAGAGAGAAGACTCTTCTATTGCTGCTGTTTGCGGATGTGCATCAGATTTACAAGCGTACCAAAAACAGTAAATACAAAGGTTCCGGCCTGAACAAAAAAAAAATGCAAACAATTGCACTAAAAATGCTAAAACATTAGAATAAGTGTAAATAAGGAGTACAGTATTAATGCCCTATTTATAACTCTTCCCAGATTGATTAGCAGCAGCAGTTGCTGGTACGTTGACACGTTTATGCTCCAGATCAGACATCAATGCCATGTTACTGCAGCTCCTTCCTTCCTGCAGGTTGTTTATTTTTACCATATATTTGATTTCCTGTCGGTTACCGTCAGATTTCATCTACTTTTGTCATAAATCATAGTAAAACCAGTGATCTAAATAAAACCACCTGATTGCTGTGAGTGTGGACATTTTTCCCAGCGTGGGGTTGACCTCTCCTCAGCTGACGGTGTCGGGTGTCACCAGGCCGACCGGACCGATGGCCGCCCAGGAATCACTCCTCTACCTCACTGTACATATTTAATCCATCGCTGTCTGGCTAAAGGAAAAACTGGCTTCAGAACAAGACCGTCTTAAACTCCAGACCACCTTAAAATATTGGAAGAAGTAACTGGAGGAAATAGCCTGGATTATGAGAGATTAACTTTTTATTTATTATTCATCTTATCTCTACCAGATCAAAAGCTTTGATATACATTTTCAATCCATTTCTGTTTATTTATAAATAATTCACTGATTACTGTCATATTTCTATGACTGGTTGATCATGTTTCTATACAAAGTGACTGAAATTACAGTCAAAATTCTGCATCATTTCCTCCTACAAAGCAGAGTTTGAAACATTGTAATGGTTTCCAGGTCAAACTACACCTGACTTTATGGTTTCTGGTTCAGTAATGGAGAATTAGACTCTTTACTGGTATTTCATGTTCAGCTCGTTTTTATTTATCTGCTTTAGAAAAATGCAGGAAAAGTTTAATGTTTTCATAAAATAAACAAGCTCAAAATGTAAAACATCAAATTAAAGCCTTTTAGTATCGAAGGTGATATTAAGGCCATTAAAGATGTAAATAAAAAATAACTAAATTCCTTTTTAAAATAGGACAATATTTTTTTTTGCCCAAGGTACAATAACAGCATTCCTCTAATTAATAATTGGTCATTTCTGAATCTGAAGCTAAAAAATGGTTCTAGCATCAACTGTGAAAAGCTCAGACCTTTCTGCGCTGCAGAGCTCACGTTACTGGGATTATTTTTGTCTTAAATGCAAAATGTTTATATTTTTTACAGTTTTGGCTTGATTACTCTTCTGAATACTTTGTTCTTGCAGGAAGTTTCCTTTTTTAATCCAGCTAATGATTAATCGATTACTAAATCAGTTGATGATTATTTGAATAATCGATTTGTGGTGATTAATCATTTTAATTGTTGGTGCAGCTGAAACATTTGAAGCCTGTTTGATCATCATCATCATCTCTGATGCCTCCATTTTCTCTTGGTGCAGATCAGGATGACGGCGATGCTTTGAGTTTTACCAGGAATCGGCTCGTTCTTGTGTTTGGTTTGATTCCTGTTCTTGGTGTTTGGATCCATTTAAACCCAGATGGTCTCATTTTAACCTCCAAACCATTAACAGTCAAACGCTCCAGTATCTCCAGTATCTCCCTGTTTCTCTCAGCAGGTTATCCACCAACTTTCTTGCTCTTTTAGAGACATTTTGCATTTTGACATCTGGAACCTTTGCAGCACAACAATCCTTGATCCTCAAGAGTTTCATGCATTTTCCACCTTCAGTTGTGTTGGAGTTTCAGCTCAGACTATCTGGACTCGTCTCTATGACCCAGGACTTGTGATGCTGCAGGTATGAAAGGTTAGCGGTTAGCGCTAAGGCACAGCGGCCCCCGAGATGAAAGGTGAACCGTCTGAACTCAGACAGAGCTGGACCAGACTGAACAGGAAACTGGTGCACATCAGCTCTGCTCCTTTTGTTTTACTGCTGTTGTTTTGACATGTGGGACGGACAGAGTCGTCCAACAACCCGTTAGAGTCAGTTAGCTCATCAGTGGTGTTGAGCTGTTCCTGAACTCTCAATCAAACTGGGTTTTTATGACAATTTCAAACTGATTAGAGCTATAAAAAAACCAAAGAAAAGCTGACGATAAAGACGGTTTTCTGCAAAGGAGAAGCTCTGAAACAGTTGTAACACCTCTCTGTCACCTGTCTGTCAGTGAAGCTTTTACCACTTCCTGTCCTCCAGCCTGGTTCTGCTCTGACTGGGTTCAATGTGTTGCTGCAACAAATTGATTCAGCAGGTTTCTGTTAAAAATAGATCAAAATCTACTATGTTTCTATTTGACTGTCTGACTGTCTATCTATCTCACAGTAAAAATGCCGGTGTTGAATTAATACCCAATAGTGTCTATATGTGTCCATGTCAGCAGGTGTTAAGGTAACACTTTTGAAAGTGTTAACAGATTGACACCCATTTTTTTTGTTAAATTAACTTTGGTCTATATACTGAAATGGGATTAAGAAAAGTTAAACTTTCCATTTCTGTGTATTATTTTGAATATTTTCCATTGGATTTGATTGATATTGACACCTTGTGGGTCAATTATTTACTTTTTAACAACCACATTATGTTTTGTGATCAACACCACACTGGTGTTACTTTTAATATATTTTAACACCAACACCGTTGTAAATGTTAATGTGACTCTGTAGTGTTGAATTTAACACCAGCTGACTTGGACACATATTGACACTATTGGGTGTTAATTCAACACTGGCATTTTTACTCTATCTATATCTATCTATCTATCTATCTATCTATCTATCTATCTATCTATCTATCTATCTATCTATCTATCTATCTATCTATCTATCTATCTATCTACAATATATAGTCTCAAACCACAAAATGGGTTTGATCTAAAACCATCTATAAAATGTTATTTCACAATTAAATTCCTATTTCTCACAGAAATCCCATATTTTTTTTTAATTCTACCACTTAAATGCGACCCAATCAGTCTTCAGTGTGAAGCTTTACGGCCCAGGAGAAGAACTTTGACGTCACACAGCAGCGCTTTGTTTACGGAAGTAGTAATGGACGCCGCCATCTTTGTTTTGACAGATTTTAATGTTCGTTCAACAATCAAAGGATCCAAACAAGAAGAAGGAACCTGATGAGAACAAAGTATGACTTCAGCTGTTGGTTCTTAGTGGAGAATTAACTGCGTCACGTTGCGTCAACAGCTGCCCTACTGCGCATGTCTCAACCACAGGTTTTCATTAAACCTTTGTATCTGGTTAACTCAAGTTAACCAGATAAAAACCGCTTCCACTAAAGCGACCTGACTAAGAAACACGTCATAATAAATAAGACACTTTTTGCGCCACTGATTATAACTGTTGAACTATTCAGACAATTAAAACACATTTCAACTTGGCGCCAGATCTTCACCCGGCGCAAACTGCCACACAGCTTTGCGGCATCTGAGGTTTTACCTGCTGCGTTTTAATTCCAGATGATAAATTTTCATTTTCCCGCTCATTGTGACCAAAACAGGAGGACATGGTTGTTCTATGTGTCTATGAATCCCGTTCTTCTTTTTTCATTCTCTTATGAAAACTTAACATTTTAGTTTTCTATTAAAGCCTCGCTCATTTTTTAATGTTGTTCTTATTTGGAGGAACTATTTAAGACATAACCGTGAATAAAATTGCTTATTGATTATTGATTAATGTCTGTCCAACTTTAATGGGTCACTCATCTCAGATCATGTTTTATGACGCTGTGACAGTGGATACTGTGAATGCTGCTAAAAATGCTAGCTAATGCTAATAAACGTGGGTAACCATGGAAACCACTGGCCGTTTGCAGCCCGGCTGGTTCCGCTGTGTTTATAAATAAATATCCGTCTAGAAGTTCATAAATCTTAATTAAATGATTTTTACCGACATGTCTGACGTCATTTAGTGCCGAATTATGACGTCACGTTTGCTAAAATGTGGATTCCGTTGAACACGTGGAAATGACTCAGGAAGAGAAACAATCGGACTTGGACCCGAAAGATTGTTTGGGTATTTAACCAATTATAACACATTTTAAATCAATCTAAAGCTGATTTGGGATCAGTTCACCTTCATTCAATATGTGGATTATTGTTATTTTACTTTATTCTCAACAAACCAAAGTGTTTTCATTCTGCTGCTGTCACTTCTTCAGTCATCAAACATTTTTAATGCACATTATTTATTTCAAAAAGAACAAACCACTGCAGTGTCCTAAGATAATGTCCTTTACTTGATTTCTTTACTTTGAAATATACATTCAAGTTTGTATTTTCTGAACCAGATACAATAGTAAAATAGTCTTTAACGTAGGGAAACGTTGTTACCGTTGTTTGTTTGTTTTCTCAGGGTTGTCAGGTTTCTTTTCTTATAAACTCTGAGATCTCAATGTCTTGACTGGCAAAGAAAGGCAAGTAGAAAGATGGACAATAACTGAACTGTTTTTCCTTTGATATGAGACTCATGTCCTGTATATTATTGACAGCATTGTTGTAAAACCAATACAGATAATGTTGGGGAAAAAAGAACAAATATTAGGACATAATGTATGTCTAATAACTGCACATTATTTTCATATTATCTCACAGTGTTTTATATATGTCCAATGATCTCGGATCTGTTTCCATGCCTGTTTCTACTCTATTCTGTTTTTCTATGCCGTTTGGATTTATTCAAGAACTAAATCACTGAAAATATCCCCATAAATTTTACACGTTTTGCTTTCAAGTGTCACATTAGTGCCAATAATTAGTGATGTTGTGAGGAGTTAGAACAGGTGAAACCTGCGTCGCTCAGCTGATCCCCATATGGTGAAAACTGGGGTTCGGGTCCAAATGTGAGCAAAGTGCTCAGGCTGGGCTCGGTTCGGTCCGGTCCGGTTCGGTCCCAGGCGGACAGATGCTGACATCTGGCCCCGCTTCCAGCCTGGTGACAGTTATAGGCCATGAGCATGTGACTGTCAGAGACGGACCGAGTACAGACGGATCCAGGCCTCCGGGTCTGACGCCGAACCCGCTCGGCGCTCTGCGCACCGCGTTCCGCTCACCTACCTGCGGAAAACGGCGTGTGGCGCAGTTTATCCCCGCAGCCGTCCATCAGCAGCGGAGCGCATGTCGGTGAATCCCGCCGCTGTTACCCGATGAGCGGCTGGTTCCGATGGGCGTGTTTGAAGCCTCACTTCCTCGTCTGACAGCGCGTCGCCTTCCGCAGACAAAACGGTCCCGAAGCGCCGCGGAGGGCCGAGGCCCCACAGGGGGCGAGTCCGAGCGCGGTCCGGCCCGGTGGTTCTGGGTCTGTGTGCGTGTGGACGTGCGTGGCGCACCGTGTTTATGGTTCCATCACGGCCCCGGTTCGATCCCCGCTGACCGGTCCGTGACTCTGGGCTCCAGATGGGGGGGGCGGGGAGGAGGAGGAGGCCCCGCGGGTCCCCGGGGAACCAGCAGCGGCCTCACCTGCCCGGGTCCGCGGCTGGAAACGAGCCCGTCTGGGGGCCACCGAGGAGCGGCTGCGAGGGGCCTGCTGGGTCCGCTGGAGGAGCGATGGAGGCGGAGAGACGGAGACAGACAGAGACACACAGCACCACACAGAGCCCAGGAGGACCGGAACACGCTGCAGCTGCTGCTGGAGGACAGCCGAACCACAGACCGAGTCTCTCACAGCACAGCCAGAACCCGGACCACAGCCAGAACCAGAACCCCACAGTTAGAACCCGGACCACACAGCCGGAGCGGGAGAAACCTGTTAATGGATGAGTAATGAACAGTTATAGGACCTTTAACTGTTTATTAAAGTAAAGTTTTAGTGCATTTTATAGAATTATTACGGGCTATTAAATGCATACAACTAAAAAGAAATTAGATTTTTTTTAAATTATTATTTAACGCAGTGGCGCAAAAAGTGGCTGCGCAGCGTATGCAGCGCATAGGGGCGCAGCGCCACAGGGGGGCGCAGCGCCACGGGGGGCCGCAGCGCCACAGGGGGGCGCAGCGCCACGGGGGGGCGCCAAACCGCCTGCAGGGGGCGACGCTCCGATAAGTTTTCACAAACACTTCAGCGCCTTTCGCTCCCTCACCTCGGGCACGTAATGAGGTAAATGTAGCGAGTTTTAACGTTCAGGTCGCCGATTTATGTTTTCGCATCCACCTAAATAATGTATAGTTGCGCCACTGATTTAACGCATTGAAATTGGGTCTCTGTCTCTTTAAAAGCTCCTGGGCCGTTTCTCAATACTCAAGAACACAAGAACGTTCTTGAGTTCTTGGCAAGTACGTTCCCGCAAGAACAGTTGAAAGTCCGTTTTTACCGAGTTCACAAGGACGCAGTTTGCTGGTTCGCCAATTGGAACAGGGCGTTCTTGATGACGTCACTCACCTTCGGTAAATTTCAATAAATTGTTCAGTTTAACAGGAATTATCCTGTCCGATTCTGCTCTGTAGACCCAATTTAACAATTGGGACTGGACAATTTTATAATTGGAATAAATATTAACAGATATCAAATAAACATAATTAAGGAAAAGTAATTTCTAAGTAGAAACACCTTCAAATTAACAGGATTGTTTTTTTTATTACTGATTGATAAAAGCTTAATAGAAAACAACTTATCACCTCAAATTACTTTTTCAGATTTCTGTTACCAGTGAAGCTTGAGTCTTGTTTGCCACCTTAATCAGATGATTTGCTTATAAAATATTTATCTCTAATGACAAATCATAATAGATGATGGTCAGCCTGTCATGCAGTTAACTGATTTCTTCTTTATTCCCCAGATTTGCCAGGGATTCATAAACCAGGAAAGTTAAAATAATTATTTCATATTTAATGTTTTACCAACCTGCATCTGGCCAGAGTTTCTGTCACACAACTGGGTGGTTATTTTATAATAACTACTAAACAAACAAACAATTTTTGTGGGAATGTCTTTATTAGAATAACAAAAAATTGATCAACAAAAACAAGCAGATAATTAGTCAATAACGCCAGGAAATTCATAGAAACTGTCAAAAGCAAATATTACCATAATTTAATAGTTTTTTCTAAGATGAGGAGACAGTGAAGAGAACATTGGCAGGACGGAGGATGAAGAGAAGTAAACCTGGACAACCTGGACCTGCATCTGCTCACCTGAAGATCTGCCTGCATGAAACAATGAAAAATAAGAATTCGCTCTCATACATGGAATGCTGATCCTAGGGAAATGTTTTCTTTAAATTTACAAATTAAAGTATGATTCTCTGACCATGAAGGGGCATCGTATTAAAATATTTGTCTTGCTACGAATTTAAATGCCCCAAAACAGTTAATTAGCGAATGAAAATAATTAGTTTTGAAAGTCTGTGTCAACACAATTTATAAAATATCGATATTAACTAAATAAATATAAAAAATAAGCTAAGAGAAAATATATTTCGTATTCTGCTACTTGCAGCTAACTTAATATCTCACTTTCAGCCGCTACGAACAGAAAACAAGCAGCGGAAAACGACAGAGACTCGCTGAACTCAGGCTGCGGTTGGCGGGGAAAACCGGTTCCAACCGCCCGGTAAACCGGTTCCAACCGCCCGGTAAACCGGTTCCAACCGCCCGGTAAACCGGTTCCAACCGCCCGGTAAACCGGCAGCTGCTCCGGTCTGTTAGCGGAGCTAAGCTACTCCGAAAACTCCGGAGCAAATATTAAAGTATGAATATTCTGGATGAACTGAGTGGATAGATGAAGCTATAAGCTCAACTTTCTCGCCTAAAAACACATTTAAATGAGTTTTTGTGGCAATTAATGGTGGTAAAAATGCAACACATTTCTGTACTGATCTTCTCTATTTGCCGCTGTTTGTGGCGCATTGCATTGTGGGATATCAGCTGCCTCAGTCCGCAGATGGAGGCATCGATGCGTCATCGGTAAAATGGGCGGAGCAAGAACACATCCGGGTACTCTGAGCTTTGCTGCCTGGTTGTGTAGTTTGAATTGGAGCAGAACTCGGCCGCTGGCGATGACGTTTCACCAGGACGCGAGACACAAGTTCAGACAAGAACCATGTTGAGAAACGGCCCTGATCTGCCTGAAGCTCCGCCTCCCGTCCCAACATGGCTCCTCTATTAACCCTTTAACGGCCCTGATCTGCCTGAAGCTCCGCCTCCCGTCCCAACATGGCTCCTCTATTAACCCTTTAACGGCCCTGATCTGCCTGAAGCTCCGCCTCCAGTCCCAACATGGCTCCTCTATTAACCCTTTAACGGCCCTGATCTGCCTGAAGCTCCGCCTCCAGTCCCAACATGGCTCCTCTATTAACCCTTTAACGGCCCTGATCTGCCTGAAGCTCCGCCTCCCGTCCCAACATGGCTCCTCTATTAACCCTTTAACGGCCCTGATCTGCCTGAAGCTCCGCCTCCTGTCCCAACATGGCTCCTCTATTAACCCTTTAACGGCCCTGATCTGCCTGAAGCTCCGCCTCCAGTCCCAACATGGCTCCTCTATTAACCCTTTAACGGCCCTGATCTGCCTGAAGCTCCGCCTCCCGTCCCAACATGGCTCCTCTATTAACCCTTTAACGGCCCTGATCTGCCTGAAGCTCCGCCTCCCGTCCCAACATGGCTCCTCTATTAACCCTTTAACGGCCCTGATCTGCCTGAAGCTCCGCCTCCCGTCCCAACATGGCTCCTCTATTAACCCTTTAACGGCCCTGATCTGCCTGAAGCTCCGCCTC
Source organism: Poecilia picta (assembly GCA_033032245.1). Classification (NCBI taxonomy): domain Eukaryota; kingdom Metazoa; phylum Chordata; class Actinopteri; order Cyprinodontiformes; family Poeciliidae; genus Poecilia; species Poecilia picta. The sequence goes on from CM065372.1 coordinate 26,236,650, forward strand.
CCGTCCCAACATGGCTCCTCTATTAACCCTTTAACGGCCCTGATCTGCCTGAAGCTCCGCCTCCCGTCCCAACATGGCTCCTCTATTAACCCTTTAACGGCCCTGATCTGCCTGAAGCTCCGCCTCCCGTCCCAACATGGCTCCTCTATTAACCCTTTAACGGCTCTGATCTGCCTGAAGCTCCCCTATGTCCAATGGCTCCTATTGACCTTTACGTTTGTTTGTGACCAGTTTCACTGAGAGCAGACCCTTGTGAGCTCACAACTGTGAGCTGTTTGCTAATGTGCTGCTGCCAGTCTGAAGGAGCTGATGGACCAACGGATCAAACCATTATGGTCTGACACAGTGGAAACAGATACAGATAAACTACTTAGGATGAGATCTTATCAAACATTCATACAACACAAATATTCTTTCTTTTTTGAGCACTTATTTTTTTTACTTTGACTGGCACAAACACCTTTTACTCAACTGACCTGAACTTCCAGGCAGAAAACTTTGGATGAGTTGAGAAGAAACGTCTCCCTTATGAAATTAGACTAAAATATTTTCCAAACCAACAAAAATATTTAAACCCAAAAAAATTAGAAAACTTAACAATTTTCATTTATTGACAAAATTATCTGAGACCGTTTTCCACCTGTACAATAAATGTTTAGATTCTGGTTTTATGAAAATACTGCATGTTTAAATAACAAAAATGAAAGATTTAAAGCATTTCAATAATTTTTAATCGGAACAAATTAAACTTGGTCTTTCTGACCCACATCAGGAAGTTTCTGAACTTTTCTCTGCTTTCTGCTGCTTTTCCGTCCAGTTTTAGTTTTCAGATCAATGTTTGGTCATGAATTATCTTGAACCTGTAACAGTATGTAAATTTTGGGTGAAGGTATCAGCAGGTGAGCCTCGGGGACCCACCCGGCGCATCCTGTTTCCCATGATGCACCGCGCTCTCCGCTTCAGAGGAGCTTTCCATCCTGTTCAGTTGTTTCTGTTGAAGTGCAGCAGATGGTTCTGCTTTTATTTGAATAACAAACCGACAGAGTCCAGATACAACAGAAACTAAACTGATTTCAGGATCATAATCAGTTAATTTGGATAATAATTTATTACTCATGTCAAGCAAACATTTTAGCCAGACTTTCATGTTTCCCTATAAGCAGATTAACTGTCCTGTTAAGTTTTGAAGATTTTTTTAAAATATAAAACAACTCAGAGGGTTGAAATCAGGATTATTTTTAAACATAAAATCATATTCTACAGAATGAACTATCTAATCTTTCTCTCTATAAAGTGACAAAAAACAACATTTTAAATGTTTTATTATGATTCTTATTAAACAATCAGGATATTTTTAAAACTACAAGATAAACATTTGAAAATATAATAATAAATTATAATAATAATTAATAATAAAATAATTTGAGTTTAGGAGATAAAATAAATGCATTTAACTTCAGGTTCCAGTCAGTTTTTACAGTAGCTGCTGGTTTAGTCATGGATCATCAGTCATTCAGTCAGTTTTCATGTTTAATGGCAGAAACTGTTGACTTTTAAACTGTTTCCAGCAAACTGTCCTTTGGAAGCCACTTTGTGTTCGACATCCACTTTTATTAAAATTATAAAATAATATCTACAGTTAAATAAATCTTCAGTTTGATTCCTGATTTGAAACGAGAGAAAAAACCTGAGGTTCCACGAAAACATGGCGGCCTGGAGGGAAACGGTTTCAACCTGCGGTTTGACTGCGCATGCGCTCTTGTGACTCGAGCGGAGTCGCGTGTCAGTAATCCGATGATCCTCCGACAGGTGAGCCAACAACCACCTGCCGCGTCATCTCATCTGCGGCTGCGCAGCCAGTCCTGGTGACCGGAAACAAGGTCACCGGTCCTTCAAATAAAAGGCTTTGACAGAAATAAACAGCTTCAACAAGAAGAAATGTTTTATCACTGGTGTAGCTCATTGTTCTGATGGACAGGAGGTGAGAAATTAAACTGTAGTCTATACAAAAACTGGGAAACAATAAAATGACACAAAATAAGCAAATAAACAGAATAAAGTAAATTTATTTTGATGCGGAAGAGAAGGAAAGTCAAACCGACTCTTCTTAGCATCAACAGGAGTTTTATCCACAACTCCAACATCTTCCTGACTCTACAACCAGGAGCGGCAAAAGCAAAGGAGGCGGATCAGCAGAGGAGGACATTTACTGTGGAATATCGACTCTGTTGAGCTGTTAGCGTGTCATGATGGTCGCTTAGCAACAGTCTTCAGTCAGAGGCCTCTTCAGAGTCTTTGCCATGACTGACTGCTACTGGAGGAACTCTGTCTCTGTTTCCATGTAAGTTACACCAACTTTTAATTTTCTTTGGAATAAATAAATTAGTTTTTAAGTTAAATGAGTTGAAAATTGTTTTGGATGTTTATTTTTTCAAAGTTTGATAGAAGATTTTTTCCATATTTTCCTGATTTTGGCCACAAAATCAAACTTGATCAGAACGTTGTTTTTTTTTTTTTATTCCTCCTCAAAGATTCTCAGGTTTGGCAGAGCATGGATGCTTTTATTATGAAAGTCTGAATAAAACCCTTTCCGGTACAGCTTTTTGGGTTTGCGTGTAGTTGCCAGGGAGCCAGCTCCATAGCAACCGGATCAAGAGAGGAAACAAAGTTTAAAGCTTTATTTGTTTGTTGTTGTTTGGTTGTTTAGTGATGAAGATGAGGAGGATGAAGAATCTCCGCAGCAGATCAGGAGCTGGACTCAAACTGAACGTTTACAGTTAAAATGCCTTCAACGCTGATCGTGAAGCCCAAACCGGCGGAGGCGTCGAGGAGAAGCCGAGGGGCGCGGCCCGCAGCGGAGCCGCCGAGGGACAGGAGGGGCCCGGCGCCAGCAGCGGCGGGGGCCCAGGGGCCCAAACCGAGGGCCAGGTCCTCGTCTGCTGCCCCCAAACCAGCAGGAGCCAAACCCAGAGCCGAGCCGGAGCGCCGCAGGGCCAGCAGCTCCGTGAGGCAGCCGGACGCCCGGGAGGGCGCGGGTGTCCGGGTCTGGGGGAGCAGCGGGGCCCCGGGCCCGGCGGGGGGCCCGGCGGGGGGCCGGCGGGAGGCCGCGATCCAGAGGTGAGCACGGCGAGTCAGTGTGCGCAGGCAGTGCTTTATGGGTTCCTATATGGGCAGTTACCCAGGGCGGCAGCAGCAAGGGGAGGGGCGATTAAGAACTAGAAGATAAACAAGTTTGTTATTGACATTTTGGTGAGTTTCTGTTCAGTCGCTGTTGATAACTGGGAGGAAATATGACCTGCTTTGTGCTACAAACAAAAACCACAACGGATAACTGCTTGCATTGTGATTGGTTGGAGGGCAGCAGGGGGAGGGGCTTAACCAGGACGCCATTCTGGGCTCTGGATGAAAGTTTATCAATAAAACACAGAGAGAAAGTTATAATACAGTCAGCTTCCTAAAATAATTTATTTTTTTTGTATAAAACATTATTTAAAAAAAAGAAGTGGTGACATCAGAAATGTACAAATTAAATCCATATTAATAGATTTCAACTTCCCGTCTTTTATTTCCTCTAAACACGTTTTTTGGTTTTAAATGAATCTGTTTATTTCATGATCATCTTGTTTAAATATTTAATTTAAACAACCTGACAGAAACTTTTGACTTTTCAGGTGTTTTTGTCATTTTTCTCCTCAGTCTGGAAATGTTTTGATTTCAGAGCTGAAGTCCAGAAATGAACCCAGTTTATCCTTCAGTTCATTGAGTGAATGACTGGTTTGGTTCTGATCCCATCATGGCCGCCTGTGTTAGTGTTTGGAGACTTTTCGTGCTTCCCGCTGTGAGTCTCCAGAGCGTTCCTGAAATACCCGCCGCTGCTGCCAGAGGCTTCGTCTCCATCTGCTGCAGGTTAATCCCACCAGGTTTCCTCTCACTGCAGACTGCAGGCAGAACATGGCCGATTCTGCACAACACAAAACACAACCATCCTGGATCAGGTCAATATATCTGATGTGGTTATGAAGGATTTGCTATTAAATTATGTCTTCAGCTCAGTTTCTGCAGATGAATATAGGATGATTATCGCTAACTGGGTTTCTGTTGCCAAGAAGGAAGCTGAAACTACATGAAAATAAAGTTGTAGCATCACTAGATTAAAGTCACAATGTTACAAGAATAATGTCGAGATAACAAGAGATTAATGGCCTCATTGGAAACAGAGAAAAATCCCTTCAGCTTAGCCTGAGATACGCTAACTTCACATCCCACTGTGGTTTTTACAGTGCTTAGACTTTGCATTTCTCATCTATGTGAATAATAATAATAATAATCAATTTAATTTATAATGCACTTTTCATTAATAAAAATCTCAAAGTGCTACATGGTGCATCTAAAAACATAAAATCAGCTATCAAAAACAATAAAAATACAAACAAAAACAAACAACTGTCATTTAAAAGTGGGGTAGGCTGGTCTAAAAAGGAAAGTTTTCAATCCAGTTTTAAAATCAGACAATAATTGCGGGGCTCTCAAATAGTCTGGGAGAGAATCCATAGACGAGGAGCCACAGCAAAGGCTCCATCACCCATAGTCCTAGTTTTGATGGAGGAAGGTGGAGAAGATTGCAGGCTTGGGATCGTAGGATCTAGAAGGTGGATGTGAAGTAAGGAGGTCCTTCAGGTAATCTGGTGAGGTTCCATACAGACAGTGATGGGTGATAAGTGCAATTTTATATTGAATCCTATAGGTAACAGGCAGCCAGTGAAGCTCGTGAAGAGCAGGAGTGATGTGGTCGAATCTACGAGCCTCACTAGGATCCTGGCAGCTCCGTTTTGAATGTACTGAACAGTGCCGTAATGAACACTGTTCATGATAAATAGGGCTGTATAATAATATCGATATCGCGATATATATCGATATTTTCTTTCCTAGAAACAAATCGATATTCATCCTAAGTATCGTAACGTCCAACTGTCACCTTGTTCACTCACTGCTGGCTTCACCAGGTCATCAGGCTTAGAGTGATTCCTTCAGATGTTCAGGTTAAAAAGGTATCAAACTATTCAGAGCAGGAACTTGGTTCACTTTATTTACTTTACTAATGCATGTCAGCTACAGTTTGGACTGTTTCAACTAAAAGAAACATGTTTTCTCTCCACTTCTTTGATTCATTTTGTCCAGCTGTCCACTTTAAGTCTGTGTCCAACCAGAACCAGGTATTGTGTAGTTGGAGCTTTTAATCAGTTTTCAGTTAAATTAATTCAATCCAACTTTATAACAGTCACAAAATGTCACCAAAATCACTCTGTCCCTCTAAAACCTTTCAGAAAATCACAAAAGTGTATTGAATTGTAGCTTTTGAATATCACAATATATATCGTATCGTGGGCAGAATATCGTGTATCACATCATGAGATTATTGCATCACTACAGCCCTAATGTGGAGCTTTTAAATGATGCTTTATTTTTAAATAAACTAATTCTTATGGGAAAAATTAACATATTTTCTATCTGTATTAATGATTATAAATATCAGTCATGTGATTATTTAACCCTGGAGGCATCTTTAAATTAACTAACTACACATTATTTTTATCTTTTCTTCACTTTCTGTGCATTAAATGTTGTCAAAACTTCTGTATCGTATCGTGAGATTATTTCATCACTACAGCCCTAATGATAAACATGATAAAAATCATCCAGAGCTCCACTGATGGATCCTGCCGCCCCCTGCTAACATGCCGCCCTGGGAAAAGAGCCGGATCATTTGAAAATCCCAGTTTTTGTTGGTTTTAATGTTTTCAGCTTCTTGTTTTAACCCTCTCTGTGTTTCAGTCACAAGGCCTTCACCGTCATCCCTCCAAACCCAAAGAAACGGAGAGAAATCCAGAAAAGTGAGTTTCCTGTTGCAGCTTGAGCCTCTGAGTAATCTCTGTTTGAGTAATCTCTGCCGTCTGATTGGCTGAGCAGAGGCGGAGGCGGAGCTGGCCGCTCTGGAGGAGCTGCGCCTGAGCAGAGCCATGGCCTACGTGTCCATCAACCCCAGCAGCGTCGGTGAGACACCCGAACGCCTGGCAGGCGGCGCGGTGCGTTCAGGGCCGCCTCTCTGACTGCGCTTTGTGCTGCGTTCGTTCGCAGGCGGCTGCATGAGTCTGGAGGAAGTGAGGCTGAAGCAGCAGCAGGAAATGATGCAAGCCAAGAGGAAACAGAAACAGGTGTGACACCTGGAGCGTCCAGCAGGGGGCGTGGCCAAAGCCTGACAACAAAATGTTTAACCTCAAACTCCTGAAAACTCACTGTTTGTGATTAAATATGTCAAAATGCATTAAAAAACTGAGAAAAAGAAAAACTTTTCATTTAGGATATAGTTTTATTTACTTTTTTCACTAATTTATTATTTTATCTGATTCTCTTTTCTGATTTTATGAACTAAATGTTCCTGAAATGTGAAATAAATTTTAATATCCGTTAGTGTGTCTGACTCTGACGCTGAATCTGTCCAGGAAGTGCAGATCTTCACTTCCTGTCCTGCTTGTGTTCCAGGTGAGGAAGCAGCTGCTGGAGGAAGCGCCTGTCCTGACCAGGTGACGCCCACAGCGCCTCCTACTGGCCTCAGCTGGCAGCTCAACACAACCCCACGGCAAAGTTTCCATCCACCAGCAGGAACATTAGCTTTAAATGATTCACCCGAACGTTTCTGAGTTTAATTATTACACAACAAACATCTTTCAACAGTGCAGCTCACGGTGGAACGTCCCTCAGCATGATGCTGCCACCACCAGACATTTCCTAGTGGTGGATTGGAAACCTCTGATCGGAACCAGTTTAGATTCTGCATTTAATCAGTAAAACCTGCAGCAGCTGGTGTGTCTCACGCTCTGCATGGATCATACTGTGTATAAATGTCTGCTCTGTATTTTGTGTTTGTATATAAGTTATGTTATAGAAGAAATAAAGTTTAAAAAGAAACAAAACAGCAGTTTTATTCAACGGGTGGACAGAAATGGGTTTGTTGAACCATTTAAAAAATGACTAAAGAAATTAATGGATTGAAAACAATTTCTGAGCTCCAAAAGTAAAATATTTTCTACTCAAAAATTAGCAGATATTTTCTAGAAATTTCTGATTAATCTAAAAGTTTCTGAGTTGTTATTTTTTTCTAGGAAATTTTCAAGCTCTTAAATTTCCCAGTTTTTTTTCTAGCAAAATTTCTGAGATTATAATCTGAACAATTCTGAGTTTTCTCCAAGAAAATATTTGACTTTTTATACTGAGATGTTTTCAAGGATTTTCTGGAAATTTTCTGGGATCAATCTCACAATGTTCTTGTTTTTTTCTTTTCCTTTTTCTTTTAGCACATTTTTTACTTTTCAAGTTCAGAAATTTCCACTTTTTTTCAAGAAAATTTCTGAGATTGACGTAAAAAAAAAATTGTGTTTTTTCTTGTAAGTTTTTAACTTTTCAATCTCAGGCGTTTCCACGTTTTTTCTAGAGTTTCTGATAATAATCTTTAAATTTCGGAGGTTTTTTGTTGTTTAAATGTTCTGCTGTTTTTCTGTCAGAGTTTCTGTAGTTCTGGTTTCCACCAGCAGAGGTCGCGCTCTGCCTGAATCAGAGGAAGTGGAGAGGATGATGATGATGAGGATGATGATGAGGATGAGAGATGAGGATGATGATGATGATTGGAGTTAACAGAACATTTGGTTCTTCATAGAAAATGACATAAAACGCTCCTAAATTAACCCTTTGCTCTCTGGGCTTTAAAATCACAGCGGCGCTTTAAATGTCGCAGTTAAACTGCGGCGCTCTGAGGACCGGAAGTTGATTTTTAACTTTTTTGGTTTAAATTATTTTATATTTTTAAGTTTGACTTGTTTCCACCGACGCGAGTGAAAACATTTAAAGGCAAACCGAGCTGAATGTCAGCGTCGTGCTTCTGCCTCCGGTTTGCATAATTTAAATGTCACGTCAGGAGAACGAAACTGGAGATCTGCGCATGCGCCAGAGATCTCGCAGGAACAAACGTGCGGCCATGTTTGTAGTCTTTAGCTGTAAAGCGGATGGTGCGTTCAGAGTCTCTCGTAAGCGTCGAAATGTCAGGAAGATGACAAGTTTACTCATTTATTGTTATTATTTATCTTCTGCAATCTGCCTCATTTTGTAAAGATGTTAAACAATCTCCACCTGATATTATTAAAGCTTAGAACTTATTTTTGTTCCAGATAATAAATCTATAATCTGCAGCCACAGATGATTTGTGATCAAAAGTATCACTAAATTAATGCAAATAACACCGTTATTTGCATTAAAATGAGAACAAAAACAAAACCAATAATTTCAAGGTCTTTATATTATGTTATTGTTTTCAGTATGTTTTATAAAGAAGTCATTCTTAAACTAAGAATTAAATTAATAATTGTAATTATTTTGAATATTGATATATGAACTGCTTATGAAATAACTGCAGTGACTAAGGCATAAGGCATTTTCCTGTTTTGTGATGTGATATTAAGATGCAAAACATCATTTTCAGGTTTACCTTTTCCAGCAGCAATAGAAGACTTTAAAAATAAAGATTAATTCTCATTCACTCTTATCTTGATATTTTGGTGGGATTTTTATTCACATTGCATCTTAACAAAGATTTATTTAATTAAGAAAACATTTGATGTTTATTTGTTGTCTGGTTTAAATTTGTTATTCTTTAATTTGCGATAGCAATTATTTGATGACAATAAGTAGCTGAAGATTAAAATCTCTGATTCTTTCTGGGCTGTTCTATGGAAGACAAAATGTGCCTATTTTATTTCAAATGTTTTGATGTGATGCTAGTGTAGATTCATGATTAGTGAAAAAAATGGACAGAACTGTAGTACTTTTGTACAGAATTCTGACCTTTTCAGAAGTTAAATTAAAACCAGATTTTTTTATTGCTTTAATGACCCAAATCTTTATTCATACTGCAGACTATTGACCCTGTAGGTGTTATAAAATACTTTTTAATCTGTATTAAAACTTTTGGATCAAAATAATTTGAGTAACTTTGGCTAGAAATACTTAAGAACCAGATAAATGCCAGTTTTAGCAAGTTTTTCAGTAAAGCTGGATTGAATTTCTTTGAACAGATTGATACCAAAAGTATCTGTAGTATTTCCTTTGTATATTTTTTATTAGAAGAAAATGTATCCATTGTCTTCATGTATAAAGTGTGAGGAGTTTTTATATTTAAACCTTAAAAAATGGTAGTTGATCTAAAACTGGCGACAAATTTCCTATATTTGTTACCATACTATACCAACTTCATTTATAAAGCACTTTAAAACAACCACAGCTGATACAAAGTGCTGTACATTAAAACACAACATAATAAAATAAAATAAAAAATAAATAAATAAAAAACTCTTACAGTTTAAAAACAAAAACATACACTTTAAGACTAGATCCTGCTGGAGATAAATCCAAGTAAAACAAATGGGTTTTTAGACGAACTTTAAAAGTGGACAGTGAAGTTTTGTTGCTGAAAACAGGTTCTTTTAACCTGTCTGACTGTAGATATTGTATGTTTTTAACCTTTTTTCTGTCAGATTTTCGCTCGGTCACAGGTTGTTGCTGAAAACAGGTTCTTTTAACCTGTCTGACTGTAGATATTGTATGTTTTTAACCGTTTTTCTGTCAGATTTTCGCTCAGTCACTGGTTGTTGCTGAAAACAGGTTCTTTTAAACCTGTCTGACTGTAGATATTGTATGTTTTTAACCGTTTTTCTGTCAGATTTTCGCTCAGTCACTGGTTGTTGCTGAAAACAGGTTCTTTTAACCTGTCTGACTGTAGATATTGTATGTTTTTAACCGTTTTTCTGTCAGATTTTCGCTCAGTCACTGGTTGTTGCTGAAAACAGGTTCTTTTAACCTGTCTGACTGTAGATATTGTATGTTTTTAACCGTTTTTCTGTCAGATTTTCGCTCGGTCACTGGTAGTTCCCGCGGTCCGTGAACGCGGCGCGGCTCAGAGCTGATCTTTGTGCGAAGCGGAGCAGCAGCGCAGAAACAGGCTCAGTCCGACCAGAGGAACCCAGCAGAACAGCGACCTTGTAGGCCTCAAATCCCTCCACAGCGACCACACAGCCCCAGCGACGCTCCTGACATGGTAAGAAGACGATTTATAGGCCATAAGGGAGTTTAGAGCCGCTGCTTTCTGACGGGTTTAGCTAACAGCTAGCTGGCTAGTGCTAAACGGTTAGCGAACTGTTTTCCTGACTCATTATCGACGCTAAGGCTGCCATTTTACACCAGGTACTGTCTGTCCTGACCGCTGCTTCTCCCTCAGAGGAGACACTTTCTGTATCTAAAGAAATATCCGGAAAACTCAGGGTTATTTGAGTGGGTAATAAGTGGAAACCCACGACGTTCCGTGTGTAAAAGCGCGTCTCCCCCGCGGCTAGGCTGCCGAGCTAACAGGCTAACCGAGCAGCTAATCGGACTTAGCAGCGGCGTTGCGTAGCTGCGTCCAACTCCGACCCGAACCCCCGTTAAACCCAATCCCAACTTCTAACCGGTTAAATATAAACCGTGTAGCTCCAGAGGTCATTTCCTGCGGCTCGTCGTGTCGGGGAGCCTGACTTTAAACAGCCGGACCTGGAGGGAGCCGTCGGCCCGCTGGCGGATCCTGGAGATCCTTCAGGATCCTGGAGATCCTGGAAAAGCTTGAAACTCAAAACCTGACAGACTGGAGATGTGGAGAGATTCACCGAACCTCTGGGCTGGTTCTGCTGACCCGGGGGGAAACAAGTGATCCTGGAGGCCAGTTGGCCCAGAAACCGCTCAGCTGTTTGTTCTGTATTTATGATCCGACCTAAAATCTGAAACCTGAATAAACAGGAGCTCCAGTTTTTATTCGCTTCATGTTTGATTTTACTGGTAAAGTGTTAAAAAACAAAGTGGGAGAAAATCTAGACAACCGGAGTCACTGAAAAAATGTTTTAATCTGACTGACAGGGAAGTTTTTAATACTTTTATCTTAAAACAATCATTTAAAAACCAATGTGGAGTAGAGCTGTATAATAATATCAATATCGTGATATATATAGATATTTTCTTTCCTAGAAACAAATCGATATCCATCCTTAAGTATCGTAACGTGCAACTGTCACCTTGTTCACTCACTGCTGGCTTCACCAGGTCATCAGGCTTAGAGTGATTCCTTCAGATGTTCAGGTTAAAAAGGTATCAAACTATTCAGAGCAGGAACTTGGTTCACTTTATTTACTTTACTAATGCATGTCAGCTACAGTTTGGACTGTTTCAACTAAAAGAAACATGTTTTCTCTCCACTTCTTTGGTTCATTTTGTCCAGCTGTCCACTTTAAGTCTGTGTCCAACCAGAACCAGGTATTGTGTAGTTGGAGCTTTTAATCAGTTTTCAGTTAAATTCATTCAGTCCAACTTTATAACAGTCAGAAAATGTCACCAAAATCACTCTGTCCCTCTAAAATCTTTCAGAAAATCACAAACGTGTATTGAATTGTATCGTTTGCTGAATATCGCAATATATATCATATCATGAGATTATTGCATCACTACAGCCCTAATGTGGAGCTTTTAAATGATGCTTTATTTTTAAATAAACTAATTCTTATGGAAAAATTAGCATATTTTCTATCTATTAATGATTATAAATATCAGTTATGTGATTATTTAATCCTGGAGGCATCTTTAAATTAACTAACTATACATTATTTTTATCTTTTCTTCACTTTCTGTTCATTAAATGTTGTCAAAACTTCTGACCTGTCCACAGATATGATGGTTTCCATATATTTAATATTTTGCTGGAGCCTTTTAGCTTTTTATGCTCCATGTTTGTTTGAGAGCAAACACTCAAATTACACCATATTTCATAGAATAAATTGAATATTTTATATTTGTTTTACAGCCTGAAATAAATAAAATTGATTTTGAGACATTATTTTATTATTTTAGACGTTTGGGAGATAAAAGAAAAAAAACTTTTACTTTTAGGTCCCAGATTGTAATAAAAGTTCAACATTTACTTTGTTTCCTTTTTACTGTTAATATCAACAATGTAATTTAGTTCTACTATTCAGGAAAAGCTGTTTTAATATTTAGTGGAAAACAAACTTTCTGCAGGATAATTTCTTTATGCAACTGATAAATTACATTTTTGCAGGTAAATTCTTGAATTTTATTCATAGATTTGGACAATTTTAAAGAGAAAATCCAATAATTTTTATATAAATCAATAATGTTTTAGTCAGACTGAAACTTTAACAATAATCACCAGAAGCAAACTGAGCTCCGTTTGACCAGTTTTATAAACTCTGACATATTTAAACATATTTAAATATTTGTGAAATGCAACAGGAACCACAGGTCAGTACATTAACCCTTCATGCTCTCCATGTTTATTGGTCTTTAATATTTGGTCTGAAAATGACCAAATCTCACATGTAGATGATAATTTATGCAACGTTTCTGTTTCCCTGCATGGATCCGTTGACTCTTCTGGAAACACAGACGATGTCCAGTAATCAAAGCTCGACCCTCCGGCTGATCAATAGTATTGATTGTTCTCATATTACCTCATTTCCTCAGACTTTAACGGATCATAAAAAATAATGTTGGAGTCAAAACGAACCCAGACAGGAAATGTTGGATCTGATGTATGAAACAGTTTAACACCAAAACCTTGTTAGTTTAAACTGAAGTTACAGTTTAATCTCTGAATAGCTTCAACTCTTTGATTTAAGTTTAGACTTTTGACACCTGGAAGTTTGTATTTCTTCATATTTTGGCTCAGTTGTAGAGAAACTGTAAATGTCATTAATTCCTCTTTTAAATGATAAACTTGGTTCTTCTGGTAGAGAAAAACAAGAATCAGGTTTTCATCATGACTTGTTAAAGTAACTGAGTGTCTTTTAAAACCACGGATGTTTAAACCTGAGCAGCACTGATGATGTGAGGAGACTGTGGAGGAGATACTCTAGTTATTCTGGTCATTCTGAGTTATTCTGGTTATTCTGGTTATTTATTCTTGGTCATCCTGCTGGACGTCTGGATTATCCTGATATTATGTCACCAGGAGCTGCTGCTGTCACTCGTCTGTTTCCTTTCGGGGGTAAAAACGTCTCCAGTTTGGACCCAGCTGTGACCCACCGTCTCATCTGACCTGTACTTTCTGCTGAAACGTTGTAAACATTTGGAGTGAATGTGACGTTTGGTCGGCGGGTTGCTGTTGCTGTTGCTGCGCTGTGGGAACGTTTGTTTAGTTCTAGTTTATCTTTATCTCCAGCTGGTTTCGTTTTGACTGGTTGGTTCTCTCTCTCTCTCTCATCTGACTGGACTTTGTTGTTTCTGGCGCCGACCCGGTTCTGCTCCGTTTAGCTGTCCTCTCTGAACTGATTGGGACGTTTCATCAGACGTGTTTATGCTGCGGTGCGGTCAGAACCGGATCCAACACTTTGGGTCAGAACCGCTGGGTTTACCTGAGAGAGACCATGAAGGGAACCTTGAACGAAGTCGGCTGGTTGTGAACAAACGGGGAGACCGACGGTTTGATGCCGCCTGAATGTTTCCGCTGATCCACTGAACCACATCTGGACTCAGATTTTATTTTTATCGTTCTGAGGATAAAATCTGGATCAGAGGAAGTTTGTGCTGCAGCTTCCAATGGATCAAATTCATGTTTAAGTCTGATGTTGTACCAGGATGAAGTTTTTAACCGTTTCAGGAAGAAACAGCCGTAAATCGTTTCACCTGCTGCAGGTCAACCTGAAGGTTTTATAGGAAATGTGACAAAACTGATGAACATGAGAAAAATCAGGAAAATGTTTAAATTTACCAACAATCCAAACAAAACTTTATTGTCCCTTCTGCTGGTCGACAAAATAAAAGTTTTCAATCATTTCTACTTAAACACAGCATTTTATGATATTTTAATGTAAAGGGAGCTGTGATCTTGGTGATCTTGGTCATTTTAACGCACAGAGACCCGGATGAACAAGAATGAGTCGGAAACCATGGCAACCGACCAAAGCGACTGTTTCCAGCAGGCTGAACACATTTAATACTTCAACTTCCTGTTTTCACCAATTAGAACAGTTAAAGATGTAGTTTAATAGTTAGTATGATGAATTATTTCTATAAATGTTTGAAATAAGAACAAAAGGCGTTTCTGTTTGCTGAGGAACCAGAAAACCGGAGCGACTTCCTGTTTCCTGTAGGGCTGTATAATAATATCAATATTTTCTTTCCTAGAAACAAATCGATATTCATCCTTAAGTATCGTAACGTCCAACTGTCACCTTGTTCACTCACTGCTGGCTTCACCAGGTCATCAGGCTTAGAGTGATTCCTTCAGATGTTCAGGTTAAAAAGGTATCAAACTATTCAGAGCAGGAACTTGGTTCACTTTATTTACTTTACTAATGCATGTCAGCTACAGTTTGGACTGTTTCAACTAACAGAAACATGTTTTCTCTCCACTTCTTTGGTTCATTTTGTCCAGCTGTCCACTTTAAGTCTGTGTCCAACCAGAGCCAGGTATTGTGTAGTTGGAGCTTTTAATCAGTTTTCAGTTAAATTCATTCAGTCCAACTTTATAACAGTCAGAAAATGTCACCAAAATCACTCTGTCCCTCTAAAATCTGTCAGAAAATCACAAAAAGTGTATTGAATTGTATCGTTTGCTGAATGTCATGATATTTATCATATCGTTAGATTATTGTATCACTACAGCTCTAGTTTCCTGTCAGGTTTTATTTGGACTGATGGTTTTAAATGATGTGAAAACTGAGAGGATTTTAAACAAAGTTTTTTTAGTTTGTTGGACTTTAGGAAGTCGGGATGTTTATATATTTAAATTAAATCGGGTCCGGTCAGAGCCGGCCCGATCTTTTGGACCTTTTGGTCCGGTCCGGTTCCGGCTGCAGGCGACCTCCTCCAGGTGAGAGCGGCTCGCTGTGAGGAAGTAACTAATCCGTGTTTATCCAGAACCAGCAGAGTAAACCCTCCTGCTTCGCCCCCAGGTCAGCTGGTGAGGCCCGGTCCAGGCGGAGGACAGCGCCACCCAGGCCCGCGGAGCGGCACTGCGTCCCGTCGCCGAGCTCAGATGGACAGCCGGCTCTGAGCGCGCAGCGAGTCAGGACCCAATCAGCAGCGGAGAGGAGCCAGGAGGCAGCAGGACCGGGTCGGGACAGGAGAGAGGAGGCGAGCGGCGCCAGCATGTCGTCCAACCGGACCCAGAACCCCCACGGACTGAAGCAGATCGGCCTGGACCAGATCTGGGACGACCTGCGGGCCGGAATCCAGCAGGTCTACACGCGGCAGAGCATGGCCAAGTCGCGCTACATGGAGCTCTACACGTATCCTGTGGACCCGGCTGGTACCTCCAGCCGGGTCCAAATCAACACTCTGACACCTGAGCTTAAAGTCTGATTAACGCACTAACAGTGAAAACTGTTGGCATTGATAGTTTTTAGTCATTTCCACTGACAGGCAGGTGGGAGGAGACATTTCATTTAAAATAAATGAGTTTGACTTTAGAAGAACAAATGAGTTTGATGTGAATCAGATTTTAGAAACGATATTTTCTGGAGCTGTAAAACGGATTGGATTGACCTCCAGGTGTTTGAACATGATGTTTTATTTCCTGGATCCGTTTCGTTTCACCCAGAAACGACTTTAACGAGTTTCACCCCGAGACGAGTTTTTCTGAAACGCGTTTTCTCCTCAGTGCATCAGAAACGGTTGAGACCAACTTGGGTCTTCATCTCCAGAACGTTCCAGGTCTCTTCTCCGACTCTCTGGTTTTATTTCCGTCTGGTTGTTTTCTGGTTTCTCGGCTCCAGTGTGAAGCTCTGACTCCTGAGTCGTGGCTGATCTGGTTTTGTCCCGGTGAGTCCGGTTCCTTAGCGCGGCGCCTTCAGACACGTCTATAACTACTGCACCAGCGTCCACCAGTCCAGCCAGGCCCGGGGCTCCGTCCCTCCAGCCAAGCCCTCCAAGAAGTCCTCCACTCCGGGGGGGGCGCAGTTCGTGGGCCTGGAGCTCTACAAGCGGCTCAAGGAGTTCCTGAAGAACTACCTGACCAGCCTGCTGAAGGTCGGCCCCCGTCTGGAGGCGCCGCGCCGCCGCGGCGACCCCCGACCCCTGACCCCTGTCCCTGTCCGCAGGACGGCGAGGACCTGATGGACGAGTGCGTGCTGAAGTTCTACACGCAGCAGTGGGAGGACTACCGCTTCTCCAGCAAGGTCCTGAACGGGATCTGCGCCTACCTCAACCGCCACTGGGTCCGGCGGGAGTGTGACGAGGGCCGGAAGGGGATCTACGAGATCTACTCTGTGAGTCGCGCCGCTTCCTGTTCGGCGTCCGCGCGCTTCCTGTCCGCGCCGCTTCCTGTCGGCCCGCGCCGCTTCCTGCCGCACGGTCCGACGTCTCGTCGATCCTGTCGAAGTGACCCTGACCTGGCTCCTGCACGGTCGACTTGATCAGACCGAGGGATGTGTCGAACCTGAACCTGTGTACGTTCCCTGCCGCTGGTGGTGATGGAGGAGTGTTTGTTGTGTGACAGGTGTGTTACGTTCGTGTGTGTGTGTGTGTGTGTGTTTTTGTGTGTGTGTGTGTTGTGTGGTGTGTGTGTGTGTGTGTGTGTGTGTGTGTGTTGTGTGTGTGTGTGTGTGTGTTCTCGTTCGTTCACCCTGCTGCTCGTCACGCTGCAGGTGACCAACGCCGTCCTGAAGCTGATCGAGAGAGAGAGGAACGGAGAGACCATCAACACCCGGCTGATCAGCGGCGTGGTCCAGTCCTACGGTAGGTCCCTGAACGCACCGCGGCCAATCGGAGGTCCCTGAACGCACCGCGGCCAATCGGAGGTCCCTGAACGCACCGCGGCCAATCGGAGGTCCCTGAACGCACCGCGGCCAATCGGAGGTCCCTGAACGCACCGCGGCCAATCGGAGGTCCCTGAACGCACCGCGGCCAATCGGAGGTCCCTGAACGCACCGCGGCCAATCGGAGGTCCCTGAACGCACCGCGGCCAATCGGAGGTCCCTGAACGCACCGCGGCCAATCGGAGGTCCCTGAACGCACCGCGGCCAATCGGAGGTCCCTGAACGCACCGCGGCCAATCGGAGGTCCCTGAACGCACCGCGGCCAATCGGAGGTCCCTGAACGCACCGCGGCCAATCGGAGGTCCCTGAACGCACCGCGGCCAATCGGAGGTCCCTGAACGCACCGCGGCCAATCGGAGGTCCCTGAACGCACCGCGACCAATCAGAGCCTCGTTAAGCCTTCAGCTTCCACCAATCAGGCTGCAGCTCCTGCTGGTGTCACTTTATTCACATTTATAAAGTTTGTGGTTCAGCAGCGATGACTCGGGATAATCCAAACTCTTAATTGTAAAGTTTGATAAGAAATGTGACGTCTACTGCTGATTATTTATATATTATGTATTAAAAATGGCTCCAGGATTGCAGCAGGATTTACATTTAGAGGAGAAAAAGTTTAATTCAGTGTGAAATCTCCTTTGGAACGAGAGATTTTTAAACTTTGATGGGTTAGCAAAACCAGACAAAGTTCTGATTCTGAGGTTTTTGACTTCAGGCGCCTAAAATCTGAAGAAAAGAGAAACTGAAAATAGAAAATAATGAATAAATGTTGAAGATGATGCTGAAAACACTGCAGTTAACACAATATAGCAATTTAAAAAGAGGAAAATGTGCAAAAGCTGCTGTAGTTTTACTTTTATTAAAAACATTTTTTCAAATTTGTTAAAAACATTTAAAACATAACATGGGAACAAGTGGAGCTGCTTTACCTTTTGTCTGGCTAACTAGAAATAACCAATTGGACCCTGGAGGCGGGGCTTAGAGCTGTCAATCACCCTCTGCACCTTGCTTTCTGCTATACTGCAGCTAGCAGGATGTTAAGCTAGTTAGCATAGCCACTGATGAGCAGTTTTCCTGTAACAGTGAGTTGTTTCTCTGCTGTCAGTAGTTTCAGCAGCGCGTACATGAGGATGATGGACAGCAGTCAGACCCGCCTCCTGTCTCTGATTGGTTGGTTTTGGTCAGGAGAGGCTGATTTTCAGATAATCAGCCTCATAACAAACGAATGTAGAACCACATTTTTAAATAAAAATGTCGTACTGTAGCTTTACGTGGTCTGGTTCTGATCCAGTGGAGCTGGGCCTGAACGAGGAGGACGCCTTCGCCAAAGGGCCCACGCTGTCCGTCTACAAGGAATACTTCGAGTGCCAGTTCCTGACGGACACGGAGCGGTTCTACACGCGCGAGAGCACCGAGTTCCTGCAGCAGAACCCGGTCACCGAGTACATGAAGAAGGTAAGCAGCTGCTCCGCCCCGCCGGCCCGGTTCCGACCGGCTCTGACCGGCCCTGACCCGCAGGCCGAGGCCCGGCTGCTGGAGGAGCAGCGCCGCGTCCAGGTCTACCTGCACGAGTCGACCCAGGACGAACTGGCCCGCAAGTGTGAGCAGGTTCTGATCGAGAAGCACCTGGAGATCTTCCACACCGAGTTCCAGAACCTGCTGGACGCCGACAAGAACGAAGGTAAACCCGGGTTCTGCTCGGACCGGCGAGGCGGCCACCCGGTTCTGAAGGGTTCTGCTGCTGTGTCCAGATCTGGGCCGGATGTACAACCTGGTGTCTCGGATCACCGACGGGCTGGGCGAGCTGAAGAAGCTGCTGGAGACCCACATCCACAACCAGGGCCTGGCCGCCATCGAGAAGTGTGGCGAGGCGGCGCTCAACGTAAGGAGGCCCGGCCCGGTTCCGGTTCCGAGCTGCTCCGTCACGCTGACCTGTCTCTGTCCCCCAGGACCCCAAAGTCTACGTCCAAACCACGCTGGACGTCCACAAGAAGTACAACGCGCTGGTCATGTCCGCCTTCAACAACGACGCCGGCTTCGTGGCCGCGCTCGACAAGGTGCGGCCTAGTCAAAGCCCCAGCCCGGGTTCTGTTAGTGGTGCTGGGACCAGAGGAGGGAACCGGTTACTGTCGTTTTCCATTTTGAAAGAGAAATTTCCACCCACAGAAACAGGAAATGATGAAACATGTTTCAGATTCATGGGGAACCAATAGGAGGAACTTTAGTCTGATGGCAGAGGGAGCAGAGGGGGAAGCTTTAGTGTGTAACACCTGTCTCAGGGAACGGAGGGGAAACTTAAGAGTGTAACACCTGTCTGTCTCAGGGAGCAGAGGGAAGCTTTAGAGTGTAACACCTTTCTGTCTCAGGGAGCAGAGGGAAGCTTTAGTGTGTAACACCTGTCTGTCTCGGGGAGCAGAGGGGAAGCTTTAGAGTGTAACACCTGTCTGTCTCAGGGAGCAGAGGGAAGCTTTAGTGTGTAACACCTGTCTGTCTCGGGGAGCAGAGGGGAAGCTTTAGAGTGTAACACCTGTCTGTCTCAGGGAGCAGAGGGGAAGCTTTAGAGTGTAACACCTGTCTGTCTCAGGGAGCAGAGGGGAAGCTTTAGAGTGTAACACCTGTCTGTCTCAGGGAGCAGAAGGGAAGCTTTAGTGTGTAACACCTGTCTGTCGGGGAGCAGAGGGGAAGCTTTAGAGTGTAACACCTGTCTGTCTCAGGGAGCAGAGGGGAAGCTTTAGAGTGTAACACCTGTCTGTCTCAGGGAGCAGAAGGGAAGCATTAGTGTGTAACACCTGTCTGTCTCAGGGAGCAGAGGGGGAAGCTTTAGAGTGTAACACCTGTCTGTCTCGGTTAGCAGAGGGAAGCTTTAGAGTGTAACACCTGTCTGTCTCAGGGAGCAGAGGGAAGCTTTAGAGTGTAACACCTGTCTGTCTCAGGGAGCAGAGGGAAGCTTTAGTGTGTAACACCTGTCTGTCTCAGGGAGCAGAGGGGAAGCTTTAGAGTGTAACACCTGTCTGTCTCAGGGAGCAGAAGGGAAGCATTAGTGTGTAACACCTGTCTGTCTCAGGGAGCAGAGGGGGAAGCTTTAGAGTGTAACACCTGTCTGTCTCGGTTAGCAGAGGGAAGCTTTAGAGTGTAACACCTGTCTGTCTCAGGGAGCAGAGGGAAGCTTTAGAGTGTAACACCTGTCTGTCTCAGGGAGCAGAGGGAAGCTTTAGTGTGTAACACCTGTCTGTCTCAGGGAGCAGAGGGAAGCTTTAGAGTGTAACACCTGTCTGTCTGCAGGCGTGCGGCCGCTTCATCAACAACAACGCCGTCACCAGGATGGCTCAGTCCTCCAGCAAGTCCCCCGAGCTGCTGGCCCGATACTGTGACTCCCTGCTGAAGAAGAGGTGTGTGTGTGTGTGTGTGTGTGTGTGTGTGTTATTGTAGGTTCATTAATTACTTTCTTTTAAGGCTTAATCTTCCACCAATCCTCTCTTTGGGTTTCTGTAGTTCGTAGTGATGTCACGGCAGCCATCTTGTTTTTGAGATTCTGTATGAACTTTGACTTCAGGTTCAACTTTGACACAACATTAGGAACATTTTATGATTTTAACTGATTATAGGGTCAAAATAATACAGGACCTCTGTAATATTATGAAAATAAAGTTCAATGTTAGAATAAAATGGCTAAAGCATCTTGTGAAGTTCTGCTTTGGTTTTAGAAATAAGGAAATATTTAATCATCAGTAACTGAAATGGAGCAAATTGACACATTTATTAGCTTTAATACTCAGTTTTACCACTAGATGGAAATAAAATCCACTTTTTGAGAAAAAGGCTTTTATTTTGAAGTCGTATCGAACTGACCTGACGCTCAGACTGTTTCCTGTTTTCAGCTCCAAGAACCCGGAGGAGGCGGAGCTTGAGGACACGTTGAACCAAGTGGTGAGTTGGACTGAGACTCTGTCCAGATGGAGGTTCTGACCCGTCCTGACACGCCTCCTACTCCTCCTCTTTCTTCTCCTCCTCTTTCTACTCCTCCTCTTCCTCCTCCTCTTCCTCCTCCTCCTCCTCTTCCTCAGATGGTCGTCTTCAAGTACATTGAGGACAAAGACGTTTTCCAGAAGTTTTATGCCAAGATGTTGGCGAAGCGGCTGGTCCATCAGAACAGCGCCAGCGACGACGCCGAGGCCAGCATGATCTCCAAGCTGAAGGTGAGACCGGACCGACCGACCGACCCGGACCCGACCGCCTCCAGCTCACTCTCTGTGTGTGTGTGTGTGTGTGTGTGTGTGTGTGTGTGTGTGTGTGTGTGTGTGTGCAGCAAGCGTGTGGCTTTGAATACACCTCCAAGCTGCAGCGGATGTTCCAGGACATCGGCGTCAGCAAAGACCTGAACGAACAGTTCAAGAAGCACCTGAGCAACTCCGAGCCTCTGGACCGTAAGGCCGCCCGTTGCCATGGTGACCCCGCCGACCCCGGCGACCTTACCTCACTTCCTGTGCCTCCTGTGTTTCAGTGGACTTCAGCATCCAGGTGCTGAGCTCCGGCTCCTGGCCGTTCCAGCAGTCCTGCACCTTCGCTCTGCCCTCAGAGGTAAACAGGAAGTCCCTGCTCCCGCTCTTCCTGTTCCGTCTCCGTGGTAACGGTGTGGCGTTTGTGTGTCTGCAGCTGGAGCGGAGCTACCAGCGCTTCACGGCGTTTTACGCCAGCAGGCACAGCGGCAGGAAGCTCACCTGGCTGTACCACCTGTCCAAAGGAGAGCTGGTCACCAACTGCTTCAAGAACAGGTAGGCTGGACCGGACCGGAACGGACACGGACCGGACCACTGGGACAGACTGGACCGGTCGGAACGGACCGGACCGGACCGGACCACTGGGACGGACCGGACCGGCGGAAGAGGACCGGACCGGACCACTGGGACGGAACCGGACCGGACCACGGACGAACGGACCGGACCGACACTGGACGAACGGACCGGACCGGACCACTGGGACAGAACGGACCGGCGGACACGGACAGCGGACCGGACCGGACCACTGGGACAAGAACGGAGGACCGGACACGGACCGACACTGGAACAGAACGGACCGGACCGGACCACTGGGACAGAACGGACCGGAACGACGGACCGACTGGGACAGACCGGACCGGTCGGAACGGACCGGACCGGACCACTGGGACAGAACGGACCGGACCGGACCACTGGGACAGAACGGACCGGACCGGACCACTGGGACAGACCGGACCGGAACGGAACGGACCGGACCACTGGGACAGAACGAGGACCGGACCGGACCGGACCGGACGGACCGGACCACTGGGACAGAACGGACCGGTCGGAACGGAACCGGACCGGACCGGACCACTGGGACAGACCACGGACACGGACAGAACGGACGACCACTGGGACAGAACGGACCGGACCGGACACTGGGACCAGGGACGGACCGGACCGGACCACGGGGACAGACCGGACCGGACCGGAACGGAACGGACCGGACCACTGGGACAAAAACGGACCGGGACCGGACACGGATCGGACCGGACCACTGGGACAGAACGGACCGGACCGGACCGGACCACTGGGAACGGACCGGACCGGACCACTGGGACAGAACCGGACGGACCGGACGGAAGGACCGGACCACTGGAAAGCGGACGGAACGGACGACCGGACCGGACCGGAGACTGGACCACTGGAACAGAACGGACCGGACCGGATCGGACCGGACCACTGGAACAGAACGGACCGGAACGGACCACGGGGACAGACGGACCGGATCCTGGACCAGACCGGACCGGACCACTGGGACAGACCGGACAGGACCGGAACGGACCGGACCGGACGGACTGGACAGAACGGACCGGACCGGATCAGACTGGAACAGACCGGACCGGATCAGACCAGACCGGACGACGGAAAACTGATCGGACCGGATCAGACTGGACTGGACCGGTCCGTTCCAGTCCGGATCAGACTGGAACTGATCGGACTGGACTTTTTTCTTTCAATTAACTGATTTATACATTTTAACGAGTTTCATCTTATTTTTACTAGAACAAATTGTTGGTCGTTAATCTGGTATTAAAACATCAAGATGATCTGCTTCATTTATGACACAAACCTGAGACTTTATTATGTTTCAGATTTAATATTAAATACATTTATTGTTTTTAAACATGGAAAACTCTCATGTTTACACCCAAAAATAATTTTTCTCTTGTAAATGTGTGAAATGAATCTGAAATGTATTTAATTTATTTTGTCTTAAAACAAACATTGGTATTTTAACCCCTGAGCTTCCAGGTGCAGCTTTTCTCTCCATCCAGATGGATTTTAATCAGCATCTCATCCCAACAATGATTCTCATCATGTTTGTTTTTATTCAAAGTTGTCAGAATATGAATTATAAAGCATGAAAACATTTTCAGCTGTTGGAAAACAGTAATTTATGGAAATGTGAAAAAATTTCCACACCAAACTTTGAGGAAAATGTAACATATGTTAATATTTATTTTAAGATGTTGGTTTTGAATCTTAGTAAAATTAAAAAAAATGAGAGATTTCTTTTTTTCAGTGCAAAACTTTTAATAAACACTTAAAAACAATAAACCGGATCAAATCATATGAACCTGAGTAGAATGGTATGGTGCGGTCTAGCAGTGTCTGACCCGGTTCTGGTTCTGGTGGCAGGTACACCCTGCAGGCCTCCACCTTCCAGATGGCCATCCTGCTGCAGTTCAACACGGAGGACAGCTACACGGTGCAGCAGCTGACCGACAGCACGCAGATCAAAACCGTAAGCAGGCCCTGCACAGCGCCGGCACACACTCCGGTTCTGGTTCTGACCCACCTGCCGGGTTCTGTGCTTTCAGGACATCCTGGTTCAGGTTCTACAGATCCTGCTGAAGTCCAAGCTGCTGGTGAGTCGAGCCGAGCCGCCCGCAGGACCGAGCGCGGCCACAGGGGGGGCGCCAAACACCACATGGAACCAACCGGGCCGGTTCTGGTCTCAGGTCCAAACTCTGTGCTCTGCAGGTTCTGGAGGACGAGAACGCGAACGTAGACGAGGTGGAGTTCAAACCGGAGACCGTCATCAAGCTGTTCCTGGGATACAAGAAGTCCGTCTCACTAATTCATCATTGGTTTATTATTTATTGGTCTATTATTTATTTATTGGTTTATTTTTTATTGGTCTATTTATTGGTTTATTATTTATTGGTCTATTATTTATTGGTTTATTATTTATTGGTTTACTATTTATTGGTCTGTTATTTATTGGTTTATTATTTATTTATTGGTTTATTATTTATTGGTCTATTATTTATTGGTTTATTATTTATTGGTCTGTTATTTATTGGTTTATTATTTATTGGTCTATTATTTATTTATTGGTTTATTTTTTATTGGTCTATTTATTGGTTTATTATTTATTGGTCTATTTATTGGTTTATTATTTATTGGTCTATTTATTGGTTTATTATTTATTGGTTTACTATTTATTGGTCTGTTATTTATTGGTTTATTATTTATTTATTGGTTTATTTTACATAAACTGAAAACAGGTTTAACTGATAGTTTAACTACAGTCACTGGTTTTTCCTGGTTTTTCTTTTCTGTGCATTAAACTACAAACATTTCCTGCCTAAATATTTATAAACAACCTTTGCAGTAAAAATTGTAAATATAATATTAACTCAATGATGCATAAACTCTCACAGTCTCACAGTTTGATTCTGTTAGGAGTTATTAAATCAGGATTTATTCATGTAAACAAATGCTTTAAGTCCAGATGTCATTTTTAGTTTATAGTTTTAATTTAAGTTTATAGTTCTATATGAAAACGGACCAATCGAGGCTCTATGTGGCTCTAAGCTGCAGTTTAACTTTTATATTTTTTAAATATTTGTTCAAACTGTCAGAATGTGGTGATGGATAATCTGGATTATCTTTTTTTCTCAGCGCTAACTGGAAGGAGCCAATCAGAGCCTGGAGGCGGGGCTTATCGCTGTCGATCACCTCTCCACCCTTTGCTACATGGCAGTTAGCGTAGCCTGTCATGAAAGCTAAGATCGTTAGCATAGGGTTTTCCTGCAACGCTGAGCTGTTGCTCCACCATTAGCACATTTAGCAGTGACTACATGTGGTGATTGTCAGCGCTAAGCCCCGCCTCCTGGCTCTGACTGGACGTTTCAGTCGATTTGTCTCATAAACTAATAATCTGGTGACGGTTTTAATAAACGTTCCTGCAGCTGTGAGCGAGTGAAGCCTCCCTTTGGGTCGGCGCCGTTCCGGCCCGGTTCTGACGGGTTGTGCTGGTTCTGCTCCGCAGCAAGAAGCTGAGGGTGAACATCAACGTGCCGATGAAGACGGAGCAGAAGCAGGAGCAGGAGACGACCCACAAGAACATCGAGGAGGACCGGAAGCTCCTGATCCAGGTCAGCCGGCCCGCCGGTTCCGCTCCCTGCCGGGCCGCGGGTCGGACCCGTCACAATAAAGCGCTTCCTGTCCGCAGGCCGCCATAGTGAGGATCATGAAGATGAGGAAGGTTCTGAAGCACCAGCAGCTCCTGGCTGAGGTTCTGAACCAGCTGTCGTCCCGGTTCAAACCCAGAGTTCCTGTCATTAAGGTACCGCCGACCCGACCGGGAAGGTTCTGAACGATTCCACTTTGACCCTGTTAAACGGTTCTAATGTATGGGGCTGTAGAGATGCAATGATCTCACGATACACGATGTGATACATATCGCGATATTCAGCAAACGATACAATTCTTTGTGATTTTCTGAAAGGTTTCAGAGGGACAGAGTGATTTTGGTGTCATTTTGTGACTGTTATAAAGTTGGATTGAATTAATTTAACTGAAAACTGATTAAAAGCTCCAACTACACAATACCTGGTTCTGGTTGGACACAGACTTAAAGTGGACAGCTGGACAAAATGAACCAAAGAAGTGGAGAGAAAACATGTTTCTTTTAGTTGAAACAGTCCAAACTGTAGCTGACATGCATTAGTAAAGTAAATAAAGTGAACCAAGTTCCTGCTCTGAATAGTTTGATACCTTTTTAACCTGAACATCTGAAGGAATCACTCTAAGCCTGATGACCTGGTGAAGCCAGCAGTGAGTGAACAAGGTGACAGTTGGACGTTACGATACTTAAGGATGAATAGCGATTTATATCGTGATATCGATATTATTGTACAGCCCTATAATGGACCCAGTTCAGAAAGCTTGAATTATATTTAGTCATTGATTAATTGGATAAAAATTGAGTTGTCTTCCAACAGAACCAGAACTTTTTTTGTAACCTTAAAAGCATAATAATTATCCTGATGTTTTCTCCTTCGTCTCCCCCTGGTGGGCAGAAATGCATCGACATCCTGATAGAGAAGGAGTACCTGGAGCGAGTCGACGGAGAGAAGGACACCTACAGCTACCTGGCCTGAGCCCGTCGCCGCGGCAACGCCCCTCACTTTTTTATTTGTAACCTTTTTTTTTTTTTTTTTTTTTTAAATTTGACGTCTGAGTAAATAAGTGTGGATCTGAGGGGCGGAGCCGGCCAATCACGTGGCGGCACCGAACAGGAAGTGGAGGAAGAAACGCCCCTGCTGTGGAGGCTGGGAAACCCCGTCGCCCTCATGTTGTACATACGGGACTGTAAGAGGAACCAAACCTTCTTCTCTGCATAGTGCAAAACGTTCATGAATTAGTCTGAGGAGCGCCGCCGCACCCACAGGTTCTGCATGCTACCACGGCGACCGCACGGCGAGCCGGGCCGCTGGGCGAGGATCGGACCGGCCGGCGCCGGCCGCAGCCAGGAGGCCGGATCCATTACTGAACGGTGGACATTTGTATAGTGTGGTTCATTTTCTAAATGTGTGATAAATAAAAACAAGGAAAGATTTCTCTAACGCCGCCTGCTGGACAGTCTGTGGGTCGGAACCGGAACCAGAACCGGCTCCTCTGGCGTAAATCCCTTTAATGAGGTGCTGCTGCTACACTGCCAGTCAGCTGGCTGAACCAATACGAGCTCTGAGCAGCCAACTGCAGGTAGCCCTGCTAACGGCTGAATGTTAAGGGGGCGACCAGCCAAAACGACGAAATTTCAATGTTTTAATTTTCAGAATTAAAACATTAAAGAAGAATCTTGTAAATCTTTTTTACCAAGAAGTAATTTAACACATCGAGATCGTAACTACCGAAACTGCTTTCTTTGACAAACTGCATAAATTTACGACTTTAATCCAGCCATATTTTGTCGTACAAAGGAATTTTAAAAAATTGGTACCGGCCAGAAAACTGCAATCTGTGCAGATTTGATTTTTATAGATTCTGTAGCTAAATTGTGTTTAAAATCTGATCTTAAGTCCCAAGACCGATTTAGAAATTGGTGAAATAATAAATATACTCAATCATCCCTTTTTGGAGGCCTAGAATAACTACGAAGCCCAAATTTTCCAAACAACTAAATCAACTGAATCGAGTTTTCGTCCCCAAACGGCTCATATTCCAGAGGCGTGAACTATGACGGCCGTTAGGATAAAATCATTTTGAAGGTTTGTGTCCGTCTTAAACTTACAGATGTTGGACCGGTTCTGATCAGGACGGGTCCAGACACCCAGGACCGGATCTTTCCTTGAACCCGAACGGATCGGCACAGAAACAAACCAGAGAACAAGAACCATTCACAATATTTTTAATCCCTGTAAACGTTACAAAAATCAGCACCGGCATCAGCAGAAGAAGAACCTGAAGTTTAACGGGTCGGGTTCCGAACAGAACCCGGCCCGGCTCAGCACCAGCGACGTGGTTCCACAGGAGGAGCCCGGCCGCTTCGGACAGTTCTGGAGGAATGTTCTGGTCCGGTAGCGGCGCGTGCTGCGGTTCTGGTCGGGACGTACCGGGTCGGACGTCCAGAACCTCCAGATCCGAAATGGAATCAAACCGTCTGATCGGAAAAACGAAACTAAAAAGGATTAAATCCGACGAACCGGGTCAGAACCGGCTCAAACGCGTTAAAAGGGAAACCCTGGCATCCTGTTGCCACGGAAACGGCTCGTCCCACACGTTGCTAAGCACCGTCAGTCAGCTGGCTCAAAGAATCCATCGCCATGACGACAAATTTACTTTCATTTGCACAAAAACAGAAATAACAATGAAGGTTCTGATCCACAAGCTGCTGATCAAACCGACAGCAGAGAACCTGAGGGTCCGGTTGGTTCTGACTGGATCAGAACCCAGATGAAACCTGATTTTAAAAACTAAAACTGAGCACCAGGTGACAGAACCGGCCCGGTTCTGATCCGTCACCAGCTTCTCCAAACAGAATCAGGATAAAACACAAACATGCACAGAACCACCGGGAGGTCCGGTCAGCGGTTCTGGATCAGCACCAGGTCCGGTCGACCCGACAGGAAGAAGTCTGCGGTTCTGTAGAACCCGGACTGAAGCACTAACAGAAGGTCCAGGTAGGGGAGAGCAGAGGACCTGGTAGCACCAGAACCAGAACCAGGTTTGCTGGTGTGAAACAATCTGAACACTTTCCCAGGGTTCAGTGTGGTTCTGATCCGATAGTCTAACTGGATCAGAACCGTTTGGTTTGGCAGTGCTGGGTCCATCCGGGTCGCGAACAGAACCCTGGAGCTGCTGGTGGAGGAGTTTTGGTCCCAAGTGTCGACTTTTGGTTCCGGTCGGGTCCGAACATCCGGACCGGACCGCGAGCGCTTGATGACGGAGAATAAAAAACGTAGAGAAAAAGTTTCCTGAAGGTTTGAAGTGTGTTTGGGTCTAAGGCCTCCGGGTCGGAACCGCGGGTCCGGGTCGGAACCGCGGGTCCGGGTCGGACCGCGGTCCGGGTCGGAACCGCGGGTCCGGGTCAGGCGATCTCCATCTCGCGCTCGATGCCGACGTACTTCAGGGCGTCGGCTTGGCTGTACCTGGAGCCGGAGACATGATGACATCATCAAAACGAGACGCGCTTCAAACGCCAAAATAAAAGAAACTCTGGAGACTAAAAATAAAACCATGAGGCGTCAAAAATCAGAAAAGATTTAAATATTAAACTAAATAAAAAGTGACTTACGTCTCAGAAATACTTATTTTTCTATAAATAAAATAACAGGATTTTTAAAGTGTCTAAAAATGTTAAAATAATGAGATTATTTTATATTGAAGGTTCTGATTCTGCAGCTTGGAGATAAAAACTGAACAGATTTAACCTTCATCATCTTTTTAAATCGGCTGTAAAATGAAATAAATACTTTAGGATCCAAAAGGTTCTGGTGTCGAAATGAGGTTTAAAAATCTAAATAATATAAATTCATGATGTGAAAATTACTTTGAAAGGCTTCAGTTAAAATCCTGAACATTATTAAAACAGTGAAGAATAAAAGTTTTTAAAAACGTCTCATTTTATGAAATCTGATTTTTTTCTGCTCACCATCTAAAAACATGGATTTTACGACATAATAGTGGTTAAAGTTCCTAATTGGTGTGGCGTTCAGTGAAGCCACGTAAAAACCACCGTTCACAGCGACGTGAACCGGTTTCTACCCGTCATTAAGCGTCTCTGGTCATGAATTCATGTTTTTACTTCATGAATTAAACATTTTCTCTCTCCTGGCAGCACAGAAGCTGGTTTGGGCTTTTACTTTGAAAAGCACCACTGATGGTGCTGCTCTGCGCTGCTGCGTTTCGTCGTCCGTCCAGCTGCTTGGTGTTGGAAGTGGAAGTGAATAAAGTTTTTCCCGCTACGTGACGATCCGATCGGTCTGGGCCCGTTCGGGTCGGGGTTCTGCTGACCCACCTGTAGTCGAAGAACAGCTCCTCTCCGGTCTGGATGGCTCTCTTGGCGAAGATCCCGATCCTGTGATCCCCGTTGACCATCATCACTGCAGAGAACCGACCGAGTTACAGCAGAACCGCCTACAGAACCCGTCCACTGCGGTTCCGACCCGCCTACCTTTTGCATAGCAGTTTGGGTTCACGGAGTGATTGGCGAACCGGATCTTGTTTCCTTTCCTCGTGGCGTCGACAACGAAGTCTGGAGGAGGAAAGACGGATCAGAGCCAGGCGACCCGGCCGGTTCTGGTTCTGCTGGGTTCTTACCGTTGTTGAGGTTGAAGAGGAAGCTGCACATGTATTTATCGTAAACCTTCCCTCGGCGGTCGGCTTCGTCCTGAGAGATGATCTGCAGGAGACACAGGGTTGAAGATACCAGAGTCCAGATCCCTGAACACGACCAGAACCTCAGCCTACAATGACCTCTAATGACCTTTAACCCTGTGGTCCGCAACCTTTTTATTGCCGTGGACCAGTCAAAACGTGGGGAGGAGGATGAACCGTCAGATAAGCTTCTGCATGTTGGTGTCCCACTAAATCCTGAATATGTCCCATTTGTCTTGGCCTTTAATCGCAGCCTGTGGGGTTTTGGGTTTTTCCCTGACTGGGAACCAGAACAACCTGTTGACAGGTAGCCAATCAGAAAACGCCGTGATGTCAGAACAGAGGGGAAACCCAAACAGCTGAGATATCACAACTCAGAGTCCGGTGGATATCGGAGACGTGTGGAAATGTTTATTATTAAATCTAAAGGTCATTATTATGTTAATTCAGTTAAAAATGTTAACTATGAAAAAATATATTCACCTCCAAATCATAGAGCAGCAAATAGAGCAGCTGCTCCCGTCGTCTTTCATCCACCGACTTTTATGTTTGTTACGTTTTTTATCTCTTAAAATGGCTCCACAAACTATATCACTATCACTTCTACATCGTCATCCGTGTTTAGTTATTCTAAATTCCTGCTAAGTTGGGGGTTTTACTGGATTGTCCTCTGGAATCGGTTCGTGTTGCTCCTCCTGCCTTGGACACATGAACCGATCGAACCTGTTGGACTTTTATCAGCTCTGAGGTCACAGAGGTTTGGAGAATCGGCCGACATCCTTAAATCTTTCCGTCTAAATCAGACTTAAGACTCACAAGCTCTACTCATCTCCTCTCGACCGCAGCCCAAATGTGCTCCAACTCTGGTCGCTATGGTAACGTTTACATATCCCTTCAAAATAAGATACAGATGCGCAACAGAAACGAACATTTTACTTTCGTGAAAATTTTAATTCGCATAATGACTGACGGAGTCCTGAGCTTGTTTCTCTGCTACCAGTCGGTTCCATCTGGGAGTGATGAGAGTCAATGACACCTGAAGTGTTGCTTATATCCACAACCTGCTTGGTCTCTATGTGGTGAAGCAGTTTGAAGCTTCATGTTATGCAGAGCAGCTTGTAATGTGGGACTCGCCTACCGGTGGGGATAAATCCATCCTCCTGACTCTCTGGGTCTTTTCCCCTTTGAAAAAGAAACTTTCCTGACATCTGATCTGTTTCTGACTCATTTTGCTGCTTGTGGCTCAATGTTGGCACCAAGTAACCAAGAGAATCCGGTTAAAGGATTTTCAAAATAAAAGATAGATAAAATTTCTTGCGGCTCGGTACCAATTGGTCTGCGAACCAGGGGTTGGGGACCACTGCTCTAACATCAATGTGAGGGTCAGAGGTCATGATGGCTGATCGTCCTGATGGAGTTGGATGTGGAAACTATGGAAACCAGAAACTGATGGATGGATGATAAAACTTTCAGCGAACAGAATAACCTCTGAATAACTCAAAGTAAAAGTTTCTCTGTGCATCTGCATCGTTTCCCAGCCAGAGCCAGAACCAGAACTCAGAGTCCAGTCCAGGTTCAGGTTCTGGTTCTGGTTCTGAAGGCCTCACCTCTCCACAGTACTCGGAGATGAACTCGTTCTTCTGGACCGGCTCCTTGATGAAGATGCCCCATCCGGCCACGTCGGACGGCGCCAGCAGCAGGTGCTGCGACCAGAACCACCGGTTAGGGTCCGATTACATCCTCAGAAGGTTCTGCGGAACCGGGCCTCACCTTCTTGGCGCCGCGCTGGATGGAGCAGTTCTTGCAGGACACGTTCTTGCTGTCCCAGTGGTCGGCGGCGCCGCAGGTCAGGCACAGGTCCGGGTCGCACTCCCGCACCGCCAGGTAGCAGGGGCACTGCTTGGTGTTGCACTGGGCTTTGCACCGGCAGCCCGGGAAGCGGTTCTGACCTGCGGAGACGGGACGGGACGGCGGCTCAGAACCGGGCCCGGCGGAACCGGACCGGGCGGACCGGGCGCTTACACTCGGAGCTGCACTGGCAGAACTTCTCGCAGAAGTTCTGCGCCGTGACGCAGGGGCAGGACGAGTCGCACGGCTGCCGCGGATGGTCACACGGCTGGTAGTTGTACACGTGGTTGGACGACCCGTCTGCGGCACAACACACACTCAGCGCTACGGTCCGCGTTCTGCTGCGGCCCGGCGGGGCGGTTCTGACCTTTCTTCAGCTGGATCTTCCTGCAGTGTGTGGCCCACAGCCGGTGCTTCCTCTTCTTCTTCCTGGGGGGCGTGTCCTCGTCCTCGGCCGGCGCCCGGGCGATGATGGCCGACTCTTTGACCCGGAACTCGTAAACCTGGACAGGGGAACAGGTCAGGGTCCGTTTGCTGCTCCGGTTCTGATAGACTGGATCGGGTCGGGCTCAGCCGAGTGAAGCTGCAAAGCGTCTGAGTCCGATCTGAAGGTCGGCGCCTCACCTGTCTGCAGGTCTTGGTGCCGATGAGCCGCGCGATGGCGCAGAAGTTGTCGTAATACGTCCCGATCAGAACCCGGAAGAGAGACGCCTCGGCGCCGGTCCAGTCCACGGCTTCCGGGTCGCAGGTCAGCTTCATCTTCACCGGCGTCTGGCAGCGAGAGTTTCCCTCTGCAGACAGAACCAGGTTCACCTTCTACTGACGAACGGAGCAGCGACGCTCGGAGGAACGGCGTCACTCGAACGCATCGCAACAGTTCAGCTAATAACAGCTAACATGCTAACAGCCAACATGCTAACAGCTGACATGCTAATATTAGATCCATCTGATTTATAAACATAACCAGATCATGATTTTATTTTCATCTTAGTTGCTGTTTTTAAATAATTATTTAAAGATGATCATTTATTATTCCTGCTAAAAACAAAGTTCAGAAGAAAAAGCTGAAGAAATATTTGAAGTAATTTACAAAAAAGACATAAAATAAATCCTGAGACACATTTTGAAAAAAATAAACTTTAAAAAAGTCTGAAATGAATCTGAATCTCGTCTGACCTGAGCTGCTGGTCGTCTCGTCCTTCTTGTCCTCGTCGTCCTTGTCGTTGTCTCGCTCGTCGTCTTTGCTCCCCTCGCGGTCGCTGTCCGTGTCCTTGGTTTCCGAGGAAACGGTGGGGGTGCCGGGCCGGCTGCTGCTGTTGGCCAGTCGCCCGCGGCGACGGCCCGCGCTGCGCTTGGACGGCGTCTTGCTGCGCTCGGCGCCGGCCGGATAGTCCCTCGCCATGCCGTCCTGAGGGCAGAGCGCCGTTTAATGGCGGCTCCTCGCGCCTGAGGGGGGCGGAGCCTCACCTGCACCAGGTACATGTAGCATTCGGCGCCGCACGGCTTCGTGTTCACCAGGTTCTCCAGGTTCTTCCGCTTGTAGGTGTTCGGCGTGGCGTGGAAAGCTGGGAGGGAGAATGTGTTGTCATGGCGACCGCGCGTTCGTACGCGGGGGGGGCCGGGGCCTGTACTCACGGTGGAGGAAGCAGTCGTATTTGAAGCAGCGGCGGCAGAAGAGCGTGTGGAAGGAGTGCAGGCTCTGCTCCCGCTGCACCGACCGAGCGTTCGGACCGTCGATGTTCGGCGTGCATTCAGGGGGAAGAGCGCCGGGAAGCTGCTGCTCGGTCAGCTCCTTGTACCTGGAGCACAGAGACACAGGAACAATAAAAAACTGAGACAAACAAGTCATGATCTGAAAGTTTGTCTCTGAATGAAACTATAAGAAGGATTTGAAATAACTGTGGCTTAAGAAAAATTAGTTATATGGAATAAATTCTGTCTTTACACATTTAAAATGAAAAACATTTGTAAATGTTATGATAAAATGCTAATGTTTTGGTTGTAATATTGATACAAATTCAACATTTAGTATATAAAAAAATAACATTCTGTAATACATAAAATATAAATCTAACTAGTAAAAATAATCTTTTACAAAAATCTTCATATTGGGCAATAATAATAAAAACCTTCTGAGTAAAGCTAATATAAGTTATTAATATATAATATTAATTTGTGCAAAAACCAAAAATAAAATCTAATCTTTAATTTTTGTCCTTTTTTGCAGAATATTAAAAATTATTTAAAGAAATATTTAAAAATGTTGTAGCTTATTTATTTTACTTGTTAGGAAATAAAATATTTGTTTTCCGTCTGAACTGTCTGGGTCTGCCGTCGTCATGACGACGACCCCTGGACACTAACTTCTCCTTCAGCTCCTCGGTGGATCCTTTGTCAGGGAACATGGAGGAAATGGCCTCAAAGATCTTATCGGACGGGAACTTCTTGTTGTCGTCGCTGTTGCTCCGACCTGGGGAAGACAAACACGGGGACACACACAGGTAACACAGACAGGTAACAACACAGGTAACACACACATAAACACACACTTCATGAAAACGACCAAAAACTGGACAGGAAGATCCAGAGAAAACAGAAACGCTGAAGCAGATAAACGCATCTAATTGGCTGAAAGTGAATAAACTCGTCTGATTGGCTGAAAGTGGATAAACTCGTCTGATTGGCTGAAAGTGAATAAACTCGTCTGATTGGCTGAAAGTGGATAAACTCGTCTGATTGGCTGAAAGTGGATAAACTCGTCTGATTGGCTGAAAGTGAATAAACTCATCTGATTGGCTGAAGGTGAATAAACTCGTCTGATTGGCTGTAAGTGGATAAACTCGTCTGATTGGCTGAAAGTGAATAAACTCGTCTGATTGGCTGAAAGTGGATAAACTCGTCTGATTGGCTGAAAGTGAATAAACTCGTCTGATTGGCTGAAAGTGGATAAACTCGTCTGATTGGCTGAAGTGGATAAACTCGTCTGATTGGCTGAAGTGAATAAACTCGTCTGATTGGCTGAAGGTGAATAAACTCGTCTGATTGGCTGAAGGTGTCCGACTCGCCTTCGTTGCCAACATGTCTGTCCTGCTGCCGTCCTCCGGCTGCTCCTTGCCGTCACACGTCTCCATCTTCTCCACCTTGAAGTCCTGCTCTTCCTCCTCCTCGTCTTCCTCGTTGTCGCTGTACTGGACCATCGAGTTGACCAGCTCCACGAAGATCTCGTCGTTGATGAAGCCGCATTCTGAAAACCAGCAGAGGAAAACCTTCAGACACGAGCGCCAGGCGGACCAGAGACGGCAGGAAGTGGACCAGAGACGGCAGGAAGTGGACCAGAGAAGACAGACGTGGACCAGAGAAGGCAGGAAGTGGACCAGAGAAGGCAGGAAGTGGACCAGAGAAGGCAGGAAGTGGACCAGAGAAGGCAGGAAGTGGACCAGAGAAGGCAGGAGTGGACCAGAGAAGGCAGGAAGGGACCAGAGACAGCAGGAAGTGGACCAGAGAAGCAGGAAGTGGACCAGAGAAGGCAGGAAGTGGACCAGAGACAGCAGGAAGTGGACCAGAGAAGGCAGGAAGTGGACCAGAGACAGGCAGGAAGTGGACCAGAGAAGCAGGAAGTGGACCAGAGAAGGCAGGAAGTGGACCAGAGACAGCAGGAAGTGGACCAGAGAAGCAGGAAGTGGACCAGAGAAGCAGGAAGTGGACCAGAGAAGGCAGGAAGCGGACCAGAGACAGCAGGAAGTGGACCAGAGAAGCAGGAAGTGGACCAGAGACAGCAGGAAGTGGACCAGAGAAGCAGGAAGTGGACCAGAGACAGCAGGAAGTGGACCAGAGACAGCAGGAAGTGGACCAGAGAAGCAGGAAGTGGACCAGAGACAGCAGGAAGTGGACCAGAGAAGGAGGACAGCGGACCAGAGAAGGCAGGAAGCGGACCAGAGACAGCAGGAAGTGGACCAGAGACAGCAGGAAGTGGACCAGAGACAGCAGGAAGTGGACCAGAGAAGACAGGAAGTGGACCAGAGACAGCAGGAAGTGGACCAGAGAAGACAGGAAGTGGACCAGAGAAGCAGGAAGTGGACCAGAGAAGCAGGAATGGACCAGAGACAGCAGGAAGTGGACCAGAGACAGCAGGAAGTGGACCAGAGAACGGCAGGAAGTGGACCAGAGAAGGCAGGAAGCGGACCAGAGACGGCAGGAAGTGGACCAGAGAAGGCAGGAAGTGGACCAGAGACGGCAGGAAGGACCAGAGAAGACAGGAAGTGGACCAGAGAAGGCAGGAAGTGGACCAGAGAAGGCAGGAAGTGGACCAGAGACGGCAGGAAGCGGACCAGAGAAGACAGAAAGTGGACCAGAGAAGGCAGGAGGAAGTGGACCAGAGACGGCAGGAAGCGGACCAGAGAAGACAGAAAGTGGACCAGAGAAGGCAGGAAGTGGACCAGAGAAGGCAGGAAGTGGACCAGAGAAGCAGAAGTGACCAGAGACGGCAGGAAGTGGACCAGACCGCAAGAATGACCAGAGAGGGCAGGAAGTGGACCAGAGACAGCAGGAAGTGGACCAGAGAGCAGGGATTCTGGGTTCTGCTGAATGTCTTCAGGTCTGGACCGACAGAGGAGACGATCCGGCCCGTTTAAAGCGGACCAGATGAAGGTTCACCTCGGTCTCCATGGACTTTCCCATCGTAGTTCTTGATCAGCTCCTCTATGAAGGTGCCGTCCTGGTCCAGGATCTCGTCTCCCATGTAGGGGATGTTGTGCAGCACCGTCTCGTCCTCCACCTGAAGGAGACCCAGAGTTACAGACGGCCGAGGAGGAAACGGCGCCGGGTCCACAGGAAGCTGCTCCCACCATGAAGTTCTGCTGCACGCGGCGACCAGGAGTACATGACCGGAACCGAGGCCACGGCGTTCAGCGTCTTCAGGGGGATGACCTGCCGCGGGAACTCAGAGAAACCGCTGTCCACCGTGCACTGAGGGAGGAGCAGAGGGGGAGGCGAAGGTCAGGAGGTCAGGGTTAAGACGGGACGTCAGGGTCAGACGTCAGGGTCAGAGTGAGACATCAGGGTCAGACGTCAGGGTCAGAGTGAGACATCAGGGTCAGAGGGGGGCGTTAGGGTCAGGATGTCAGGGTCAGAGGGGGACGTCAGGGTCAGAGTGAGACGTCAGGGTCAGACATCAGGGTCAGAGGGGGGAGTCAGGGTCAAGGTGTCAGGGTCAGAGGGGGACATCAGGGTCAGAGGGGGACGTCAGGGTCAGAGGGGGACGACGGGGTCAAGATGTCAGGGTCAGGTCATCGCCCTCCGTCGGCGGCTCACCTCCCTGGATGCGCGCAGTGAGTTGACCGACGTCATGATGTGAACCGGCTGGATGCGCCTCGTCTTCCACTCCTGGTTCAGAGTGTCTGTTCGCTCCAGGATCTTCTGACGGTTGGAGTTGAACATGCTCTGCAGCAGAGGCGGCTGTTATTAACCTGCCTGAACCCTTGTAGAGGTCAGAGGTCAGAGTGTGGACCCACCTTGACCTCGTCGGCCCGTCTGAAGCGTTTCTGCTGCCGCAGCCTCATGTACTCAGACTTCACTCTCCTCTTCCAGCAGGCTGGACCTTTGTCCGAACGCTTCCCTGTCAGCACCATGATCGCCCTGCACACACACACACACACACACACACACACACACACACACACACACACACACACACACACACACACACACACACACACACACACACACACACACACACACACACAACTAAAGAGGTAAACATCTGTTCACATGGGCCTTGGAAACATCTCGTCACATTAAAAACCCCAGATTCCTCTGATGAAGTTGCAGTTTTAGTTTTTAACTTGGTTCAAAGGGCAGGAAGGATCTGCTGCAGCAGTCAGTGCTGCAACGAACACCAGGAGGCCTCTGACTGAAGACTGTTGCTGTTTCAGCAAAGACACTGTCCCATCAGATGGATGAACCCAGCAGACGTTAGCCAACTCTGCTAATCCACCTCGTTTGCTTCGAGTCGATTCAATAACGTCTGGATACCAGAGGAGCTGCTGACCGATTAGACGCCATCTTGGTCTGTTGGTTTACCGTTTATAACGTCTGCAGACTCTTTGGTGCGTCTTATTCTGTTTTATATTTACTATCTTGGTTTTATCACTACTGTACAGAACTTTGGGCAAACATGTTTTTTTTTTTAAATCTGCTTTATAAATAAAATGGATCAGAACGTCAGATTCCCATCAGACCACGGTAACGAAAAGAACAGAATAGAAAAGAATTAAAGTCACTTCTGTTGATTCTTCACAACCGTTTGTAATGAGTTTGTATTTTACATGTGACAAAAATACAAACTAAAATAAAAATCAAGCATGCTGCATTCAAGATGGGAGTTTCCAGCTTTGATTAATTAAACAGAATAAAATTAAATAACTTTTATTCTGGCTCTGACAAAATACATAATATTCAGCTTTTATTTTAATTTCTAAATGAATAAACATGAAGTCTGTTTACAGAGCTTTAAAGCAGAAGGTTTCTCAGTTTCATATTTGCATGTAGCAGTTTGCTACATGTAGCAACATCAGACACTCCGCACTAATGAGAAGCGCAGCAGGAAGTGTCGACTTGTCTCAGGACGTTTCCTGCCACGTGTTTCTGCAGGAACCTCAGACAAACTGAAGAGTCGCTGCCCAACATCAGTTTGTTTGTTCCAGGAGCAGACTGAACTTTGACCCCAGAGGCGCTGAAAACAAGGATCTTTCCAACAATCCGGACAGATGGAGGTTTAAAGTGAAGGATGTGGATTAGCAGCACCAGCCAACAACTGGACATGTTACTGTGGGACATCGTCTGAGTCGCTGCAACACTGACTGCTACTGGAGATCCGTTCTGCCCACAGCATCACAAACCTTAACCACTGAAGATATTTGGAGCATTTGAGTTGAGATTTTATTTTATTTTGGGATAAATATGTTTGAATTGAAAAAGGCAAAGTCAGTCAAAGTAAAGAGATGAAGAAGGCAGGCGAGTCAAAGAGGTTGATGATGACAGATGAACATATAATAATTCAATTTCTAACATTATTATAACAACTACATGGTTTCCTACCATGATGCAGACCTACAGGAAACACAGTTAAAGAGTCACTTTAAAAACCAGTTTAACAACAAATCAAACTGGAGATAAATTAGAACGTAGTTTTTCATTTAAACATAAAAAATTCAGTTGACTTCTGAACTATTCATGATGTCACATCAAATTTTTACTGTGAATTTATTAGGGCTGTGTAATAATATCAATTTTGTGATATATATCGATATCGATGTCACCTTGTTCACTCACTGCTGGCTTCACCAGGTCATCAGGCTTAGAGTGATTCCTTCAGATGTTCAGGTTAAAAAGGTATCAAACTATTCAGAGCAGGAACTTGGTTCACTTTATTTACTTTACTAATGCATGTCAGCTACAGTTTGGACTGTTTCAACCAAAAGAAACATGTTTTCTCTCCACTTCTTTGGTTCATTTTGTCCACTTTAAGTCTGTGTCCAACCAGAACCAGGTATTAAATGTCCGCTCCATGTTTTATGTGCTGATTGTAAGTTGTTACCCGTAGCACCCAGTAGGGGCGCTGTAGTCTGGTTTCTGTTGAGTTAGTGCCTTCATTTAAACCGTAAAATAAGAGGAAGTGTCGCTAAGTAAATATGAATCCACTGCACCATCAATCTCTCCTGTTTTCTTGGGTCTGAGGAACTGCTACAGTGAAGTTGGTGCTTTTAATCAGTTTTCAGTTAAACTGTCAAAATGTCACCAAAATCACTCTGTTCCTCTAAAGTCTTTCAGAAAATCACTACAGTGTATTGAATTGTATCGCTTGCTGAATATCGTAATATACACAGTCCAGTCACATTAATGTGACCACCACGTACTTTCCACTTCAGAGTTAAATAACCAATCACAGAAGGCAGGTGGCAGCACAGTGCAGTTGAGCGTATATAAAGGGTGTGTGTGGGCTTCGGAAAACATTTCAATCGTTGGCGTAATGCAGAAACGAAGCGATTTATCCGACGTCCAAAAGGGCATGATCATTGGCTTTCGGGCCAAGGGTGGAAGCATTTCCGAAACGGCTGAGTTTGTGAACTGTTCGCGTGCCGCCGTGGTAAAAGTGTACCGTGCATGGCAAAATGGGACTGTCCAAAATCAACGACGTGGCAAATGTGGTGCACCACGGGCCATAGATGACAGAGGCGAACGACGGTTGCGGAGATGCGTTCGGGCAGATAGACGGGCTACCGTTGAGCAACTGACCACTAAAATGAACCAAGGGGCTACCACAAGTGTCTCCCAAACCACTATTCAGCGAACATTGCTGCGTCTGGGCCTCCGAAGCGGACGCCTGGTTCGTGCACCTATGCTGACTGGTGTTCATCGACGACGAAGGCTAGAATTTGCACGCCAGTACAGCAGCTGGACGTCCACTGAGTGGCGACAGGTAGCGTTTTCAGATGAATCGCGTTTTATGCTCCATCGGACAGATGGACGTTGGCGTATAAGGCGTGAAACCTCTGAAAGGAACCACCCTGCAACCATTGCAGGAACGGTCCAAGCTGGAGGCGGGAGCATTATGGTCTGGGGAATGTTTTCCTGGCATTCTCTGGGTTCACTGATTATTGTGGAAGGCACGATGGATCAATACAAGTACGCATCTGTCCTTGCGGACCATGTCCACCCCTACATGCGCATTGTTTTTCCTCAGGATGATGGCATCTTCCAGCAGGACAATGCGAGGTGCCATACAGCTGCCAGTGTACGTGCGTGGTTCGAAGAGCACCAGGATGAGTTTACCGTCCTCCCCTGGCCAGCAAACTCACCTGACTTAAACCAATCGAGCATCTGTGGGACCATCTCGATCGAGTTGTTCGCGCCATGGATCCTCAACCGCGTAATCTAGCGCAGCTGGCCACGGCATTAGAGTCGGCATGGCTCAACATCCCAGAGAAGACCTTCAGGGACCTAAGTGACTCTCTTCCTGCACGTCTCGTAGCAGTTCGCTCTGCGAAAGGTGGTTATTCTGGCTTTTGACAGATGGTCACATTAATGTGACTGGACTGTGTATATATCGTATTGTGAGATTATTGCATCACTACAGCCCTGAATATGGTGTTTCTGACCTCTAAAGGGCTTTAAAATGCTTAATGTTGATTAAAATAAAACTTTTTTGCTGTTTACTTCAGGACAAACTGCTGTAAAGTGACTTGATGCCATAAACTGGTTTTTCTTGGACAGGAAACTAATTTTACCAATGTGAAAAATATCTGAACTTGATTAATATCTAA
This sequence comes from Poecilia picta, assembly GCA_033032245.1. Lineage (NCBI taxonomy): Eukaryota > Metazoa > Chordata > Actinopteri > Cyprinodontiformes > Poeciliidae > Poecilia > Poecilia picta. The sequence goes on from CM065372.1 coordinate 26,277,867, forward strand.
GACTGAATCAGCATGTATGAATTACAGTCAAAGCCAATTATTATTTCCCCTATATGACAATTACTACGAATCATTTAAAATGATGGTTATTTTTTCCCAGTCGGTTGAAAGTGGCCGACATGTTTTTACTGACTGACCTGATGCATCATTATCAGAGCTGATCTGCCTCACAGGTCAAAAGTAAAGAAAATAAGGACTTTTTTCACAGCTGACTGAAATGACCAAACCCTACAGGACATTTCTGACCGTCCGCCGAGGAGAACAGCAACTAAAACCTGGCAGATAGTCTCAAGGTGAACTTTCCAAACAAAACCAGGAAGCTTTAGCTGGCAGGTATCACCCTAAAAACATGGTTTCCTCTCTTTGGGACCAACTTAAATACAGTAAAGTGAAGTTAAATCAGAGCGTTTATATATTTAAACGATCTCTACAGTGAATTTGTACGTTTTCCTGGTTTATTAAATACTGGGGTACGAATTTGTCTGGAACACCCCGCCGTGCTAACTAGCAGTTGGTCAGTTAACAAAGCACCAAGAAGAACCGGGGCCGTTTGGACCTCATGAAACTCGGTGAAAACAAACAGAACCGGCGCTGACAGCTGCTCTCACCTGGACCACCGGCTCCGGCCTCATTCAACGCAGTGACTCCGGGTAACCACGACCGACACCGGGGAAGCGGCTCTTTGTGTGGGAGCTTAGCCGAAGCGTTAGCTCCGCAGCTAGTTAGCGGTTAGCTCAGCAGGAGGCGGCGATTCTCAGCGCGACAGCCGGCTTCACAACACCGACCGTCCGTTAAACGGCAACGGCTTCCGCTCCCGCGCCTCAATGCGGAGCTTCTGCGGTGACACTAACGCTTTTTTTGACGGACGCCGCTGTCATTTAACTCCGTCTTTTCTGAAATCCAACAGTTTATTTTCAATATTTCCGCCTCGACGCGGAGCAGGTTCAAACTGTCCACCGTCTCGCACTCGCCGCCCACTCCGGCTGCAGCAGAGTCGAGAGGCGCCAAACGTTTCGACCAATCACTGAAGCCGATGTTGGGGCCTCGGAGTGTGGTGTCCTGTGATTGGCCAGGGAAGCCTGCCTTGTATCCAATAGCAGTTTGAGGTAAAACGGAGGCCCGGTAGCGGGGACATGCGGACAGGTTTCCTTTGTTCTCACATTTGTCAATGTAAAATTATAAATTCAGCTGACAGTCGCTTGTTTGATAATCAAATCAAGTATAATTTCTTAAACAATCCAACATTATTTAGGTCATGTTGATGGTAGATTTCTACCCATCTGTGTTTAACTGCTATTATAAACAGATAAAGTAATAAATCGCTTGTAAAAACTCATGGCGGCCTTAGAAAAGCAGAGACGTTTCTTCTTCTTCCTCCTCCACCTGCTGCCCTGACAGTTCAGCTGAGCTTCAGATGTAACAGCGCCGCTTTCAGGTCAGTCAGTGAATGATAAACATCAGGAAACCGTCCCGTTTCCAACCCAAAAGGTTAAAACTTTCTGCTTTAAACAGTTTGTTAGTGAACTGAGGCTCAGCAACAGAAACTGTCAGCCGGAAGAGGGTCTACGAGTTTATTAAGCCACACCTCCTCGAAAAGCTATTGGCTTAAGTCATTATGACGTTTCATGTTGCGTTCACGTTACCATGTAAGAGTGAGTAAAGTTAAAACACAAGCGCACCAACTTGTTTTTCTTCTTTTTAATTTATGTTTTAGGACATTTAAATGTCAGCATTGAGTACAAACAGTCCAATAATACAGTAAATAGGTGCAAAAATACAAGTAATATCAGAAATAAATTCATTAATAAACTTTTTAAAATTACTTCCATGTTTTCAGAATTGTAAAAATAAATATTGTGGAAATCATGAATGTATTTATTCCAGTATTTATTTAATATCATTGCCATGTGTTTTTCATATGTGTCAGCTATAAACATTCATGCAGACACACTGTCACTCATCAAAGTGAGCTGGTGGGACTAATACTTCATACTCAATGTGATTGGTCTGTAGTTCCAATCCAATCCAATGCAACTTTATTTATAAAGCACTTTAAAACAGTTTTATTTTATTTCACATACAGAAATAACATGTTTTTTTGACAAATGATTTATAATTGAGCATGTTCATCTTCCAATAATGAATGTATGGATATATAATAAAACACAACAAGCAATGAAATCCATAAAATATCAGACCTGCTGCTAAGTTGATGATCAAGTTGGACCACTGAGGTCTGAATCCCATTTCCACAGATTATCTGAATGACTTCGTGTTTAATATGATCAGTTCTTAGATATTTTAACATAAGTAACTCCACACTCTCTATGTGTAACATATAACCAGTAAATGCTTCAGTCAACATCTTTTTTATGCTTTTTAGCTTCTTATAAATTCAATAAAATGGCAGCTAATATCACTGCAGACCCCACACATCCTGGACACATGATTTCATACATTAAAAGGTTGTTGTTTTGAGTCATTGTCCTTTTGAAGGACAGATCCTCCTTCACAGGTCAGTTTTTTAAAATGTGACTCTTCTTATTTGCTGCACCACTGAAACAAACCACCAGGTCTGATGGTTTGTTCTTCACTTCCATCTCAGTGATAATCAGCTCAGTTCTTTCTGCTGGTCTCTCCAACCTCTGCAATGTTTAACCTCATTTTTAATCAAAACAGGCCATGAAGCTTCACTAAAGAAAAATTAACTCTCATTAGTCTCAACATCAGTCTTTACATTCCTCCTGATTCTTCCTCACATCAGCCCCAGATCTTTAGAGAAGTACGGGTCGAGCTCACAGAGGAACCGGATCATCTTTGAACTTGCATCGTCACCTTTGTTCCCCACCATTTGAACTAGAACTCGAGCTTTGTCTTCTCTGGTCTTCTCACCATTTACTGCTTCCCTCTCAGAAGCATTTAAGATATTTTCCATCAGCAGTTTGTCAACCAGACCTTTCAGAACAGGTTCTGATATCCGATCAGTGAGGTTTACACTTATCTCCTTCAGTTGGTCCTTTGTACTGAGGTTCTGTCGGGTTGGTCCACAGGATCTTCTGACTCCAGCAGCAGAAAGACAAACGCGTGTTTTCCAGAAGATATTGGAGCTGCTGTCCCTCAGAGACAGACTGATGTGTTTCATCATTTTCTCAAAGGAAACACAGAACTTTGACAGGTAATTGTCACTGAATTCTGCATCAAATTCTGCTTCTTCAGGTTCAACCAGAACCGAGTCTTCTTCAGGAGAGGCGGACAGAGAATAAAATTGATTGGGCTGCAGTTTGCAATCTGGAGGCCTCTCCAGGAAAATCTCACTATCGTCTAACAGCTTCCTAAAATGCAGTACAGTTCTGAGAACAACGTTCTTTGGTAGCATCAACACATTGATCTCATGTTCTGACTCTGGATCAGCTGGAGGCCTGTAGAAGAGCAGAACCAAGGCTCGGACCGGGTCAGGAGGAGAATCTTCATCCTTGACGTTCCCAAAAGCAGAAAACCCTGTGATGCTGATGACGATGTGAGTCTCTGTGATCGTCTCAGGCCTGATAAACTCCACGCCTCCATCATGGAGGTGAGCGACCGACAGGAAGTGACACGGTCCTGTGGAGCGACCTCACAGTGAGGGAGATGGAGCCGAGCCACAGTCCGCTGCTGGCAGCTGATGTCAAACAGAGGTCCTGCAGGCTTCTTGCCATGTGGGCTCAGTAATCTGCTGTTCCAGGGAACGACCCTGTAAAACACGTCTCCTCCTCCCGTCATGTCAAACACCAGGCCGCTCACTCTGCACTGGTACCAGCCTGGACCGGAGCACCGGAACCAGAAGGTCTCATCATCTGGATCCCCATAGAAACCAGGACTGAACTCCTCAAAGCTGCTTTGGAGCTTCATGGTGGGTAAACTAGCAGCTCGGGGTAAGATACTGACGTCTAACGGAGGATCCTGATGAATTGGAGAACAGAGGAGCGAAGGAGACGAGTTACTGCGGCCTCTTCTTCTCAAACTGGACCCTGAAGTCTGGGGAAGGTCAGTAGAGGCTGATCTGTTTGGGACGGAGTCGCTCTGAGTTGGATCAGAGGAAAGAGAAACATTCAGATCCACTGAACAGCTGCTGGTTTCCTTCTCAGAGGAATCTGTGGTGAGAGGCTGTAGGAGAGATGCATGTAATGACATGATGGAGAATGGGACATGCTGAAGATCTTCAGGTCTTTCCATTTGATTGTCATCAGCTGCAGGATTATCTCTCTGCTTCAACTCTTTGCTCAGAGGTTCCATTTGATCCAATAGATCAAATAGAGGTTCTGTTCTTCTAGTTGATAAATCCGGAGGATATTGAGTTGAAGAAGCATCGCCTATCGAATAAGACCTAGCTAACGCTACACCGCGCAGTGGATGTATATTTGAACTTGGGACGTTTGTGGAAAAGGATTGTACTTTTCGATATAATGATTTATTTTGATGCTCACGATGCCTTTCTTCCATTTCTATAATTGAGTCCGGTTGATATTCAAGACAGTTTCTCCTCATGATAGAAAGCTCACTCATTCTTTCCTGCTCTTTAGTTTGTCCTCCTCTTGCTTTTTTCGGTTGTGATGGGGGATAGAAACGGGTCAGACTGGATCCACTAGGGAAATACGGTGACATTAGAGGGGCTCGATAGACACGTGTAAAGTTGGGTGAAATAACAGCTGGGGGTAAGATACTGACATGTGAAAGAGAAAGATGATTGTGTTTAGTCAAAGAATAGTTGAGAGAAGAAGACAAGTCACTGAGGTATTTTCTTCTCAAATTGGACCCTGAAGTCTGGGGAAGGTCAGTAGAGGCTGATTGGTGATGGATGGAGTAGCTCTGAGTTGGATCAGAGGAAGGAGAAACATTCAGATCCGTTGAATAGCTGCTGGTTTCCTTCTCAGAGGAATCTGTGGTGAGAGGCTGTTGGAGAACATTACCATATCTCCTCTCCTCCCCTACTAACTCGCTAATGTGCTGAGCCACTGTAAATATACCAGCAGTGGGTCTATTCCTTATCTCCATCAGTTGGTCCTGTGGACTGAGGTTCTGTCGGGTTGGTCCACAGGATCTTCTGACTCCAGCAGCAGAAAGACAAACGCGTGTTTTCCAGAAGATATTGGAGCTGCTGTCCCTCAGAGACAGACTGATGTGTTTCATCATTTCCTCATAAACCACCTGGAACTTTGAGAAGTAACTGTCACTGGATTCTGCATCAAATTCTGCTTCCTTGGGCTGAACCAGAAACCGATTTACCTCCAAAAGAGGCAGACAGAGAGTAAACCTGATTTGGCCGCAGTTTGCAGTGTGGAAATATATCCAGGAATATTTCATCTCCATATAATTTCCTCCTGAAATGCAGCACTTTGTCAATAACAACGTTCTTTGGCAGCATCAACACATTAATCTGGTGTTTTGACTGAGGATCAGCTGGAGGTTTGTAGAAGAGCAGAACCAAGGCTGGGACCGGGTCAGGAGGAGAATCTTCATCCTTGATGTTCCCAAAAGGAGAAAACCTTTGAAAAATCATTTTTTCTCGTGCTTCTCTAAAACTACCAGATTGATAAAGTTGAGCACCATCATTGCAAACAGTTGCTTCCTTTTCCGTTGGTCTGATTTCCTTAGAGGAGCCGATGTCTTTGGGTCGGTCCTGATACTCAGGGCTCTTTGTGTCACATGATGAGTCAGTTACATCTTCTGGTTTTTGTTCTTCTTGGCCCTCAGAAATGTTTTCAGATGATCCTTCCAGGTACTTTTTCTTTAAGATTCGCTTCATCTTATAAGTTTTTCTCTGTCAATTTGTTCAACATCAATCAATTTGTTGAACATCAATAATTATTCGTTTTTGTTCTTCCTCTGTTAAACATTCATTAGATCCTGGAACCTGAGAAATCAAAAAGAGAAATTAATGTATCTGCCTCTCATGTGTCATTTCTCTTAGAAACTGTCTGCCTTCGATAATAAAGTAAAAAACTTTGGTGTTATTTTTCACCAGGATGACAGCAGTTCTGTTGAATTGTGACTCTGTAGGTAATAATGCAGAACAGTGATAAAGAGATTACCAATAATTATGTTAAAAACAACTATGTGACTTTTTCTACTGAATAAATTTATTGAAACTACATCTTGGGTTTTCCAACATGTTTCATTGTGAGGCTATGACACTGTAACAAAAGCTACATTTATTTTAAGGCTTTTGGTGCATCTTTGCCAGTAATGCCAACAAATATATCATGCAACAAAGATAAATCTGACAGTTATTATTTTAAATATTTAATAAATGCTTGAATTATATCATGTGATTGATGCTTCCCTAATAAATTAGCCACAGTTACTGAAATCTATTTCTTTCCTCTCTTATATATTTCCTACAATAAATCAACATGTTCCTTCTGTTTCAATAAGAACAATCACCTGATGGATGTTTTCCTATTATTTTAAACCATCTAAACAAGTAATCCATCCATCCATCCATCCATCCATCCATCCATCCATCCATCCATCCATTCTCATCAACACGTATCATGACTCTGTTATATGTAGCTGAACTCATAGCATAGCTAAGACCTTAAAGCTGCAGCATGTAATATTTATTAATGTTTTTACATGTTAAAACTGTCACCTTTGTTGTGACAGAATGAGACAGATAATCTGCCCCATTTCTTACCTAACCTACATCTGGAGAACAATACTGCAGCTTTACAGCTAGTGAATTGTGAATTTTATTTTTAAAATATTTATATTTTAGGACATTTTTGTTACATACTGCAGCTTTAAAGGCTCTATTTTTGTGCCCCACTAGATTCTTGAGGACCACATAAAAACCTCTGGTGGGCCAGATCTGGTCCTCTGGCCTTGAGTTTGACACTTGTCTTGTAATGTAACATGATTATTAAACATGTCTGTTTGACTTTAAACTGTAGTTGTCATGTATGAATTTTGAGCATTTATGAGCAAAACAATAAAAAATATCCCACTGATACCTTATAAATGATCAATAAAACTTCTGAATACGGAAGTTTATAGTTGATGTTTTGGAAACACACACACACACACACACACACACACACACAACTTTAAGTCTGTCTGAAGTTTTCTTTGAATTCTGCTCTATTAGTATGAAATCCCCCTCCTTGGGCTGCCACCTTATCGTGGTGGAGGGGTTTGTGTGTCCCAATGATCCTGGGAGCTATGCTGTCTGGGGCTTTATGCCCCTGGTCGGGTCACCCAAGGCAGACAGGTCCTAGGTGAGGAACCAGACAAAGCGCAGCCTGAAGACCCTTATGATGGAAACGAACTTTGAATCTCGCGTTCCCTTGCCCGGACGCGGGTCACCGGGGTCCCACTCTGGAGCCAGGCCTGGAGGTGGGGCACGATGGCGAGCGCCTGGTGGCCGGGCTTTTAACCACGGAGCCCGGCCGGGCTCAGCCCGAAGAGGAGACGTGGATTCCCCTTCCAATGGGCTCACCACCTGTCGGAGGGGCCAAAGGGGTCGGGTGCAATGTGTTACGGGCGGTGGCCGAGGGAGGGGACCCTGGCGGTCTGACCCTCGGCTGCAGAAGCTCTTGGGACGTGGAACGTCACCTCTCTGGTGGGGAAGGAGCCGGAGCTAGTGTGCGAGGCTGAGAGGTTTCGGCTAGAAATAGTCGGCCTCACCTCGACGCATGGCTCTGGTTCCGGAACCAGTCTCCTTGAGAGGGGCTGGACGTACTTCCACTCTGGAGTTGCCCACGGCGAGAGGCGCCGGGCAGGAGTGGGCATACTTGTTGCCCCCCATCTTGGCGCCTGCACGTTGGGGTTTACCCCGGTGAACGAGAGGGTCGCCTCCCTCCGCCTACGGGTGGGGGGACGGGTTCTGACTGTTGTCTGTGCTTACGGGCCGAACAACAGTTCAGATTACCCACCCTTCTTGGAGTCCTTAGAGGGGGTACTGGAGAGTGCCCCTCCTGGGGACTCCCTTGTTCTGCTGGGGGACTTCAACGCTCACGTGGGCAATGACAGTGAGACCTGGAGGGGCGTGGTTGGGAGGAACGGCCCCCCTGATCTGAACTCGAGTCGTGTTCTGTTGTTGGACTTCTGTGCTCGTCACGGTCTGTCCATCACGAACACCATGTTCAAGCATAAGGGTGTCCATACGTGCACTTGGCACCAGGACACCCTAGGCCGCAGTTCGATGATCGATTTTGTCGTCGTTTCATCGGATCTGCGGCCGTATGTCTTGGACACTCGGGTGAAGAGAGGGGCGGAGCTGTCCACTGACCACTACCTGGTGGTGAGTCGGCTCCGGTGGTGGGGGAGGAAGCCGGTCAGACCTGGCAGGCCCAAACGTGTAGTGAGGGTCTGCTGGGAACGTCTGGCGGAGTCCCCTGTGAGACGGAGCTTCAACTCCCACCTCCGGCAGAACTTCGAACACGTTCCGGGGGAGGTGGGGAACATGGAGTCTGAGTGGTCCATGTTCCGTGCCTCCATGGCCGAGGCGGCTTATCGGAGCTGTGGCTGCAAGGTCGTTGGTGCCTGTCGTGGCGGCAACCCCCGAACCCGTTGGTGGACACCTTCGGTGAGGGATGCTGTCAAGCTGAAGAAGGAGTCCTATGGGGTCTTTTTGGCCTGTGGGACTCCAGAAGCAGCTGATGGGTACCGGCGGGCGAAGCGGCATGCGGCTCGGGTGGTCGCTGAGGCCAAAACTCGGGCGTGGGAGGAGTTTGGCGAGGCCATGGAGAAAGACTTCCGCACGGCTTCGAGGCAATTCTGGTCCACCATCCGGCGTCTCAGGAGGGGGAAGCAGTGCAGCACCAACACTGTTTACAGTGGGGATGGTGTGCTGCTGACCTCGACTGGGGATGTTGTGGGTCGGTGGGCGGAATACTTCGAAGACCTCCTCAATCCCACCAGCATGCCTTCTGTTGAAGAAGCTGAGCCTGTGGACCCTGGGTTGGGCTCTCCAATCTCTGGGGACGAAGTCGCCGAGGTGGTCAAAAAACTACTCGGTGGCAGGGCCCCGGGGGTGGATGAGATCCGCCCGGAGTTCCTTAAGGCTCTGGATGTTGTAGGGTTGTGTTGGCTCACACGACTCTGCAATATCGCATGGACATCGGGGGCAGTTCCTCTGGATTGGCAGACCGGGGTGGTGGTCCCCCTGTTTAAAAAGGGGGACCGGAGGGTGTGCTCCAATTACAGAGGGGTCACACTCTTAAGCCTCCCTGGAAAGGTCTATTCAGGGGTCCTGGAGAGGAGGGTCCGTCGGATAGTCGAACCTCGGATTCAGGAAGAGCAGTGTGGTTTTCGTCCTGGTCGTGGAACACTGGACCAGCTCTATACCCTCAGCAGGGTCCTGGAGGGTGCATGGGAGTTCGCCCAACCAGTCTACATGTGTTTTGTGGACTTGGAGAAGGCGTTCGACCGTGTCCCTCGGGGGGCCTTGTGGGGGGTTCTCCGGGAGTATGGGGTACCGGGCCCTTTGATACGGGCTGTAAGGTCCCTGTATGACCGGTGTCAGAGTCTGGTCCGCATTGCCGGCAGTAAGTCGGGCTCGTTTCCGGTGAGAGTTGGACTCCGCCAAGGCTGCCCTTTGTCACCGATTCTGTTCATTACTTTCATGGACAGAATTTCTAGGCGCAGCCGAGGTGTTGAGGGGATCCGTTTTGGTGGCCTTAGGATCGCATCTCTGCTTTTTGCGGATGATGTGGTCCTGATGGCTTCATCAGATCGTGATCTGCGGCTCTCGCTGAAATGGTTCGCGGCCGAGTGTGAAGCGGCCGGGATGAGGCTCAGTGCCTCCAAATCCGAGGCCATGGTCTTGAGCCGGAAAAGGGTAGAGTGCCTTCTCCGGGTCAGGGGGGTCGTTCTGCCTCAAGTGGAGGAGTTTAAGTATCTGGGGATCTTGTTCACGAATGAGGGAAGAAGGGAGCGGGAGATCGACAGGCGGATTGGGGCGGCGTCTGCCGTGAAGCGGGCGCTGTACCGGTCCGTCGTGGTGAAGAGAGAGCTGAGTCAAAAGGCGAAGCTCTCGATTTACCGGTCGATCTACGTTCCCACCCTCATCTATGGTCATGAGCTTTGGGTCATGACCGAAAGAACGAGATCACGGATACAAGCGGCCGAAATGGGTTTCCTCCGCAGGGTGGCCGGGCTCTCCCTTAGAGATAGGGTGAGAAGCTCGGTCATCCGGGAGGGACTCAAAGTAGAGCCGCTGCTCCTCCACGTCGAGAGGAGCCAGTTGAGGCTCGGGCATCTGGTCAGGATGCCTCCTGGACGCCTCCCTGGTGAGGTGTTCCGGGCACGTCCCACCGGGAGGAGGCCCCGAGGAAGACCCAGGACACGCTGGAGGGACTATGTCTCTCGGCTGGCCTGGGAACGCCTTGGGGTTCCCCCGGAGGAGCTGGAAGAAGTGGCTGGGGAGAGGGAAGTCTGGGCCTCCCTTCTGAAGCTGCTGCCCCCGCGACCCGATCCCGGATAAGCGGAAGAAAATGGATGAATGAAAATGGATGGATAGTATGAAATATCTACATCACTTAACAAATAATTGAGTTTTTAGACCTAGATTAATAGTGAAAAAGATGACAGAGTGAAATTAACTTGGTTTTATAATAAAGCTTTTATAAATCAAATGTTTCGCAAATCACAAACTGCATTCAAATAGTTCAGCAGAATAATAATCAGGTTCAGCCTCAAAGTCTGGGTTTGGTAGTTTTTAAGCTACAGATGATTAATGATGGTCAGGAGCCATTTCCCCAATCAGGAGACAATTTCAGCTCGTCACACATTTCACTGTTGTAGAAACTTCATTTAAGACTAATAAATTAACCCACGAAAACTGTTACGGTGACTTGAGAAGGTCTGACTTACATTTCCTCCTTCGTTCCGACTCGGGCGGCTCCTCGTCGGATTCCGTTATTCCTGAATGTTTTTCAGGAAGAACTGAAACTGGTTGTTAACAGAGAACCGAACTAATGACTCAGTAGAAACTTCTGACCTAAAGAATGAATCATATAATCAGGAAAAATGTAGGAAGTTTTAAAGGGAAAAAGGCAGGACGTTACATAACGTTTCCTCATCTGTGTTTTTTCTCTCTCGGTTTATAAAAAGTGTTTCTGACGGGTTACTAGTTAAATAAAACGCGCATACTGCCCCCTACTGTACTAATGTAAAACTTCACCTGGTTTCACAAACAGACTAACTTCCAGGTTTTCCTCAAACCTTCTGGTTCTCCATTAAAGTCTGTTTCTTTCACGTCTCTTTCACTTTATTTCTTAACTTTCTCCTTTTGTATTCTTGTCTTTAGCAGTTTGTAATTTAATGTTCCAAATTTCTATTAGATTTACCTTTAATGATTGTCTGAACAAAGAATTTTACTCTCAGCTCACAGATGTTAAGTACAAATTTCCAAACTTTAGAGCGAAAATAACATAATGAATAAAAGGAACTGTATGTATGTGTAACACTGAAAAATTGTGACAGTATATCTTTGAACATCTTATTTTGTACATCAGAGACAACATGAAACTGTCTGTAGTTCTGACCTGAAGGTAAAGGTTTAGACAGCTGGTGTCCAGGATGTGTGGGGTCTGCAGACATGTTAGCTGCTTTACTTCTGACCTTCAATAAATGCTTGTTGCAAACTTTAATTTTCAATGTTGATTTAAATTTCATATGAAAATAAGAAGTTTTATTTGTAATAGTTCTATAATAAAGCATATTTATTTTCTTTCCACATGCAGAAATGAAAGAAATTAAATAAACCATAAAGGAGAATAAAAAGAGCAAAAGCAACTAATTAACATATCTTCCAATTTTATTTTTTGATATTTTCACAAAGCAACATCTTCACTTTAATGTTGAAAATATTAATCCTCATGTTATTTCTCATAAAGTAAAAGGTTATTTATAAAGTAAAATTTTTACATCTTACATTTCATTAAAACTAGCTGTGAAGGTACAACAGTTGTTCTATATTTACATTAAACTGTAACATTTTGAGACAAATTACTAAACAAATAAATGTACATAAACATTCCCAATTAAAGAAATTAGAGATCTGAAGATTAGTTCAAATATTTGTACATTTTGGAAGTTTTAACCAGATTCAGGATTCATCCAGAAATCTTATTTAAAGTATTTTATTTGGGTTTTTCCACAAAGAGAGGCAGACAATGAGATCTAAATCAGCTTCAACATTATAAGTGCAAACATACACATTAGATTTTCTAACTTAACAGCGACAAAAACAACAACAAAAATAATAATAATAATTAATAATAATAATGCATTGTGGTGGATCATTTTGAGTTTTTAATCTTTTATGGAAAAACTTACTCCACCTACAAACCTGCCCTTCCCTTTTTCACTTCCTGGTAAGATCCTCTCCAAACCTTTGCAGGGTTAGCATTTCTCTAGCATTTCTCTTTCTCCACTTTCTCAGTTTTAAGGATTTCAAACATTTTTCCTCTTTAATGTTTGTTTTTGCTGTTATGGAGCCGAAGACTTGCACCTCCAGGTAAATTATAAAGTTTTGCCTGTCAGTCACTGTATAACTGCTCTGTAAGGTTTAATGTTAGAAGTGAGAAGTGTAGGTATTATGAAGAAGTGTTTGGATTGATCTGTTTCTCTGTGTCTCATTAAAAGTGTCTGGAGAAACAAACTGAAAATTGTGACGTGTTGAACAGCTCAGTGGTTTAGTTAAACTCATTCTGGGGACGTTTCCCAGAATGAGGAACATAATCGCTCTAGAATGACGACTCAAATGTTCTGGTTCAGCTCAGTTCTAACCTGTTCAGTAAGATGTTGATATTATGTCTGGTAATAAGATGTTGCCATGAATAAATAACCGTTGTCATTTGTTATTCACTCATATTTGCAGAATCTTCCACCACCTTTTCTCTCTCACCTCATATGAAGCTTCACTGTTGTCTAACACCTCCTTTACTGTCTCTATCAGATCTTCCACTTGACTTGTATCTGGATCCTTATTTTCAAATAAAACGCACCTCCCGCCACACATCTCAGCCATTTCTCTCAGATCAGGCTGGCATTGATGTAAAAAGGTTTCCAAGCTCATCCCGGCCCGACTCAGATCGTCTCCATGAGTGAACAGGATGATCATTTGTTCACTCACTTTTCCCCCAAACATTTTCTTTAACTTTGTCAGGACGACTCTCTCCCCGTCTGTAAATCTACTAACCTGAAGGACAAGAACAAACATGCAAGGATGAGACCCACACAGATTTGTGCAATTTTTCAGAAGTTTGTCTCGGACAGATGATTCCATGTCGTCATCAAACATGTCAGGTGTATCAATCACTCGAACATGTAAGCCGTTTATCATAGTTTCTCCCATCTGGCACTTTGCCGTCACCGGTTTTGAGCTGCTCTTTGCCAGAAACAGTTTCTCTCCAAGGATGGAGTTTCCAGTGCTGCTTTTCCCAGTTCCTGACATTCCCAGTAAGACCAGATTCACTGGGCCTGAAAATGTAACATAAAAATGAAAACTTATTACCATGACATTCATCTACATTTCAAATAAAAAAATAATTGTGTTGCACATTTTTAAATGCTCTTCAAGAGCAAAAAATATCTTTTATAATCATTTTTTAGATCTAGGTTTTAGATTCAATTTGAACACAGAAAAAACAGGCTTGTAATATTATGAGGGGAAGATACAAACTTACCATTCATTGTTATTTGCTTGTTAAAGTTGAATCAGAGAAAAATGTGGATCTTAAGGAAGAAAGAAAAACCAAACAGAAAACTTTATGCGTCCCATTTTGGATATTATTTTACAGTATATTTGAGTGACTTGTTTCATTTTATTTTAAAATCCAATGTTTAATAATGAGAAAAAACTACTTTAAATGTTATGAATGGATAAATAAGGAAATAATTTTACATGTTAAATAAGATTGATATGTTATGCACAAATGTTGACATGTATATATTTTTTCCATAATAAGCATTATTTTTTCTAAATACCAAATCTAATGCTACAACAGTGAATACCATTGTCTTAAATTCAAAAGTTAAAGTTGAATGAAGTTGTTGTCTCTACTTACCGTGAGTCAGCGTCTCAGCAGGTGAGGGTTGGACTCATGTCAGTCTGTTTATATATATATATGAGTGGTTCAACCCCTCTGATTTTGCAGCCTATATAAGCCTGCAAAATCAGAGGGGTTTGTTTATGCATTTGTGTTTGTTTATGCATTTGTCTGATGTCCACATTAAAGACAACATGGCTTCATTTAAACCTGGTAAGAAATTTATTATTTTCCTCTGCTTGTGCTCAACCTTCACAAAATGTTTGTCCAGTGAACAAACAATGCAGAGCTGATAGAATTAAAACACAAATCAACTGGAAATAAAATATCTAATCAGAAACTCTTAATTGTTGCAGGTCGATCTCTGAGACTCGTGATGATTGGAAAAACAGGTGTTGGTAAAAGTGCCGTTGGAAACACTATCCTGGGAGAAGAACGGTTTGAATCTCATCCAGCTTCAGAGTCTGTGACCACGACCTGCCAGAGAGAAGAAACAACTTGGAGAGACAGATTAATCACTGTGGTGGACACACCTGGCATCCTGGACACTGACAGGACAGAAGAGTTCATTAGGAGGGAGATAGTCAGGTGTGTCCAGGTGTCCACTCCAGGGCCTCACGTGTTCCTGCTGGTGATCCAGGCTGGAAGATTCACCAGGGAAGAGAAAAACTCAGTGGAGGCTCTGCAGGAGCTGTTTGGTCGCAGAGCGGACCAGTTCATGGTTGTCCTGTTCACCCGCGGAGGAGATCTGGACTCAAGCATCCAAGACTACGTAAGAGAAGGTGATCCAGAGCTTCAGAGACTCATCCGAAGATGTGGGAGCAGATTCCACGTCTTTGAAAACAGCAGCAGGGACAGAGAGCAGGTGGAAGAGCTGTTCAGGAAGGTCGAAGAGATGGTGGCAGCAAACGGAGGAACATACTACACCAACGAGATGTATGAAGAGGTGGAAGCAGCCAGAAGAGCCGCACGTCCAGTACAAGAAAACCAGTACAGCTTCATTGCTTCACTTATACGTCGCATCAGGAATTTTATAAATATTCTTAACAGAGATTAGAAATATTGTTCTAAAGCTCATATTAGTAAACAGAATAAAATGACTAGAGTACTTATCAAAATGAAATTATTTAGAAAAACCTTCAGAGTGACGATCCAGCAAAATCTATTGTATCATAATTACCCAGAAGGATTTATTAAATACTGAAAATGACGTAACTGTGTTAATAAAGTCTGTACTTCTACTGATTTTAGTATCTGTTATTATTTCCTGATTTTGTTTCCCATGGTTATATTTCACACGCATTTCTTCAAATATAAACCACAATATATAACCAACCAGAGTGTTTCCTGATGCCAACCACACAGTAAAAATGCCAGTGTTGAATTAACACCCAAAAGTGTCTATATGTGTCCAAGTCAGCTGTGTTAAAGTAACACTTTTGAAAGTGTTAAAAGATTGACACCCATTTTTTGTTAAACTAACATTAGTCTATAAACTGAAATGGGTTTAAGAAAAGTTAAACTTTCCATTTCTGTGTCTTGTTTTGAATATTTTCCACTGGATTTGATTGATATTGACACCTTGTGGGTCAATTATTTACTTTTTAAACACCACATTATGTTTTGTGATCAACACTACACTGGTGTTACTTTTAACATTTAACACTAACACCGTCGTAAATGTTAATGTGACTCTGTAATGTTGAATTTAACACCAGCTGACTTGGACACATTATAGACACTTTTGCATGTTAATTCAACACTGGCATTTTTACTGCGCATAAATGACTGAAATGATGTTATCAGTTTATTACACAACAATCAAGGGAAATAATGCTTGGCTTTTTCAAGAAGAAAAAAACCTGCAGCACTTCTGTAACACGGCTATAAACACAAATAAATGCACAAATAAAAATAAGCATCACAGTGAAGTAACTGTGATGCTTATTTTTATTTGTGCATTTTGTCTTTACCTGGTGAGATTATGGTTCACCAGGAAGCTGGTTAATAACATACAAAAGCACAAAGGCAGTCATGATGTCATCCCCTTCCTAAAATAATGGTCTTAGTCATTTTTTGGTTCTGGAGATGCAGATCAGAACCAGGAGACCTGAGAGGTCTGGAAGGTTGCTATGACAATGGCAGATTTTTAAGCTGTTCAGTGATTTATATACTAACAGTATTTTAAAGTCTCTTCTCTCAGTGGAAGAACTGTGTGATGTTCTCTAACTTCCTGGTTTTGGTCAGAACTCCAGCAGCAGCATCTGGATCAGCTACAGCTGGAGGATGTTTTAGTCAGACCTGTGAAGACGCTGCTGCAGTAATCAATGCGACTGAAGAGAAACACATGGATGAGTTTCTCTAGATCTTTCTGAGACATTAGTTCTTTAATTTCTCCTTGGCCTGTAGTTCTGCAGTAGTAATTTGTCCAAATTGTTCTTTATCATCAGTGGTTTGATAACTTCTGTTTTTAAAGCCTGGGAAAAACACCTGCTGAGAGGGATGAGTTACTATTTCAGTCAGATCAGATGCAACGTCAGAGTGTTCCTTCATGTCTGCCAGTCTTATTAGGAAATCAAAACACCAGGAGGAGCTTAATTATCGATAATTTATTCCAAGTTGTTATGGTTGAGTTGGTGAATTTTATTGTTTTCTTTACATTTGAAGAGAAACACCACTAAGTGGAGTCCATATAAATATTATTTGTTTCATGGTTTGTCTGTGTTTGTGGCCTTAATTTAGCAGTTGTCACACAGGGAAGTGAGTGTGAGATGGAGGAGACCTCCAGCAAAGGCCAACAGGCCAGGACTCGAACCTGTGATGAGAACTAAGGCCTGTACCCTGCACCACTGGTACATCCTGATCTATAGAAATACTCAGCTGTGACGGGCAGTGAATCAGCAGCCAGACATCATGTACTGTAAATCAGTAAAGACTGATGAGAATCAGCACAATCACAAATCAAGTGATAAAGTCATAAGAACGACAACAGTCGACATCAGCTTAGATTTCTGTGGTATTCACGCAACCACATGATGTCAGGGTTTTTGGGTAAGATTAAAGGTTTGTCCATTCTTAGAACATGCAGTTAGAAGCTCTGATTTAAATGGGCATAGTAGATAAGTCAGAAGCATCAAAATGAGTAAGGTTTTGTGCATTAGTTCTCTACTTGGTTGATCCAGTCTTGTCTTGATTCTCAACCAGGCCATGCAGTGGAAATACTTTCACTCCTTTGATCCCAAGCAATGTTATTGGCCATCATCCTCAATATACTCAGGTTGTTCTGAACAAAATATTTCCCTCATCAGAGGGGAACTGCTCAGTGGAGACTTCTGCTCCTTTGTTTAGTGTTGCTGCTGACCCTCCAATACCAACATGTATTACTTAACAACATTGGTTCTGGATTTCAGAACATCAAGACTTTTAGGAAATCTCTGCCCACTGAACTAGACCAGGCTGATTGGGAGCAGGATGAATAGAAACCAAACAGACTCAAAGGCCTTTCAAATGCTGACCTGCACTACATCAAACTATCACAAACATGTAGACAGGATATCAGATAAGATGTCTTATCTGAGGAGGAAACACGGAAAACCAGTCTACACAGATAGCAGCTTGCCTTTATGAAACTTTATTTTACAATGTAGCAGGTATGTGACTGTTAGTGAGGTAAAAAACATTTACAGAGATAGTCAAACATCAGAGTGGTGTTCATTTTGATTATATCTATCCTGAAACTATTTTAAAACCAATTAAAAAACAAACTAAAACTAATAAAATATTCAGTTTTAGATTTCACTTTTTAAGCACAAAACATCATAAAATATTGTACAAACTATAATTTTTTACAAAAAATAAGAAAATATGGAGTTAGCATAGCATAAAGTAGCATAGCATATAAGAATGCTATTAAATGCTAATAAAGATAACATAAAATCAAGCATCAACTCAAATAATCCTCATTTATTGTGATGCATTTAGGTTTTATAAACCTCTTAAAAACTTAATAAATGTTCTAATTATCCAAGGATCAGATGTTCTTATTTTGGACTTTCTTTGGAGGGAAGCTTGCAAAGGCACAAATCTCTTGGATGGAGTTTAGCCTTAGCCAGTTTTAAGTATTACTATTGGGACTCAAATATTAGAGTTTTTAAAAGATGGATTAATTGTGAAACTTTTCCTCATGGAGACAAACTGTAAAACTCAGGATCCTGTTTTAGTCACGGTTTCTCATCCATCCATCTCCTTTCTCAGCTAATTATATTTTTACTGCCTCTCTTGTGGACAAAACCTTCATGACTTGGTTTAATCTTGGCTTATGGACCTTGAAATACTTATTTGTTGATAATGTCTTTGCCACCTTTGCACAGCCGTGAGACACATTTCCGCTTCCATCTCATTGTTTTCTAGATATCTACAGATCTGCAGGTTCACTTGCAGTAAATCCTCCATTTGTCCTCCTCTGCCTGATGACTCTGACCTGGTCTCCTTGTTTTTACCTACTATAAGGCTAAAAGGCTCTTTATAATTTAATCCCTTCAATCTGCCCCAAATCTTTGAACTTAATTAGGAGTCAGTGTGAACAGGACAGAATATCTCGAATGAGCTCCAGTCACATATTGTAACACAGGTACATAAATCCTAGATCTATCCTCTGCACCAATTTGCATTGTCTTACCCAATGCAAACTGGTGCATCTTGAGTATTATATCTAATCTCTAATCTAAAATCTTTGCTTCAGTTTGTGCAGCTTGTGGCAGACGTCAACAGTCCGCTGAGAGTCTCATCCATCTCTGTTCCTGTTCATGGAGATATTTGCTGCTGAATCTGATTGGCTGAAAATCGACCTGAAGCCCCAAAGATGTTTGTTCAGAAAGGCTCCCATTATCTCCATCTCAGGGAATCCTTCAGGTTTTATGACTGTTGTTTCCAGGAGAGTAATGGAGTCTTGATGAAAGTTCAGTCTGGAAGACTCTCTAGTCGCACCTGGCTCTTCAATCAGCGCCTCCCTCCCCGCTACCTGGACCTATCAGCGCCGGTCCAAGCTTCGCTCCAGCCAGTTATTGTTTGAGCTCCAGTTCAAAAGGACCTCCACCCATGGCCTCCTCTGCTCACCAGCTGCGATTGACCCACCTCCACCCCATCTCTACCTTCTGCTCCTGGCTCTCAGGCCTCATCTTCCTCTGACCGCCGCCACCAGTTCAGGTCCCGGGGGTCTACATTCCTATGCTGCTTCAGGAATGTTCGAGTTTATCGAAGTCCAGCTCGACATCCCTGGCCGGGGCCTGAACGCCAAAAGACTTTTTATTTTCATGTTCATTTTCTCATTAAACTCTTTTAATCGCTTTCTTTCTCCGTCTGAGTCTCTCCAGATTGAAATATTATTCATTTCTTACACTGGGCCAGGAATATTATTCTTTACTTTATTCATTTTGAGGATATTAGGATGTCACTTCTCAGCTCTTCTGAACAGTTTCTGCACACTTTGCAACTGTTTTCAGTTAATTGAGTTGTCCTGTCAACCCCTTGATTGTCCCAGCTGTCCCTCGTTTCCCTTCCCTGTGTATTTATACCCACCTGTGTCTCTTGTTCCCTATCAGGTCTAATGACATTGTCTCTATCTGTGTTGCCTCTTGGTTTGGACTTTCATTAAAGATCATCATTATTGCTCTGCACCCAGATCCTCAGCTTCCATCTTCACCTCTTGACACAAATCATGACACTGTCCCAGAGCCATATTTAATTTATTTAACATTATTAAATAAATGAAACATGTTGATGTTTAACGATGACACTTGATCAAATCTAATGTTTACTGTGGTGCTTTAATGACTTTGTGTTTTTGTTTTCATGATGTAAAGCACTTTGAACTGCCTTGTTGCTGACATGCTATACAGATAAACTTGATCGATCAATTGATTGGTGTTTTCAGTTTCAGTTCAAAGTAGATTAATGGTCACAAGAATAGACCACACCAGACAGGAGAAACAAAACTGCTGAAATATTTAGTTTCAGTTAATGTATGGTTTTTATTTGTCTTAAAGTAGAAAACCACTGAACCTCTTTATGTCATATTTTGACCAAAAGATCCCACATGGTGCCATCAGGGCCATGTGATCGTCTCCCACACGATCACGTCTACTTTATAACATGAGATAGTTAAATATCTCATGTTTTTTTATTTTTAATGAAATATGTAATAAAACCATACAGAAATACATAGTGTATGGGAGAAATGCTGTTATAAGACCAAGACAATTAGCAAGAAACTACAGGATCAGCTTACAAGGAAATAAGACAAATAATCCAACAAGAGAAACTGAAAACCATTTGAAAAAGGAGACAAGGAGTTTGAAGAATTACAAACAATGAATCTAGTAATCAGCCCAGCAGAACCTTTATCAGATCCATGGATTTTACCAGGAGCAAAAGTAGATTTAACTCTTTTAGACGCGACGAAAGATGAAGGACATATTTTACTACAACAATGTTCAGATTTACACAGATGCATAAAAAAATCCAGCTGGGATTAAGGATGGCATTTATTATTCCAGAATTTTGGTTTGGAAATAAAAACATCACTTAGAGAAAAGTTCAAGATGACCTTTGGTAGACAGTCAATCATCAAGAAATGAAGCTGAATGTCTGTAGAAATAAAGAAAGACAGAAATAAAGACAATATTACAGCTGAACTAAATCGATCAGATTTAGTTCAGATTTAGTTCTTGGTTGACTGAAAACCAAACTCCTTCATGCAATAACATGTTGACTGTCATGAGGTTTGTCATCCTTCATAGGAAACAAAAATGGTTTTATTTTCAGACAGATGGACTCAAACTGACAGACAGAGAAGCAGGAAGTTAAAATATTTTGTTTTCTCATTGGGAATCTTTGATCAATCTTGATTTTTTAGCTGTGAGCTCACAGTCAGTTTTCCTCTCAGACTGGAAGGACAGAGAAGAGCAGGAATTATAATGTATTATATTATATTATTGTTAGGATTCGGGTTAGTGTGAGCGATCTTTCCTATAGAGGATCTTCGGGGGAGAATTCTGACAGGTTGGCGCACCGGTGGCTGATTCCAGTGATTGCCTGGAAGGCCTTTTTAAGAAGCAGTGGAGCAGCCAGTCAACGCTCGATGGTCCCACTCGTTGGTCAGAGCCTAACCAGAGTTCATGTCAAAGCTATTGTTTGAGACTTCATGTAACACTGTGTCTTTCCCCAGGAAACGCTGAGCTGCCTAAATCAAGCCTGAATTCTGAGATCTGCCAGGATCGAACCTCACCGCCTGCCGCTCTCCTCCCCTCTCCATCTCTGATCCTTGGAACGCTCCCGGATCCAAGCCCTTCCCTCCCTGCAACCACCATCCGAAACAACAGTAAGCGGTCCCCCCCTCTGAACCCATCCAGATCTCTCCTCTCCGGTCCCTACTAACCTCTCCCTTCTCTGAACAGAACCAGAGCGGACCTGCCTTCAGATCTTCCGGAGCACTATCTAACCGTGCTTTGAAACTTATTAAAACTCTCATTGAACAGTGATTCCGAGTATTGTCGTGTGAACTTGCATGTGGGTCAAGAAACTGAAATCCAACATGACAGAACCATCGAGCCAAGTCGACCCAGCAAGTTCTCACACAAGACCCGCTCTAAGCTCAGCTGAACTCCTAGCCCGTCACGACGCCATGCTGCGTACTCTATTGGATCAGCAAAATTTCCAGGGGCAGATAATGAATCAATTGAGGACGTCAGTCTCAGAACTGACAGATAGACTGGAACAAAATCCTCCGCCTCCTAATACAGCCGGTGCAGCAGCCGCTGCCGTCGCTCCTCCACCCAGTGCGGGGTCTCCAATGCAGTCAACCCCAGCTGGGACGCACCGGGGTCGTGAGGTTTCACTTCCGACACCGGATCACTATTCTGGAGAGATTGGAAAGTGTGGAGGATTCATCATGCAATGCTCCATCGTATTTTGCAGAGCTCCAGACTCTTTTCCAGATGACACTGCTAAAATAGCGTACATGATCGGGTTATTGAAAGGAAAAGCCCTGCGATGGGCAGAAGCTAAATATAACCTGGCATCTCTTTCTCAAACGCCATTTGTAACCTTTCTAAGTGAGTTAAAACAAACATTCGGCTATGCAGAGTCTAGCTCAGAAATCACGCATCAGCTTTGGAACTTGAAACAAGGATCCCGTTCTGCAGCTGAATTCGCAATAGATTTTCGCACCCTTGCAGCTACGTCTGGGTGGAATGACGAAGCTCTAAAAGGGGCTTTCATCCAGGGTCTAAATGAGAATCTGAAGGATGAACTGGTCTACAGGGACGAACCGCCCAATTTGGAGGCTTTAATATCCTTGGCTATTAAGATTGATAACAGACTTCGAGGGAGGTCCCGAGAAAGGAAGGGATCTAAACCTGTGTTTTTTCCGGACAGTTTCGCTTCCGAGGTTGCCATGGAAACCGTACCGAGCGCTCTTCCTCCCGAGGAGCCCATGCAGATTGGCCGCACCAGGATTTCCCCCACAGAAAGGCAACGAAGGCTAGAAGCTCGAGCCTGCTTCTACTGCGGTCTGACTGGCCATTTTGTCGCTGCATGTCCCGCTCGGTTAAAAGGGAGAGCCCACCAGTGAACACGGGAGTCCTGGTGGGTGGATGTTCCAGTTTGATCTCCCGATTCTCTCTTCCTGCCTCGCTTTGCATCAATCAAAGGTCAGTTAACCTCTCGGCACTAATCGATTCAGGATGTGAACAAAACCTGATCGATAAAGAACTGGTTAAGAACCTTAATATACCTACGATTTCCCTCCCCGCTCCAATCCAAGTTTCCGCCCTGGATGGAGGAGTTCTGCATGCAATTTCATATCAAACTAAACCAGTCGAACTTCTGGTTTCAGGCAATCACCGAGAGTTTCTCACTTTCTATGTGTTTCCCTCACCACAGAGCCCTTTGGTGCTGGGTATTCCCTGGTTGAGACAACATAATCCTCACCTTAACTGGTATGAGGGAAGAGTGGAGTCATGGAGCCGAACCTGCCACGCAACCTGCCTGCTGTCGGCCTTGACGAATCCAAAACTGGACACCACCCAGGAGGACGAAGATGACGCCCAGGATCTGTCCAAAGTGCCCCCCGAATATCATGATTTGAAAATGGTGTTTAAAAAAAATAAAGCGCTTTCACTTCCCCCCCACCGCCCCTACGACTGCGCTATTGATCTTCTTCCGGGCGCTCCGCTGCCCTCCAGTCGGTTGTATAACATCTCTAAACCGGAGAGGGAGAGTATGCTAAAATATATCAATGAGTCACGGGCTGCAGGCATCATCCGCCCCTCTACGTCTCCGTTAGGGGCGGGATTTTTTTTTGTATCCAAGAAAGACGGCTCACTCAGACCATGCATTGATTACAAGTGCCTTAATCAGATCACAGTTAAAAATAAGTATCCTCTTCCCCTCCTCACGTCAGCTTTTGAACCGGTTCAGGGCGCCACAGTGTTCACTAAACTGGATTTACGAAATGCTTACCATCTTGTGCGCATCCGCGAAGGGGACGAATGGAAAACAGCGTTCAAAACCCCGTTGGGCCATTTTGAATATCTAGTCATGCCATTTGGTCTGACAAACGCTCCAGCGGTTTTTCAATCCCTCATCAATGACGTGCTGCGTGATTTTCTGGATCAGTTTGTGTTCGTTTACCTGGATGACATTTTGATCTTCTCTAAGAACATAACTGAACACAAACAGCATGTCAGATTGGTCCTACAACGTCTTCTTGAAAATAGTTTGTACGTTAAGGCAGAAAAGTGCGAATTTCATGTGCCTTCCATCTCGTTCCTGGGGTTCATCTTGGAGAGCGGGCAGGTGAAGCCGGATCCGGAGAGGATTCGTGCAGTTCTGGATTGGCCGACTCCCTCCTCCCGGAAACAGTTGCAACGTTTTTTAGGGTTTGCTAACTTTTATCGGAGGTTTATCCGGAATTACAGTCAAACTGCAGCCCCCATGACAAGCCTCACATCCACCAAGATCCAGTTTACCTGGACTCCTGAAGCAGAAGCAGCTTTCTCGGCTCTGAAGGAGAAGTTTGCTAGCGCTCCTGTTCTGATCCAGCCGGATCCCTCTCAGCAGTTCACGTTGGAGGTGGATGCTTCTGACTCGGGGGTTGGAGCGGTCTTGTCTCAGGTCTCGCTCTCTGATCACAAACTGCATCCATGCGCCTTTTTTTCTCGCCGGCTGTCGCCTTCAGAGAGAAACTATGACGTAGGGGATCGGGAATTGTTAGCTATTAAAATGGCTTTTGAGGAGTGGCGCCATTGGCTGGAGGGGGCTGAGCTCCCGATCGTGGTGTGGACAGATCATAAAAACTTGTCCTACCTGCAGACGGCCAAGAGGTTGAACCCTCGGCAATCCAGATGGTCTCTTTTCTTTTCGAGATTCAACTTTCTTATTTCTTACAGACCCGGCTCGAAGAATGTGAAACCTGATGCCCTCTCTCGACAATTCTCCTCTGATGAGGGTGACCCTGTTGTGGACACCATAGTGCCGCGGTCATGTATTATGGGGGCGGTTTCCTGGGACATCTCCGACCTGGTCCTCAGAGCTCAGCAGTCCGATCCTGATCCGGGTACCGGTCCTTCGGGCCGCACTTATGTTCCCTTTTCTGTTCGTTCCCGGTTAATTCAATGGGCCCACGCTTCTCGTTTTTCTGGCCATCCCGGCACCAGTCGAACCACAGCATTAATCAGACGCTCCTTCTGGTGGCCATCCCTTAACAAGGATGTTAAGGATTATGTGATGGCCTGTCCTACCTGTGCTAAAAACAAGTCTCACCATCAACCTCCCAGTGGTCTCTTGCAGCCCTTACCTGTTCCAGGACGTCCTTGGTCGCACATCGCCCTCGATTTTGTTACCGGTCTGCCTCCTTCTAAGGGGTTCACAGTCATACTTACCATTGTTGATCGGTTCTCCAAAGCCTGTCATCTGGTGCCCCTTAGGAAATTGCCCACTGCCATGGAAACTGCTCTGTTGCTGGTTAAACACGTTTTTAGGCTTCATGGGATTCCTACAGAAATCTTGTCTGACCGGGGTCCCCAGTTCATCTCCAAGGTATGGAAAGGTTTTTGTGGTGCGCTTGGGGCAAAAGTGTCTTTGTCTTCTGGTTTTCACCCTCAGACTAATGGGCAGACCGAGCGTATGAATCAGGAGATGGAATCTACACTTCGTTGTATGTGCTCCTCCAACCCCTCATCATGGTCCTCCCATCTGCCCTGGGTGGAGTATGCCCATAACGGCCACGTTTCCTCTGCTTCTGGTCTGTCTCCGTTTGAGTGTTCACTGGGTTATCAGCCTCCTCTTCTCCCTTCAGACGAACCTCAGAATGCCGTCACTTCAGTTCAACACCATATCCGGAAGTGTCAGCGCATCTGGAAGGAGGCTGCTGCAGCTTTAAATCGGACCGCTGCCCAGAACCGCCGTTTTGCCGATAGAAAAAGGAAACCAGCCCCTGTTTATAGCCCAGGTCAGAAGGTGTGGCTTTCGGCTAGGGACATTCCCCTCAAAGCCGCTCCAAAGAAACTGTCTCCAAAGTTTTTGGGTCCTTTTGAGATCCAGGCCGTTGTGAACCCCTCTGCGGTTAGACTCAAGCTCCCATCTTCTCTCAGGGTCCATCCAGTTTTTCATGTTTCTATGCTCAAGCCTGTGAAGTCTTCCCCACTTTGCCCCCCTATTAGTCCTCCCCCTTCTGCCCGTCACATCGATGGGGGCCCAGCCTACACTATTAATAAAATACTGGATGTCCGTCGACGGGGCAGGGGTTTCCAGTACCTTGTGGATTGGAAGGGTTACGGCCCTGAGGAGCGCTCCTGGGTTCCTAGGTCATTTATTTTAGATGAGTCTGTTCTTAGAAGATTTCACGCCTCCAGGGATTCGGGGTCGTCCAGACCGCCAAGTGGCGGTCATTGAGGGAGGGGTACTGTTAGGATTCGGGTTAGTGTGAGCGATCTTTCCTATAGAGGATCTTCGGGGGAGAATTCTGACAGGTTGGCGCACCGGTGGCTGATTCCAGTGATTGCCTGGAAGGCCTTTTTAAGAAGCAGTGGAGCAGCCAGTCAACGCTCGATGGTCCCACTCGTTGGTCAGAGCCTAACCAGAGTTCATGTCAAAGCTATTGTTTGAGACTTCATGTAACACTGTGTCTTTCCCCAGGAAACGCTGAGCTGCCTAAATCAAGCCTGAATTCTGAGATCTGCCAGGATCGAACCTCACCGCCTGCCGCTCTCCTCCCCTCTCCATCTCTGATCCTTGGAACGCTCCCGGATCCAAGCCCTTCCCTCCCTGCAACCACCATCCGAAACAACAGTAAGCGGTCCCCCCCTCTGAACCCATCCAGATCTCTCCTCTCCGGTCCCTACTAACCTCTCCCTTCTCTGAACAGAACCAGAGCGGACCTGCCTTCAGATCTTCCGGAGCACTATCTAACCGTGCTTTGAAACTTATTAAAACTCTCATTGAACAGTGATTCCGAGTATTGTCGTGTGAACTTGCATGTGGGTCAAGAAACTGAAATCCAACATGACAATTATGATATACACAGTCCAGTCACATTAATGTGACCACCACGTACTTTCCACTTCAGAGTTAAATAACCAATCACAGAAGGCAGGTGGCAGCACAGTGCATATACAGTATATATATATATATATAACAGTATATACTGTATATATATATATATAATAAATAAAAATTAATTTATTATATATTATTATTATATATATATATTTAAAAACATGCATCAAATGTTGTGGAGTGAAATATTTGTCTTGATCTTTGTTTACAATCTAAGAAATGTTTATATGTATATATATACATATATATATATATATATATATATATACATATATACACACACATACATATATATATATATATACATATAAACATGCATCCAATATATATTATTCAGTATTAATCATTATTTATTTGTGATTGTATAGTTGTATAACTATGTATTATTATAATAAATTATACACAAAGCCGTTCACAATAAATTATCCACGGCTGTGTGCTTTGTAATATGCTCATCATACATTGATATCAGAATATTCCATTCCTATTCTATTGTTATAGCCACCAATCATATTTATAAATGCTGAACTATGTATTAAAAACTTACTTAAATAATACAATTGTTTATAAATGTAGCTTTGATAGATGTTTAAATTCTGACATCTATCAAAAGGTCAAAAGGGCAACCAACCCCCCAAACGTTGACCTTTACACTTTCATTCATATTTTCAAAGCCAAAGCAGCACAAATGAAAACTTTTGCTGCAGAAACCAGCACAAGCGTAGCCGAGTTGATCGACACCCGTTTTGTCTGATTTGAAGAAGGTGGGGGGTTGGTTGACCTTGGATGATCTCTAGAAACATTTCTTTAGATCTTTAAAATGATAGCGGCACAAACAAAAAATTTTGCTGCATAAACGTAACACAAACATTTGACACCAATTTTGTCTGATTTGAAGAAGGTGGGGGGGCAACTTCACTCAGGTCAGTCTGTGATGATTACTGGTGCTACTAATACTAAGGCTGATGAAGAAATACTTGTTTGAGTAGATATGGTAAACTTAATCATACTTTGTATGTAACTGATTCCTCAAGCACTTTTTTTAAAAACCTGATCGTTGAGTTTGTGGATTTAGCTGCTTTTTCCTCATTACAGCCGCTTCTACCTAATAATTACTCCTCTCAAATGAATACTGACCATGTGTTCGGTGTCACTGCTTTGGCACTGGAGTACGCAGCCACAGAGGACAGCAGCAGCCATCTGCCCAATTACATCGCTGAACTTAGGAAAATTGCTGATCAAAGCAGCCATCATTTTGAATCTGCCAGATAGGCCAACATCTGCATGCAGCAGGAGCAGATGAAAATTTTGATGATGATGATGACGGTGAGGAGGAAGAGGATGGAGTAAAGGTAAAAGAGGAAAAGGATAAATTTACTGTTGCATGGTCGGAATCACGGTCATTATCTTCACTTCTTCCTGCTGATTCCTCCGCGGACCAGGGAGCACGACCCAGTCGAAAACAAACTGGACCAGGTCAAAGACTGTCACTGTCCACAAATGATCTCAACCCACCTCAAATACAACAATTTGTTGTTGAACATGTGGTCCGAAATACTGATTTGACTGGTCCAACTTCACTTCGTCTCCGTACTTTTCAGGAGTAATGAAGCTGATTTTGAGTCCTGGTGTTCCCAGATTGAGTCTCTGCTTGCTGATCCCAGTCTTTCTGCGCTACACGTCACTAGATGAATCACAGAGAGCCCATCATCACCTGCAGCTGATCTGGTCAAAGGTTTGAGCCCATTTTCCAACAGTTTTGCTAAATATATTGGAATCTGCCTTTGGAACAGTGCAGGACGGTGAAGAATTGTATGTACAATACAAACATTCTGCAGAATCCAGGCGAACGACCGTCCATTTACCTTCAAAGACTTCTGCTCAGTCTCAACACTGTTGTGAAGCAAGGAGGAATCTCACCTGCTGACATTAACAAACATCTACTGATACAGTTTTGTCGTGGGTGTTGGGACAAGACTGTCATAACCAAGTTACAGCTGGAACAAAAAAGATAACCCACCATCTTTTTCTGATTTGTTGTTGTTACTAAGGAACAGAAGAAGATAGACAACATTCTAAAGAGTCACTTATGAAAAAGCACATGGGAACGTCAAAACAGAAAGTTCACATCCAGTCCCAAAGTGCCTGTCCTTGTGGACATTCTACATCCAATGAAGAGCTGAAAGAAATGAAAAAACAACTTGATTAATTACAGCAGCAAATGTCTCAACTTCTGTCCAGGAAGAGTCCAGGTGAATTCAAGTCCATGTCAAGACAGAACAAGTCCTACTCTTCTTCACCTCAGTTAAAAACTAAGCCCAAGCCTTGGTACTGTTGTAAATGTGGAGAAGACGGCCATCTTTCCTCCTCCTGCTCAAATAAAGCAAACCCCAGTCGTGTAGAGCAGAAAAAGAAACTGTTACGCCAAAAGCAACAAGCATGGGATGCCAAGAATTCAAAATCATTAAACTAGAAACAGCTTCTGTAGTGGGACACACAGAAGCTGTGTATATGAACCGTCCCAAAGAACACAAAATAAGGACACTGCCATGAGGTCTTGTCGGCACAAAGAGCACAGGTCAAGTTCAAATCAAAGGAGATCAGTTCAACTGCCTCCTTGATTGTGGCTCACAGGTTACTACTATCCCCTACTCCTTCTACAATACTTACCTCAGGGATCATGAAATCAAACCGATAAACAACCTGTTGGAAATAGAAGGAGCAAATGGACAAACTGTGCCTTACCTGGGATATGTGGAGATCAACATGACCTTCCCGTCTGAATTTTTTGGTTTACTTGTTGAAGTTGACACACTTGCTGTCATTGTGCCTGATAATAAACCATCTCAACATCTGATTCTAATTGGCACCAACACCTTAGATGTTGCTTACAGCAAACATTTTGATACTCAACCTGATGAGTTATTTCAACCCACACTCTCTGGTTATATAGCAGTGTATAAGATCCTCCAACTCCGCTATGCCCAGAGTTTAAATGACCTTACTGAAACTGTCACACTGCAGTCTAATCAGCCTCAAATTATTCCTGCTGGCCAGACCACAGTTGTAGAAGGATGCTTGGCTGCAAGATTGTGGCAGGAAGAAAAGACAAGTCCTCCTTGAACATCCGAGTTCCTATGCCCTCCCTGGTGGGCTCATGGTAAAAACCTGCCTCATTGACTTGCCTCAACACCGACCTTGTCATGTGCCAGTTGTTGTAAGCAATGAGTCTGACCATAAGATTCACATTCCAGCAAGAGCCGTCATAGCAGAAATCAGCACTTTCCAGAGTGTGATCTCACCAGAGCAAAACGTCCAGAGCTCAACCCAGTTTACAGAGTCGCTACAACCATCTCAGCCACAATACAACTTTGGAGACTCACCTTTATCTCCAGAATGGAAGCAGCGAATCATCCAAAAACTCAACAGTATTCCTGAGGTGTTTGTAAAGCACGACCTGGACTTCGGCCGGACAGACAAAGTTAAACATCACATTAAGTTGTCTGATCCCACTCCTTTCAAACAAAGGCCAAGACCGATCCACCCTCAGGACGTCGACGCTGTAAGAAAGCAAGATCTTTCTGATTCCGGAGTCATACGTGAGTCTGATTCGCCATTTACTTCTCCAATCATGGTTGTACGCAAGAAGAATGGCAGTGTATGTCTCTGTATTGACTACAGGAAGCTAAATCTCCAAACAATAAAGCTACCCAAGCTTGAAGATGTATTTTCTGCCCTTTCTGGATCAAAATGGTTCACTGTGTTAGACCTTAAGTCGGGCTATTACCAGATTGAGATGGAGGAAAAGGGAAAAGAATAAATCCAAAACTGCCTTTGTCTGTCCATTGGGGTTTTGGGAATTCAACCGCATGTCACAAGGGGTCACTAACGCCCTGAGCACATTTCAAAGGTTGATGGAAAGATGTATGGGAGAATTAAATCTAAAAGAAGTTTTGGTTTTCATCGATGATTTGATCATCTTTGCATCTACCTTAGAGGAACATGAAGAACACCTGATGAAAGTTCTCAACAAACTTAAGGACTTTGGGTTGAAGTTGTCAGTTGAGAAATGTGTGTTTTTCCAAACATCTGTGAAATATCTGGGGCATGTTGTGTCCCAGAATGGTGTTGAGACAGATCCCGATGAGATCAAAACACTTACCTCCTGGCCAGTGACCAAAAACCTGAAAGAGTTGAGGTCTTTTCTCGGTTTCTCTGGATATTACCGGCGTTTTGTCCAAGGATATTCAGCCATATTTAAGCCACTGCATGATCTGACTGCTGGTTATCCGCCATCCCAGAAGAAATTGAGACCAACTGTAAAACCAGAGAATTACCTGAACCCCAAAGCACCATTTGGAGGACGGTGGACACCAGTGTGCCAGCAGGCTTTTGAAACAATCATTGAGAAACTAACTTCTGCTCCTGTACTGGCATTTGCTGATCCACAAAAGCCGTACACACTCCACACCGACGCCAGATCCACCGGTGTTGGTGTGGTGTTGTATCAGGAGCAGGACGGAAACAACAGAGTTGTGGCATATGCCAGCAGATGTCACTCACTGAGTGAATCCAAGTACCCTGCTCATAAATTGGAGTTTATCGCTCTGAAATGGGCGATGACAGAAAAATTTAATGATTATCTCTACGGTGCTCAGTTCACAGTTATCACAGAAAACAATCCACTAACTTACTTTTTATCCTCAGCAAAACTTGATGCTACCAGTTACAGTTGGATTTCAGCTTTGTCTACTTTTACATTCAAGATCATCTACAGAGCTGGAAAGCAGAACATGGAATCTAAAAACAGTGGAAACTAATAATGCGCTTGTAAAAACTCATGGCGGCCTTAGAAAAGCAGAGACGTTTCTTCCTCCACCTGCGGCCCTGACGGCTCAACTGGAGCTTCAGATGTAACAACGTCGCTTTCAGCAGGAAGTCAGTCAGTGAATGAAAAACATCATGAAACTCTCCCGTTTCCAACCCAAAAGGCTAAAGTTCCACTTTAAACAGTTTGTTAGTGAACTGAGGCTCAGCAACAGAAACTGTCAGCCGGAAGAGGGTCTACGAGTTTATTAAGCCACACCTCCTCGAAAAGCTATTGGCTTAAGTCATTATGACGTTTCATGTTGCGTTCACGTTACCATGCAAGAGTGAGTAAAGTTAAAACACAAGCGCATCAACTTGTTTTTCTTCTTTTAATTTATGTTTTAGGAATATTTAGACATATAAATGTCAGCATGAGTACAAACAGTTCAATAATACAGTAAATAGGTGTAAAAATACAAGTAATATCAGAAATAGATTAATTAAAAAACATTTTTAAATTACTTCCATGTTTTCAGAATTGTAAAAATAAATGGAAATCATGATTATGGAAATCATGAATTAATTTATTTATTCCAGTATTTATTTAATATTATTGCCATGTGTTTTTCATGTGTCAGCTTTAAACATTCATGCAGACACACTGTCACTCATCAAAGTGAGCTGGTGGGACTAATACTTCATACTCAATGTGATTGGTCTGTAGTTGTGTTTATTTAGTAATCAAATGAGTCAGTTTATATAATTTCAACAGAACATATAATTAAATAAATACTGAAATAAATACATGATTGATTCAAACATTGAGATAAGACTATGTGTAAGAAAATATTGACTATTCATATAAACAATAACATCTTTATTAAATAAAAATGTCAGTGAATTTTTTTATCTGCAGTTAAAAAGTTTTATTTCATACAGAAATAACATGTTTGTTTGACAAATGATTCATAACTGAGCATGTTCATCTTCCAATAATGAATGTGTGGATATATAATAAAACACAACAAGCAATGAAATCCATGAAATATCAGACCTGCTGCTAAGTTGATGATCAAGTTGGACCACTGAGGTCTGAATCCCATTTCCACAGATTATCTGAATGACTTCGTGTTTAATATGATCAGTTCTTAGATATTTTAACATAAGTAACTCCACACTCTCTATGTGTAACATATAACCAGTAAAATCTTAAGTCAACATCTTTTTTATGCTTTTTAGCTTCTTATAAATTCAATAAAATGGCAGCTAATATCACTGCAGACCCCACACATCCTGGACACATGATTTCATACATTCTAAGATTGTTGTTTTGAGTCATTGTCCTTTTGAAGGACAGATCCTCTGTCACAGATCAGTTTCTTTAAAATGTTTTTTTTTTTTGATCAAATGTTTTTATTTTTGTTTTTACATCCACAATAACATGTACATTACAATGTAGTTACATTAGATGGGATACAACATAGAAATAGAAGACAGTGTGACCCCCTCGCCCCCCAACCCACAACCCCATGGCGACCCCCTACCCTGTTCCCAAGGATCTCGAAGTTATAAATATGGAAGTGGAGAGTTGCAAAGATTAAATCATCACTAACAGTTACATATTGAAAGATTATATAGAATTATGTTGCACTCTTTCTTTGATCAAAGCATAAGCTGCATCCCAAGCTCTAATCGTTTTTTGACTGTCATCCTGGCCACTGACCTCTCCATCATAACGATATCTAGAAAGGAGTTGGCCCATTGTTGCCAAGGCAATAAGTGTGGTGGTTGCCATCAATCTTCTTAGCTGCAGTGAGGCCTGCCCATAGCATGCGCTTTTGTTGAGAGGAAAGTTCTAAAGTGGAATTGTCATTAAGTAGGAACAAAGATGGTGATAAACAAATGTCAAATTTAAGCAAATCACTCAACGTAGTGGAAATTTGCCTCTAGAAAGCAGCCACACTGGGATAATCCCAATACATGTGCATAAAAGAACCTGGAGTCTTAAGTGTACACAGGTCACAAATGGGAGATGTAATAATTTTCATAGCATGACGTTTCCTGGGTGTCAAGTACATCCTATGAATGAATTTAAAATGAATAAGCTGATGGTCGGGGTTTTTGGATGTGTTGTGGAGGTTCTCCCATACTGTATCCCAGCAGATTTCTATATCTCCCATAAAGGAAAAATCCCTCTCCTATATATTTTCAACAGGGAGTCTGGCACGAGGATCTGAAATAAATTTATATAATTTAGAAACAATGCCACGTATCTGACCCCGTGAGGCAAGAAGTTCATGTAGAGGATGGATTGGGAGAGGCCCACCCCATGGAACCCCATAAGCTTTCATGGCCGATCTGAGCTGTAAATAAAAGAAAGAAGTAGAACCTGGCAAACTATACGCAGATTGTAGGTCACTAAAAGAACGTAGGCCATCATTGTTCATAAGATCTTGGAGGACATTGACACCCTTATCCCTCCACCTAGGGAATGAAAATGGTTTGTTTCCAATGAGGATAGAAAAGTTATTAAATATAGGAGAGTGTTTATGCCATTTCAGGTTGGTGTTTGTAAGATTCAGCACTGAATGACAGGTTCTAAGAAGCGAGGAAATTATGGGTCCTAATTGTGATTTAGCCTCATTAGGAGGTATCTTAGAATATATCAAGTCCTCCAGCCTGTATGGTTTGGAAATATTTTCTTCAATTGGTTTCCAAGAAACCGAGACCTCATGGTTCAACCATACAAGCAAAGGTCGGAGCATAAAGGACCAAAAATACATCTTAAAATTCGGTAGACCCAAGCCCCCAAGTGTTTTATCTCGTTGAAGTGTTCTCAATTTCAAACGGGGTTTCTTCCCATTCCAAATGAATTTAGATATGAGAGAGTGAAGCCTGTCCCAGTAACCTCTTGGTGGTGCAAGAGGAATCATTGAGGAGTAAAAATTAACACACGGGAGGATATCCATTTTGATTATCGACACGCAGGCTTGAAGAGAATTTGGGAGTTTGACCAGCGCTGTAAATCTTTCTCAATAAGGTTAAATGCCCTCTGGAAGTTGTGTGAGGCTATATGAAATATAGAGGGAGAGATGTCAATCCCAAGATATTTAAAATTGCTCACCACTGGGATGCTAGAAGGCAAGGGGGAGGTTGGTATGATCAAATTTAGATGCAACAACGACGACTTACTCCAGTTAATTTTATAACCAGATATTGAACCGAACAGATCAAAGACGGATAGAAGATGTGTTAAAGAGGACCCTGTGTCACCAATATAAAGTAAAATATCATCCGCATATAAAGATATGCGATGCTCGGTACCTTTGACTGAGATGGGCAGAACAGAGGGGTGTTGTGTAATTTTCTGGGTCAGCGGTTCAAGGGTGAGGGCAAAAAGCAATGGGGGAGGGGGCAGCCCTGACGTGTGCCCCTTAGTATGGGGAATAGAGAAGAACAAGTATTACCAGTATACACCATCGCAGACGGGTTGGCATAAAGAACTTTTACCAATTTAATGAATTGTGGACCTAGTTTAAAATTGTCCAAGGTGGCCCAGAGATAAGGCCACTCCAGTCTGTCAAACGCTTTTTCTGCATCAAGAGATAGGACAGAGCATGGGGAATCAGTCGTCTTTGTTTCGTGACTAATGTGTAGCAAGTGTCATAAATTGTCAGATGCAAATCTGCCTTTTATAAATCCGGTCTGATCATTATGTATTAGTCTGGATAAATGGCTTTCAAGTCGCATTGCAAGTACTTTTGCATAGAGTTTGACATCACCATTTAAGAGGGACAAGGGTCTGTAGTTACTGCATTGTGCTGGGTCTTTATTAGGTTTGAGAAGCAATGTAATTATTGCTGTATTGATACTTGGATTAAATGAACCTTTATCAACTGCCTTATTAATCATGTCCAACAATGGTGGGCCGAGTATATCCCAGAAGGCAAGGTACAACTCTGGTGGAACCCCGTCCCAACCTGGGGATTTACCTTTCTTCTTAGAGGCAAGGGCTTTTTTCAACTCTTGTGATGTAATGGGGGCACTAAGTTTACCTGAATCCTCATCAGCAAGAGTGGGGAGCTGGAGATTCCTAAAAAACTGCTTGCATTTTTCAGCATTCAGAAATACTTCAGAGGAGTAAAGGGAAGAGTAATAATTTTTGAATGCCGAGTTAATTTCGCAGGGCTCAGTTAGTGTACCGGTTGGCGATTGAATAGCCATAATATTGGAGTATTTCTCATTCTGTTTCAGTCTTAAGGCTACTAAATTGCTTGGTCTAGAGCCATTAAAATAATAATTCCTTCTGGTTTTATGAATCAGGAATTCAGCTCTTTGTCTTAATAATGAATTTAATTCTGTTCTAGTCACTGATATTTTCCCCAATAGTTCATCATTCTGTTTATCCTGTCTTTCTAATTCAAGTTGATTAAGAGTTTCCTCCAGCTCACCAATTTTCCGCAGACGATTTATCTTAAGATGAGATGAGAAGGAGATTGATATGTTTCTAATTGATCCTTTAATCGCATCCCACAGAAATCTCGGATCCTCTACTGAACCAGCATTGATTTCTATAAAGGTTTTTAGCGAGCTATGAAAGAAATTACTGAATTCTTCATTTCGAAGAAGTGATATATTGAATCGCCGACGTGAAGCTTTGGAAGGGATGTTCCTAAGCATAAGGCGAGCTGACACAATGCTGTGATCTGATAATGGACAAGGTAGAATTACTACATTATGAATTTCAGAGAATGAGTTGGTAGATACTAATAGGTAATCTAACCTGGAGAAAGACTGATGTCTGGCTGAATAAAAAGTATATTGTTTGCAGGTAGGATTAACTACACGATACAAGTCTACCAGACTGAAAGCTGAAAGGAAATCTTGCAATTCCTTCGATGATTGTATTTGTGTGGACGTAGAAAGACACGCCGATTTGTCCAGCGCTAAATTGACACAGGCATTCAATGCCCCTTTTCCACCGACCCGGCCGGCCCGGCTCCGCACGCTCGGCTCGGCTCGGCTCTGTAAAAAATGTATTCCGTTTCCACCGGCCATGTTTGGTGTGCAGA
Organism: Poecilia picta; assembly: GCA_033032245.1. Lineage (NCBI taxonomy): Eukaryota > Metazoa > Chordata > Actinopteri > Cyprinodontiformes > Poeciliidae > Poecilia > Poecilia picta. The sequence goes on from CM065372.1 coordinate 26,314,396, forward strand.
GAGGAACGCCTCCTTGCGTTCAGGGGGAGCGAAGGGGGCGCTGCAAGCCACGCCTCTAGACTTTTGCGTCCTTGGAAAATAACGAAAGGAGAGAGCTATGGACAACGTTGGGTCCGTGTTGTTGCTATTTTTTAAACTTATTGGGATCTTCCTGAAGTTTCAGGAAGAAAGGTGCAGTGGAAGAAATGCTCAGGATGCTGCGATTGTTGCACGCAGAAGAACAGCTGTTATCCGCCGGAGATTTCATGCTTTACAGCGTCTTCAGCACGCCCTCGGCCAATCAGTGAACAGCAGCGAAGCTTACGTCACCAGTGCTGGCCGTGCTGGCTCTGCTGACCCTGCTCTGAAGCAGGACCTAAAATAGCAGCGCCAGCCCGGTTAAAAAGGTCGGTGGAAACGCAAGCAAAGCGAGCGGAGCCGGGCCGGCCGGGTCGGTGGAAAAGGGGCACATGTCTGCACCAATAATAAACGAATAGTCATGTATTTGTGTCAGAACTGAAATCAATTTAGAAAAGAAATCCGATTCATATAAAGATGGGGCATAGATCGAAATAAAGGCAAATTTGTGACCTGCGATGATGTATGAAACCCTGCCATCCTCACTTCCATATTTCCCTAGTATATTCAACGACAAATTACGTTTTAGCACAATTAATGGCCCTCTACTTTTAGAGTTCAATGAAGCAGATGCAGCTGTGTAGTAAAATTTGCAAAGCGCTGCGTGTCTATAGATCTTAAGTGTGACTCCTGAATGAAAGCTATATCCACCGAGTGTCTACGAAAAAGGTCTAAACAGGCTGCACGCTTAATTTGCCCATTTAGTCCATTAACATTCCAGCTTATAACATGGAATTTTGTCATGCTACAGAAAACATATTATAAGTTGAGAGATATAGTGTAAACATTGGGAGATAATGCAACGATTCTAAGATGCAACATATAGACAGTGAGAACCATATTAGAGATCCATACCCACCCATAAAACTTTATCGCCATGACCCCAAAGCTCTCCAAAAAACGTTGGAGAGCGAAACATCCATATAACGTTTAACATAACAATCAGCTCATTAAGGAGCATAGCTACCCCGAAACATTGGACCCGTGATCCTACAGTAATTTTCCCCAAAACCCACAAATCTCCCTTCTTTAATTAAATCAAAAATTTACCACTTTATGTAATTATTAATCAAGTGATATAGGTCTAACTCAGTTTAAATCTAATAATAAGCCCGATAGGACATGCAGACGTTATAATCAACAAAAAAGTTTCTTTAAAATGTGACTCTTCTTATTTGCTGCACCACTGAAACAAACCACCAGGTCTGATGGTTTGTTCTTCACTTTCATCTCAGTGATAATCAGCTCAGTTCTTTCTGCTGGTCTCTCCAACCTCTGTAATGTTTAACCTAATTTTTAATCAAAACAGGCCATGAAGCTTCACTAAAGAACAATTAACTCTCATTAGTCTCAACATCAGTCTTTACATTCTTCCTGATTCTTCCTCACATCAGACCCAGATCTTTAGAGAATACGGGTCGAGCTCACAGAGGAACCGGATCATCTCAGAACTCGCAGCATCTCCTTTCTTCCTCACCGTGTCGATTAAAACTCGACCTTTGTCTCCTCTGCTCCTCTCAGCCTCCATCGCCTCCCTCTCAGAGTCACTGATGACTTTTTCCCTCAGCAGATTATCCATCAGACTCTGCAGAACCGGTCCAGATACTCCATCCTTGAAGTTGATCCTTATCTCCATCAGCTGTCCTGTGGACTGAGGTTCTGTCTGGTTGGTCCACAGGATCCTCTGACTCCAGCAGCAGAAAGACAAACCCGTTTCTCCCAGACGATGTTGGAGCTGCTGTCCCTCAGAGACAGACTGATGTGTCTCATCATTCTCCTCATAAACCACCTGGAACTTTGTGAAGTAGTTGTCATAGGATTCTGCATCAAATTCTGCCTCTGTGGGCTGAACCAGAACCGAGTCGCCTCCAGGAGAGACAGACAGACAGTAAACCTGATTCGGCTGCAGTTTACAGTCTGGAGGCGTCTTCAGGAAAATCTCATTATCGTCTAATTTCTTCCTGAAACGCAGCACTTTGTTAAAAACAACATTCTTTGGCAGCATCAACACATGAATCTCATGTTCTGACTCTGGATCAGCTGGAGGCCTGTAGAAGAGCAGAACCAAGGCTCGGACCGGGTCAGGAGGAGAATCTTCATCCTTGACGTTCCCAAAAGCAGAAAACCCTGTGATGCTGATGACGATGTGAGTCTCTGTGATCGTCTCAGGCCTGATAAACTCCACGCCTCCATCATGGAGGTGAGCGACCGACAGGAAGTGACACGGTCCTGTGGAGCGGACCTCACAGTGAGGGAGATGGAGCCGAGCCACAGTCCGCTGCTGGCAGCTGATGTCAAACAGAGGTCCTGCAGGCTTCTTGCCATGTGGCTCAGTAATGTCCTGTCCCAGGGAACGACCCTGTAAAACACGTCTCCTCCTCCCGTCATGTCAAACATCAGGCCGCTCACTCTGCACTGGTACCAGCCTGGACCGGAGCACCGGAACCAGAAGGTCTCATCATCTGGATCCCCACAGAAACCAGGAGTGAACTCCTCGCTTTGGAGCTTCATGTCCTGTAGGTCCATCTAGAGACAGGAGATGAACAGATTCAGAGCAGGACAGGGGGACAAGGTCAGAGGGCGTTGCTCCAGCAACAGCCAGTGTCACCTCATCCTATGGAGGAATTCAAAGGTGCTGAATTCATGAATTAAGAGACGACACACAAAACTCCATTCTCTCTGGCTCACAGGCAAACAGGAAGACATTTATTGCACATCTGCGGAATCACATATATTCTATCATCTTATTTTCATCATCTCAGTATCCAAAATGTCTTGTCTTCTGCTTCTGGCTTTGGTTTACTCAGTGTGTGTGTTGTAGTTCCGAGAATTCTGGGTTTGACCTTGTGGAAGTTAAATCTGCTCCCTCAGAGATCATTGGTCAAATTGTTAGTCCAAGCAAAGGTTATTTTCCAGTTCGACCCGAATCCTTCGCAAGCAATCAGGGAAAGACGTTTGCCCAGATTTCTTGCTAACTTTTCCTCTCTGGGATCGTTTATTCCACGTGTCTCCAATCTGAATTCTTGTCTGACTCTTAGGTCAGGTCGACCCAGAAGTCGACACACAATACATTCCTTTTCAGTAAAAACATATCTTAAAGTGAATCAACATAACTTCCAACTATTAACATAATTATATTCCTCAACAATTCATATCGTCAACTAAATTTAAACTAACAGGACAGTTATCTACTTATGCTAACAGCTAAATAACTCTTAGCCATTTATGCTAAGAGTCTTAATTGTTAGCAAAAACAAAAACACTGAAAATGTTGAAAAACCAGCAGTAGGACAGTGGATGGATTGTTTTAAAGGTTTATTCTGTCAGTTCATCTCCTCTATAGTTTCTATAAGCACCTTTAATGTTTCTTTTCAAATAAAATGATTGGAAAATATGAATTTAAAGCTTCCATATTTGTCGGGATGTTAATATTGGCTGCGCTACACAATGTCTACCATCAGGAGGCGCCTCTGGAGCATCGCTGCTCTCACATCATTTTAACAGAAACTCAGATTTTCCTCAACGTTTTGGCTATAAAATAAATTTTTGTCAGTGTGGAGGTTGGATTCTGGTCATTAGAAGAGGATTTTGTGTTTCAAGGTCTGGACAGATTTAAATCAGACGTCTAGAGGTGAATGAAGGTGAATGAAGGACTCACCGCAGCAGCATCGATGTCTCTGGAGCCAACGAGTCGCTCCAGCACCTTGTAGTTGTCAGGAGACATGGGCATCATGTTGTCCTGAAGTGTGGACGGGTGTCTGACCAACAACAATTTTTAGTTAGTCAACTTTTTTTTTTTTTGTACATTGTTTTTATGGTGTTTTATCGGCTCTAGTGGCCTCCATTTGAAGGTAGGCAGACAGGAAGGCGGGTATGGGAGAGGGGGAAGACATGCGGTGAATGAGGCAGGTCAGGGGTTGAACCAGCGACAGCCGCGGTACGGGTGTTGTGCCTTATCCCCTTGCGCCACCACGGCTCACCCAGTTAGTCAACTTTTATCACATTTCAGACTGAAAACATCATTTTATAAAATGACAAACTGTCAAAAAAGAAAACATTTGATTTTAAATCACAAAGAAAACATTTTTACTGAACCTAAACTTTCTTTTCATCATAAAATGACTTTTTGAAATGTCAAAATGTGCAGCTACATCGTAAATGAAAGGAAAAGAACAACGAAGTAGGAAACTTGCAGAAAGGTGGCAAAGTTTCTGTTGTAAAGTAACTTAGGTGATGATAAAACATCGACTGGGGACAGAACGACTGGTTCCTCTCACCTTTCCCCCTCCCTCTCTGCTCCTACATTCATTCACAAGATACCTTTGAAGAAATGTCTTCTGGACCAGAGTTTCTCAAATTTACAGATGGAATGGATCAACAGGTTCACCTCGGCACGACTCTCCTTAGCGCTAACATAGTAGACCTCACTTCATCTAAGCCACCTGCCTCTGACCTCCCTGAGGATCCAGCTCTCTGCGTTTCTGAGGTCTGAGATCGGGGTCCAGATATTATCGTTACACCCGTCTTCCTCCAGAATGTGTCTGGCCCCCCAACATTGCATAGCAGGACATTACCTGTCCGGATCACTACAACACAAGTTATAAAAAACAGAAATAGAAAAAGCAACAGTCTTCATTCAAACCTCAGCCTGATCCGCTGCCTAAAGGAACCTCAGACTGAGGAACCTTCAGCCTCCAAGTCACTTAAACTGGCTCTTTTAAATACTAGGTCTCTCTGTGCTAAAGCTCTATTAATTAATGATTTATTCACCAAGCATAACATTGATGTTTTATATCTGACAGAAACATGGCTGGAATGACAATAATGAAGCAATTGTACTAATTGAATCAACGCCTCCTACATACAATTTTTTAAGTGAAAATAGAAAATACAAAAAAGGAGGAGGTGTGGCTTCAATATTTAAGGTACCATGAACTGTAGTAAAATCTCTCTGGGTCAGTTTTTGTCTTTTGAGTATCTTAGAATCAAGGTAAAAGGGCACAAACTAACCTTGACACTAACTTTATACAAAAGTCCAACATATGTGGAAAATGTCTTTATGGACTTGAATGAACTTCATATGTATTGACTACAACTGTTTAATTTTCGGTGATTTCAACATTCATGTTGACAACCTGAAGACTGAGGGGCAAAAAGGCTCTGTAATATATTAGAGAGTTTCGGTTTAACACAACATGTCAAACAAGCAACACACACTCAGGGACACACACTTGATATTGGAATATTTCCAATGTTTCTGTAACTTATTTCAAAGTCTCCCTGTCGGACCACTTTGCTGTTATCTTTGACGGTTCTTTATCCGTTGCCCCACTTGGACAAACAGCTACTATCACAAAACGTACTTTCACAGAAAACACTGCAGAAACATTTAATCAAATCTACTTTTCTTCCTCGCTGTTAAGCCATAATGACGTAGATAAGTTGGTAGATGATTTTCAGTGCAAACTTTCAGATATCATGGATTACTTTGACCCCATTAAAGTGAAGGTTGTGACTGGTAGGAAGAATCTCCATGGAGAAATAAACAAACTGTTCAAACTGCAAGACAACTCTGTCGAAGGGCCGAACGGAGATGGAGTAAAGCTCAACTTCACGTCTACTATGACATCTACAAAGAAAGACTTCATAACTATCACACAACACTAAAACATGCAAGAGAAGCTTTCTTTGCAGATGTCATAAATAAAAACATTAATAATGCTCGAGCTTTATTTGCTACTGTCGACAGGCTAACAAATCCTCCGATGACGTTACCACCTGAACTTCAATCTAATGCTGCCTGCAATAAGTTTTCCAGTTTCTTTTCAGAGAAAATTTCAAAAGATCAGAGGATTAATCTGCACATCCACTCCAAAGCCAGAACCAATGCTGGGCACAAACAAAACAAATGCAGGAACAATGACCCAATTCCAACTACTTAATTATAAAACTTTAGAAGAAATCATAAGTCAATTAAGCTCCGGTTCCTGCTGTCTGGATGTCCTACCCACACATTTCTTTAAGAAAGTCCTGCCTGTCGTTGCTAATGATCTGATCCAAATAGTAACTCATCACTGTCTTCAGGTGTTTTTCCCCCAGGCTTTGAAGACAGCAGTTATCAAACCGCAGATAAAAAAGAACAATCTGGACAAATCAATACTACAGAATTACAGGCCGACCTCTGACCTCCAACCTCCCATTCATCAGCAAAATTATTGAAAAAGCAGTTTTTAAACAATTAAATAACTTCATAACAATAATGAATCGCTTTGACTCCTTCCAGTCCGGTTTCCGGTCTCACCACAGCACAGAGACGGCCTAGTCAAAGTGTTCAGTGACATCCATATAAATTCTGTTGGACCTCAGTGCAGCTTTCGACATTGTTGACCACAACATTTTACTGAATTGACTGGAGACTTGGGTCGGCCTTCTACCACCTGAAGAACATCCAGGATTAGAACTGATGTCTGAGATCTAGAGAAACTCATCCATGTGTTTATCTTTAGCTGCATTGATTCCTGCAGCAGCGTCTTCACAGGTCTGACTAACAAACCAATCAAACAGCTGCAGCTGATCCAGAAGCTGCTGCTGCTGTTCTGACTAGATATTCAGTTATTAAAATATGTAAAAGCTTCTTATTAAAACGTTAATCTTTCTCTTTATGGTAAAACCTCTGATCTTACACTTCAGAGACAGAGATGAGCTCCGTCTTAATGTAGCCGCGGGTCTTCGGGACATCCGTGTCCATCGGCTCTTGAGCTGCAACAGAACTAGAACATTAACGGGTCCGATCTGGTATTTCCAAGCGGAGGGTTGAATTGGCGTGGCTCTCACTCTCTGAGGGTTTGGGGTAGTATTTCCCGAAGGCCTCGTCCTTGGGGATGTCGGGGTAGAGGAAGCGCAGCGGGTTATCCGGGATGTTCTCCACGGCCATCACCTTGTAGGTGCGGATGATGTCGGGCAGCGACACGGCCGACAGGTTCTTCTTGGTGTACGGCTCCACCGAGTGATAGACGGGCTGATCTGGAAAAACACAAACACATTACAGCTGCAGCTTGTGCCTCAATGCGGGCCCAGCAGAGTTCTTTCACAATAAAAGCCCGGCCTGGGTTACCGTGGACGTCGTGCTCGATCCAGGTGAAGGTGATGGCGCCTTCCTTGCTGCTCTCGCTGAACCTCAGCAGGAACGTCCCGGGACATTTGTCGCTCAGCAGCGCCTTCTCCCTCTCCTTGCTGATGAAGCCCATGATGCAGCTGCACACAGGACCAGACTGTAACCATGGAAACGCAGCAGCGGCAGCAGCAGCGGCAGCAGCAGCGGCAGCAGCGGCAGCGGCGGCGGCGTTTCCGGCAGCACTTACCCGTCGTTCCACAGCGACAGCAGGTGTCTCTTGATCAGGTCCAGGATTCCTTCGATCCATAGCCAGAAGGGGAACAATTTCTCATTGGCGCTTTGCTGCAGAGACGACAAACACATGAACCAGATCCGCCCGACGACGACCCCCATCGACGACCCCACAGGCTCACCCTGCAGAACTTGGTCCAGGGAATCGTCTCATCTGGATTCCTCTGAGCTTTTGCTCCTGCCAACAAAAACAATCATGTTGCACATCAGAACCAGAAACCCGATAATCTGGTCGGAACCAGAGACTTTTCCACTTCACACAGTTTGGAGATCAATGTCTAGAAATCTGAACAAAATCCGGAGAAAAACCAGGAAGAAATTAAATCTGAACACATAAAAATATCAAGTTAATTCAGGACAAAAGAAGGAGAAATTAAAGAAAAATGAAGTGAGAATGAACCCAAGATCTGGTTCTGTTCTGGTTCTGACCCAGCAGTTTGTCGGCCAGCATGTTGAGTTGCTCCTGATTCAGGCCTCTTTTGGTGACGGAGGAGAACTGCCAGCTCAGCACCTCGGACAGCTGGGACCACTTGGCGGACGGCGGCGACAGGAAGAACTTGAGGTTCTGTTGGACAGAGCAGGTCATTAGCGTCGGGTCGAGGAAGAGGAGGAGGAGGAGGAGGAACGGGCCTCACTTTGGGTTCTGTGGTCAGCATGTTGTACCAGAGGATGGAGGCCCAGCCGCTGGGCAGCTGGCAGACGTTGGAGATGACGACGAGGGGCAGAGCCACGGCCTGGAACACACACAAGGTTCAGTTCTACTGGGCCGACCTGGTTCTGGAGCCCGGCTCCGGGTTCCGCTCACCTCCACCTTGATGTGGAGTCCTGCAGAACCAGACTGGTTCAGGTGCAGCTCCGACTCGAAGCTGAGCGAGTGAAGCTCCTCGGTGACGATCAGAGGACCCTGAGGGACACCGCAGGAAACGGGTCAGACAGAAATCGAGCCGGACCAGAACCCACCCGACCCGGTGGAGTCAGGAGGTTCTGCAGGTTCACATCTGAGTTTAAATCAAACCCGACTGAATGACCCCAGTTTAAAAGTCAAACTTAGGCCTGATGCAGGTTTTATTGGGGTTGCCATGGTAACAACACTGAGTCTAGATTGATTCTGTGAAAAAAAACACTTATAGATCTACAACTATTAATTTAGCTATTGATTATTCTATCGATTATTCTTAAAAAAATCAAACTATTTTTGCACAATTTTTATTCAAGTCGTTTTTATACATTAGAAATATATTTTAAAAATCCAAATACTTTCAATCATTTTTTAAATAAAAATTAAAGATTTTATTGCATAAAATCCAATTCAAATAATTGCATCTTCTGCTAAATGTTTTCCATTTTAAATACAACATGTTTATATTTTTGTACAGTTGTGTCCTAATTACTCCTCTGAGTTGTTATTTCAGTAAATGGTCTTTTTTTAAATTAATTCCTAAATGAGCTGATTATTATTTAATTATTTCATTGGTTGAGCAGATTAACTCTCACCTCGTTGGTTCTGTTCCCGGCCAGTTTCTGCTCCTTCAGTAGCTGCACAAATTAAAAATGTACCATTTCAGGTTAAAAACATTTTTTTTACAATAACAGTCTATATATAGAATAGAATAGAATAGAAGTACTTTATTCATCCCAGCCGGGAAATTACCGTGCAGTTGCAGCACACACACACACACACACACACACACACACACACACACACACACACACACACACACACACACACACACACACACACACACACACAGATCAAGTTACCAATAAAAATAAAATACTATAAAATGTAGAATGTAAAGGTTCTGCACATAAATAATAATAAATAATCAGTATATTAATAATCTATACAACCTGTACAATAGTGCTTTGTGAACTACAATGGTGACTTAACTATTGCTGTACAAAGTGATGGCATGTGACAGGAAAGATTTCCTGTATCTGTCCCTGCAGAGCTGAAGCCTCTGTGTGAGAAGCTGCTCCGCTGTCTGTCCACTGTGTGGTAGAGGCTGCAGCTCGTTGACCATGATAGACAACAGCTTCTTCAATGTCCTCCTCTCCACCACATTCTCCAGTGTCTCCAGTTTCAGTCCAAGTACAGAGCAGCTTTCCTGATGACCCTGTTCAGTCTGTTAGAGTCGCTGGATCTGATGCTGCTTCCCCAACTCACAACAGCAAAGAAAATGGCACCGGCAACAACACTATGGTAGAATATCTCCAACATCTTGCTGCACACACTGAAGGATCTCAGCTTCCTCAGGAAATAGAGTCTCTCATCCCCTTCTTGTACACAGCGTCAGTGTTGGATGTCCAGTCTAGTCTGTTGCCGATCACCACTCCCAGATATTTGTAAAACGTCACTGACCACCACACCAGACAGGACACTGCCCAGACGGACAAACTGTGGCCCGTAAGGTAGTCAGTAACCCAGGAGATCACAGAGTCACCGACACCCATCATCCCCCGCAGCTTCTCACCCAAAAGCAGCGGCTGGATGGTATTGAAGGCACTCGAGAAATCAAAGAATGTGATTCTCACCGTGTCTCCTCCACCATCAAGATGCATATGGGCTCGTTGCAGCAGGAAGATGACAGCATCATCAACTACTAAGTGGGGCTGGTAGGCAAATTGTAAGGGGTCAAGAAACGTCATCATCCAGGGCCTCAGCTGGGCAAGGACCAGTCTCTCCATAACCTTCATCACATGGGATGTGAGAGCGACTGGTCTGTAGTCCTCAGGGTCAGATGGTCTCGCCTTCTTGGGCACAGGAACTATGTGTGACGTCTTCCACAGCAACGGGACTCTCTCCAGACTTGGCTGGCGGAGGTCCTTAAGACCCATGGTGTGATGCGTGATCCTTAAGACCATGTGTGATGCCGTCCAGGTCCTTAAGACCCATGGTGTGATGCCGTCCAGGTCCTTAAGACCCATGGTGTGATGCCGTCTGGACCAGCCACCTTCCCCTGTTGAAGTCTTTCAAGCTGCCTCATAACCTGGCCTGCGGTCACTGTTAGCTGAGGGTTGGTGTTATTGTCTGTAGTGGAGGGAGGGGAGGAGGTGAAGGAGTGGGAGGAGGGAGGGGGTGGGCAGATGGGGGGTGTCGTACAGGTCAAAGCTTGAAGGTGTGGAGCGGCTTGAGACGGTGTGGATGTGTGGGGAGATGGAGGTGACAGGGGAGCAGCATTTAATGTTTTATACGATAAAATCAAACTGATCAGTTTTCTCACTCAGGCTGAAACACTTGGTGTAACATCAAACATGACCACAAGGGGGGGCGACATGATTCAGAAGCTTCTCTTACATTTTATTATTTCTTTACCTTTTTGTTTGTATAATTAGATGACATGAGCTTTATAATTTCCACCATCAGCCTGACTTTTTTTGTTGATATAAGTAACAAAAAGTGTTATTTTTATTTGTATCAAATCTAAACCATCTTATTAAATCAGATGTTTCTTTTTCTGTTCCTCACCAGATGCCTGAACTCGGCCGCCAGGCTGCCGTTGGACTCCTCCATGTTCATCACCTTGGTGTTTGTTCCCAGGATGTTGAACTTACGGAACCTGGAAACAGACACCATGTTTCCTTTGACTTTTGAAATGTTGACCTTTGACCTCTGGAAACATTTATCGGGTGTTTATATTTACAAAAAGTGGGACAGCGCTGATAAAAAATGAGAAAAAATCATTTCAAATCTCCTTTTCTACCGTTAAATTGATCCATTTTCTGAACAATTTGGACAGAAATGAAGTTTCTCTGTCTTTATTCAGGTTTTTGTGTTTTATCTGATGCTAAAGCTAACCCAGCAGGATGCGGCTGTTTCCTAGGTAACGGGTAAAGTTTCAGACGTACCCTTTCTCTGTGACGTCCCTGTGGGAAACAAACGGCACAGTTATTGTTGCAAACAGAAGCGGTTTGAACTCGTCCACATGAGCTCAGCTTACTTATCGAACACGGCTTTGACTTTGAGCTGGTAGTTGAACTCATGAAGCTTCACCAGGAACCTGAACACAGACAGGAAGTCAGACGTTCAGGTGAAGAAGAAGAGACTTCCTGCTGAGCTTCTCCCGGTCACATTCAGAGCAGTTTGGTTCTTACCGGAGCTTCACGGTGAACTGGACGCCCGTTTTCAGCACCAGGGGTCTCTGTGGGTGTGTTGGCATGCAGGGCTGCCGCTCCACCACCAGAGAGCTGCAGACACAAGCAGACGCCATGTTGGCCCGGCAGCAGCTGCGGCTCAGAGGATGGGTTGGTGTCGTACCTGGATAGCAGGTTCTTCAGCAGGTCCAGAGCGCGGTTCTCCAGGTGGCTCTTCTTCTGGGAGATCGGGTCGTTTTCGTACGTGAACTTCTGCTCCAGCTCCAGCATCTTGTTCAGATGCTGCCGGACCTGCAGCAGCGACTCGGCGGCGGCGGTGAACCTGCAGCAGGAGAAACAAACAGGAAGAAACAGACGGAAAAAATGCTTTTTTAGCTACAAGAGTTAAAAAATTACTTAAATAATGATGGATTATGGTGGAAAATACATTTTCTACAGATTAATTTGTAGAAAATATTGAAAATTCCAAGCTTAGAAAAATAAATAAACATTTTCTGATTAAAACTAATTAATTTTAAGATGTTTTTCTGGTAAAAATGCATCAATATTCCTATAATTAAACAAAAATTGTCATAGTTATGCTCTTATCCTCCATCGTGTTAATTCCTTTTATTCAGAAGGAATGGATAAAATAAAAGCAACTTTATAAAAATATTTTCTGTCACTTGTGATTTCTGTTTCAGAAAAAAACAGAAAAAAAATCTGAAAAGCTCTGATATGAGAAAACTAATGATTGGAAATCAGATTAGATCTAAAGCTCAGCATGAAAATGATATTTAAACTCAGTGTTTATATGATATTCATGTCAGCGTGTCGCCGCTGCCTCACCAGTTCTGCAGCTGGTCCATGCAGGTGTTGGGTGGGCCGCCGATGCAGGCGATCTGCTGCCGCTGCTTCCACTCCGGCAGCTCCTCGTTGATCAGGTCTTGGATTAAACTCTGGGTGAGATTCAGCAGCTCGTTCAGGAAGGAGACGACCTCCTGCAATACAAAACGCTTCGTCAGCCTACGGGCCTCCACTGGAAACGCTGCAGAGCGGCGGCGGCGACTCTCACGTGGCGTTTCTGCTTCAGCGCGATGCACATCCTGGTCGTGTTGAACTTCTCCTTCTCCAGCTCCTTCGCCGACATGCTGTTCAGCTCGTTCTCTGCAGGAGGGAAGTTACACATCAGCCGCACAACGAATGTTACACATGGAGGAACATAAACATGGCAACACAGTTTGAGTAAATATACACAAATTTTGACCTGCTGGGAAAATGTGCAGCAAATTGTCATGAAAAGAGATTTAACTGGACAATAAATGTTCCCAGAAGTTACAGCAATGAATAATAATGTTGTTTTGAGAGTCTGAAAGAGCAATAAACTTTAGATTATATATCTATTTATCCACAACAATAAAATCCGGTTGGATTATGGTGCAGCTGGACCAGAACCCGTCCTGCTTACGGTTCTTCAGCGTGTTCATCTTGAAGTCGTACTCGTCCTGCAGGTCCTCCAGGTTCTTCAGCATCTGATCCAGGAACTGGAGGAGAAAAACTGGACCTTTATTGAGGTTTAAACAGAAACCGACAGGATAAATGAGCAGCTTTAATCTGAGTTCATCAAACCTGAACTTTGTCTTTCAGCTCCTTCACTTTGTTGTCCAGCTTCTGCTTCTCCACCACCATGGCCGACACGACTCCTTCTCCTTCCTGCTGCAGAAACAGCATCAGATTAGTGAGGATCTCAGGTTTTTACCATGTGCAAAAAATACAGAACTAACTGGAAGCTTAGCGCCATTATCTGCGCATTTTGTCAGAAACACAGACGTAGAAGAAGATGATTTTTTTTTTATTTTTACCAAAACGTTTATTTACAATAATTTAACAATACACTTTTACATAATCAGGTCAAAGAAACTAAATAAAAACAATAAATATTTACATCAGCAGCTTGTTACAATTTAGTTCTTCCTGATTTGAAATGGTGCGCAATACATTATTAAAACCCCACAATTGTAAAAAACTATTTAAATCCCCGGTGGCTCTGTGGAAACTAAACTCCAATCTAAGCCTGGCTTTAACGTTACACTTCCACAGAGCCACCATATCGAGTTGAGGTCCAGCCTGCATTTTGTCACGTCGAGTTAAATAAATTGCCATTTTGGCCTCTGCGATTAAATAGTTTAAAATACGGGATTTAAAACTGGTGGCTCCACTGTGATGCACACCGTAGATTAAAACAGAATTGGTAAAAACCAGCCAAACAGGCTAAAAATTCTCATTAAAAAATTTAAAAAACTAGTCAAACGTACAAAATCCGTAAAAACATGAAAAACACTCTCTGACAAACTGCAAAATGGACACTCATTTAAAACCCCAGGACTGATGACCGATAAAAACGAGTTTGTAGCGATGGCTCCATGCAGGATCCTCCACTGAAGGTCACCAGTCCTTTTTTTGATTGGAGGCTTGTACAAAGTCCTCCATTGAGGCTTCTGTCCTCCGAATTTGTTGCTCCAGACACTGATGGGTCTTTTACAGAGAGTTCTCCTGTTCAGGATCTTTGTACAAAATTTATACAGTATTTTTGGACCAGTTTTACATAAGTCCATCTCCAGATCCATACAGTTCATCAGGGGGCCACTGTCGTCCTCAAAATTAGGATCCAGGACCACGTCAGGGAACGGGTCAGTCTGGTCAGGCAGGCACCTTTCCTGGACATAGAGCTGCAGGAGCCGCCTCTCCCCAGCTGTCAGCTGCTCCTTCACCCGTTCCAGGAAACGCTGTACCAGCCTGGCGGACCGAACCCCAAGCAGCGAGCCAACCTCCTGGACGTTAGAGAGGTCCGGTCCGGCCACCCGCACCAGCCGCTGCAGGGTCACCGTACCGGACCTGGACAGCGCCTCAGACAGGCCCGGTATGCTGCTGTCCTGGACATCCAGTCTCGCTTCACACACCAACGGTTCTTCTAAAAGCAGAGAATTACGCGTTTTTGCTCTTTACAATTTAAAAAGAGCGCAGGATTTAAAAACACCCTGATAAAACTGAGGCAACCCCTTTAACTTTAAAAGACTAAAATCAGTTAAAAACAGAGCAGCATCCAGCCCCAGACCATTAACACGTCTGAGGATACAGCTGCTCACATCCCTCCACACAGGAGATCCTGTCAGGTATTTCTGAATAAACTGTAGACGGAAAGTTGCAGTTCTGCTGGCCAGGTGGACAAGGCTCTGGCCCCCCGAGGCCCCGGCCCCCAGAGGCCCTGGCCCCCCAGAGGCCCTGGCCCCCCAGAGGCCCCGGCCCCCAGAGGCCCCGGCCCCCCGAGGCCCCGGCCCCCCAGAGGCCCCGGCCCCCAGAGGCCCTGGCCCCCCAGAGGCCCTGGCCCCCCAGAGGCCCCGGCCCCCAGAGGCCCTGGCCCCCCAGAGGCCCTGGCCCCCCAGAGGCCCCGGCCCCCAGAGGCCCCGGCCCCCAGAGGCCCCGGCCCCCCGAGGCCCTGGTCCCCCTCCTCTCTCGGTAAAAACAACACAGACTGTGGCACCCAGTGTAGACCAGTCCAGAAAAAATTGACCATCTCTGCCTGTATTTTTACAAGTAGGCCAGATGGTGGGTCTAAAACATTCAGTTTGTGCCACAGCTGCGATGCCACCAGGTTGTTTAAAACCAACACTCTGCCCCGGTACGACATCTGGGAGTGTAGCCACTTCCATTTAGACAACTTGTCTTTGATTTTCTGTTCAACGTTTTCCCAGTTCTTGTTTACAATATCCTTACTGCCTAAAAACACACCAAGATATTTAAAACCATCTTTTTTCCACATAAGACCCTGAGGGAGAACCGGGAGCCCAGCAGACCACTGACCAACGGTCAGGGCTTCACTCTTTCCCCAGTTCACCCTCACTGCAGACAGAGCAGAGAATTCTCAGTGATCTTGGTTAAAACACTGACATCTTGTTGATCTTTTATAAAAACAACAACATCATCAGCATAGGCAGATAAAACAATATTGTTACTAAAACCAGGTAAAACCAGACCATGAACACTGGAGCGTATTTTCTGGAGGAGGGGTTCCAGGGAGAGAGCGTAGAGCATCCCAGAGAGTCCAGCCCTGCCGAACGCCTCTACACACCCTAACAGGAGAACACAGGCTACCGTTGATCTTCAACACTGTCAATGTCACTGTACAGCACCTGGATCTTGGCAATGAGACCCTCGCTGAACCCGAACCCCCTCATGGTTTTCCAGAGGAAGCCGTGTTCAACGCGGTCAAATGCCTTTTCTTGATCTAGTGAAATCAAGCCAGTTTGTAAACCCAATGAACCGGAGACCAAACGTCCAAAACGTCCAGAATCAGGTAGATGTTATCTGCCACGGACCTGCTGGGGACGCAATAGGTCTGATCCCGGTGGATGACCTGCTCCATAGCTTCCCCAGCCTCGTGGCCTTGGAGAGGATCTGGTAGTCGGTGCAGAGGAGGGACACAGTTCTTGATGTCCTGCAAGTTGTCCTTTTTGGGCAGCAGGGTGATGACCTGCAGCAGGACAAGGGGAGCGAACCGGTGGACAGGCTTTCGTTGTAAACCTCGAGCAGGTCTGGGGCCAGAAGATCCCAGTGGGCCCTGTAGAACTCGACCGTGAGCCCGTCAACGCCTGGGGACTTCTGGCCCTGAATGCTGAGGAGGGATGTGTGGAGCTCCTGAAGCCCCAGGGGGGGCAGAGGCTCCATCTCGGAGTTGGTCTCCTTGGAGACCTGGGGTCGCAGAACTCCCCGAACAGTTCCTCGTCCTCCCTGTATTCACTCTGGAACAGAGAACGGTAGAACTCCACCGCCCTCCTCCTGATCTCACCCGGTTCGCTCAGTTGCTGCCCTGAGTCCGACAGCAAGGAGTGGATCAGCTTCCTCTGCCCGTGTTTCCTCTCCAAGCTGAAGAAAAAGCTAGAGGGAGCATCCATCTCCATGATGTTCTGGACCCGGGACCTGACCAATGCGCCTTGGACTTTATTCTCCAGCAGGTTTGCTAAAGTTAGCCTTTTAGATTGAGAGCTTCAATATGCTCTTGGTTTCCTGTGGACTCACTAAGTTGTTCCAATTCCACAATGTTTATCTCCAGATCTCTGATCGATCTGGTAATGTCGCGGGTGACATTGAGAGTGTGCTGTTGACTCAGCAGCTTGATCTGGACTTTTCCATAGTCCCACCACTGTTAATCAACTGCACTGTTCTGTCCCTCCACCTGCTCTTCTCCTTTCTCTCCCTGATCTCCACACACTAAATGCTCCTCATCGCCCCTCACTCCCTCCTGCTCTCCCTGCACACCGTCTCTCTCCCCCACTTCACTTTCACCACCATTCATCCCATCACCACACAACACTGTGGTCTCATCCTTTCCCACACTTACATTCATTTTAACACTTTCCACTTCTGACACCTCAACAGAACTTTCTGCCTTCTCCTTTGCAGCGGGATCCTCCGCCACCACCGCAGGTTCCCCCTGCTGCAGGTTCCCCCTGCTGCAGCTACAGGTTCCCCCTGCTGCAGCTACAGGTTCCCGCTGCAGCAGCTACAGGTTCCCGCTGCCGCAGCTACAGGTTCCCCCTGCTGCAGGTTCCCCCTGCCGCAGCTACAGGTTCCCCCTGCCGCAGCTACAGGTTCCCCCTGCTGCAGCTACAGGTTCCCCCTGCTGCAGCTACAGGTTCCCGCTGCAGCAGCTACAGGTTCCCGCTGCCGCAGCTACAGGTTCCCCCTGCTGCAGGTTCCCCTGCCGCAGCTACAGGTTCCCCCTGCCGCAGCTACAGGTTCCCCCTGCCGCAGCTACAGGTTCCCCCTGCTGCAGGTTCCCCCTGCCGCAGCTACAGGTTCCCCCTGCTGCAGGTTCCCCCTGCAGCAGGGGGAACCTGCAGCAGGGGGAACCTGCTGCAGGTTAAAGTGACTAAGGATGACGCCACTAACGTTACCTTCAACTAAGGTCACTAAGGATAAAGTGACCTTAGTTGAAGGTAACGTTAGTGGCGTCATCTGTAAAACCAGGCCGTTGACCGAGACGCCTGCCTCCACCAGCTGCTCCACCTTCTCCACAAACAGAACGACAGCCCCATTCATGCGAGCTGCCGACCTTATGGCCCCATGTCCGATTATCTGTCCCACCGCCAGACAAACTTCCTCCACGCTACACGGAGAACCGGCGCCACCTTGACGCCGTTCCTCCGCGTCAGCGTGGAGAAAGAACCGCCAACCACCACCATGGCGTCGTCAGACTCCGGCCAGCCAGGCAGCCTGACGGCCAAACCTAAACAAAAACCCCTAAAAACGTGACACAACTAACACAAAATCACAACTAAACAATTAACATAAACACCCAGTGAAAAAACAGTAAGAAAAAAGTCAAAGATATAGAAATACACTCGCTCTCCAAACACCCTCCTCTCACACGAAGAAGAAGAAGCTAGCAACTAACAACTAGCCACGCCTGCTAACTTAAAAACATTTAAATCAGTGGAAGGAGATTTAGATTATTTAGCAGTTGTTTATAAAATAATTAGTCAATTATTGGAATAATTGTTAACTAATTTAGTTGTCAATAAAATTTTAATTGCAAAATATAGGCTCTAAAATATGCTATTTTCTAGAAAAAAAAACTTCTCTCAAACCAGGCGTTATGTATACATTTCTTTACAATTTTGAATATAACCTTTAATGGTTAAATGAAAAATCTGCAGAATATATGATTTTTAAAAATCAGAATCATCTATAGTCATTCTTAGCTGCAGCACTATTTTTTTAATTCACAATATGATTAACTTTTGGATAAATTTGGATAAAGTGGAAAAAAACGATAAACTCTCAGGTTTTTACCTCAGCTTCCTTTGCACAGACCAAGATCTTCTGCTCCTCCTTCAGGTTCCTGGAGATGATCATCGCCATGGTAACGGGGTCCTCCTGGAAGCGATCCTGCAGACAGACGGACGCCGGTCAGTGCAAGTTAACCTCTGACCCGTGGGCAGCGGCAGCGTCTCCGACCTGCAGTTTCCTCTTGATCTTACGGAGGTTGTGCTGCTGCAGGAAGTTGCTCTCCAGAGCGAAGCGGCTCTGCTGGTCGTCCAGCTGCGCCAGCAGGTCGTGGAAGCGGATGGTGGCCAGCGAGTCCTGCACCGCCACCGTATCCCTGACGACGAGCAGGAAGAAAACAACATGGAGGCTTCGCTTCAGACGGGAATCCAGACAGGCAGAACGATGGAGCAGCTCTTTCTCTTCTCCAAACTAACACTCCATCCTGTATTGGTGCATCTTTCATCCTTTGCTCATTTGTTGTCATGCGTAATCATAGCAACAGGGTGTTTAACAACCTGGAGCAGCTGATTAACGTTGAGAAAACTGAATTTTCTCTACAACTTGAATCAATATGTGTTATAACAACATTCCTTTGGCATCAATAAAGTCTCAGAATTTGTTCACGTTTCTCACAGGAAAATTCAAACACTTTTCAAAGTAAGTTTTCAAACTTTTCCAGCTACAAACCTTGGACATAAAAACATTAAAATTAACTTAAAACACAATTATGTCTTATTATAAGAGTTGGGCAGTAACGATTAAGAGAAAATGTACTTTCAGGAGTATTTTCTTTGATATTTTTATGGAGTATTGCTGCCGTTACGTGAACAAACTTGGACTGAAGCAGAATCAGCTCCTTACCAGTCGACGCTCTCGATCCACCTGCTCAGGTACTGCCGGATGTCCATGGGGAAGGAGTCATCATACAGCTGGTCCACCTGCTCCAGGTACTTACTGTCCAGCATCTGCAGCTGGCACCACTGCGCCATCTGCTGGCCACAAGCAGCAGCTGCATCACGACTCAAGAACTACTGGAACCTATTTCTGCTCTAAAATGTCAACATGTCGTCAATTAAACAATTTCAGGAGCTTAATCTGTAGATAAAATTAACAATTTGATATTTCTGACGTATGTTTTAATATCTGTTTTAGTATTTAGGATTATAACGAGCCAATAATAATTTTTACCAGCAGTTATTTTCTCTCAAAGCTTCTGACATTATTAAAATCTCACCAGACCTGATTATTTTTGGCCCCAGAGGGAGAAAATATGAGGAAACTAGGAAGCTCCTCCTTAATAGTATTTAATCAGAACTTGAAAACTAAAAGGACCCGATTATAAGCAAGTGAGGAAGATTCTCTGTTACACTGCGAGGCCAAAAAACACAGGAAAATAAAACAGCCTTTTTGTCTGCTGACAAACTGAATCACGCTTTCAAATCCCCAGCTGTAAATAACAGCGGTGTACAGCAATTCTTTAAGTATTTTTGGTTACCATTTTCAGCTCAGGTTGTTTAAAAACAGCGGAACATCCCTTTAAAGCTGATCTGCATGTATTTCCTGTTAGCAGCAGCAGTTCAGGTGGGCGGTGAGGAAACATATTAGCATATTAAACATTAATTAACAGCGACAACGCAGTAAAACACTCCTACTGCCAAAATGTGTCCATGTAAGGCATAAAACTAGACATGTTTTATTTTCTCAAACTTGTGTGGAACTACAAACTTCAGTAACTAGTTTAGCCGAGTGTTTTGCTTTGATAATAAAAAACACATAGATCATAAAACGCTTCCACGGTCAGTCGGACAGGTGAATAAACTTACTATTTAGTCTGTGGAAAGTTATTATCTCGCAGAGAAAACAGGTTTTATTTCCTGAAAGCTTGTTTTGTTACCAGAACTGAGTCCTGTCAGCTCCACGTCTCCTTTCCGGCGTTATGTCAACTGGCGTTTCCTCATCAGATCCGGTTCTTCTGCTTCTTCTTCTTCTTCTACTGGTTTTATTGGCGGGTGAAATCCAACGTTAAGCTGTATTATCACAATCTACTATGCTGGAGTCTGGACCAGAGTATCTCCCTTTAATCTAAATTCTCATAAATAATCCTGTTTTCTTCAAAAATCTAATAACTGCTTTATTTATTTTATATTTATTTAATATCTTATTTAATTTTAATGTCTGTATATCATATTTCATAACTTCTTGTCTTAGCTTCTCCCTACTTGCTGCATACTTTTCACAATGAATTATTACATGTTCTACTGTTTCCATATCCATACCACACTCACAACTACCTGTTGGATGTTTACCCATCAAATGTAATGTTTTATTTAATCCACTATGTCTACTTCTCAATCTTGTCATCGCTACTTGTTCTTTTCGATTTTCTCCAAATATTTCCATATTTCCTACTTTCCTTTGAATTTTAAATAAATGACGACCTTTAATTCCTTCCTCCCATAATTGTTGCCATTCAGATTTAATTTTTCTCTTAATAATTGATTTTATTTCAGATTTACAACATGTTATTTCCATAATTTCATTTTGTTTTAAGGACTCTAGCTAAATGATCTGCCATGTGA
The DNA here is from genome assembly GCA_033032245.1 of Poecilia picta. Lineage (NCBI taxonomy): Eukaryota > Metazoa > Chordata > Actinopteri > Cyprinodontiformes > Poeciliidae > Poecilia > Poecilia picta. The sequence continues at coordinate 26,335,399 of CM065372.1, forward strand.
TTCCCTTCTGTGTCTTTATGAGCAGGTACCCACATAAACCTAATAAATTTCAAATACCAATTCCATACGACTTTCAGATGAACTATTTAAAATGAACATTAATGATGATAATGAATCTGAACATAAGAACATTTTCAATTCTACTTTGTTCTATCCATTGTAAGGCCATCAGGATTCCTAACATTTCCACTGTATAAACAGATAAATAATCAAATGCTCTTTGTTTCTTAAATATACCTAATTTAGGAATAACATAAGCAAACCCTGTTTTATCTGAAACAAAGTCTTTTGAGCCATCTGTACATATAACTGTAAATGATTTATATATATCCCTAATTCTGTTATTCACAAATTTTTCCCAATTGTTATCTTTATTTACCTGCATTTCTTTGTAAACTTTTAAATCTACATTCACATATGGAAATAGCCAATAAGGTGTAACTGGATATGGCACCGCAGCAGAATATGTCTTTCCCTGTATACCGATTTCTCTGATACATTTATCTGCTGCCTAGGCAAAACAATCTATTTTAGCTTTTTCACTCTCCCAGCTCGGTCTCAGAGTTCTTACTGCTGTATTATTTTCCTCCTTATGTCCCTGCAAACTTACTTAATTCAGCATAATTTGCTTTTGCCTTAAATATAAAGGAATCTACCCCATTTCTACCTGCACTGCCAGAGATGGAGATGTCTTCAAAGCTCCGCAACATAATCTCAAAGCTTGATTCTGAATAACTTCTAATTTACTAATTACTGTTTTTGAGGCTTGCCTATAAACTACACATCCGTAGTCCAAAACTGATCTGATCAAAGCAACATAGATCATTTTTAAATTAATTTTATTTGCGCCCCAATCTAATCTTGTTAAACATCTCATAATATTTATAACTTTTTTTACATTTCCCTTCAATATGCTTTATGTGATCATTCCATAAAAGCTTGGAATCAAATATGATTCCTAGAAAACGAAATTTATTCACTTTTTCTATTTTTCCCCTATTTTTAAATCTATTTCCTCAATCTTTTTCCTACACAGTAAAAATGCCAGTGCTGAATTAACACCCAAAAATGTCTATATGTGTCCAAGTCAGCAGGTGTTAAAGTAACACTTTTGAAAGTGTTAAAAGATTGACACCCATTTTTTTGTAAAATTAACTTTGGTCTATATACTGAAATGGGTTTAAGAAAAGTTAAACTTTCCATTTCTGTGTACTGTTTTGAATATTTGATTGATATTGGCACCTTGTGGGTCAATTATTTACTTTTTTAACACCACATTATGTTTTGTGATCAACACCACACTGATGTTACTTTAACATATTTTAACACTAACACCGTTATAATGTTAATGTGACTCTCTGTAGTGTTGAATTTGACACCAGCTGACTTGGACACTTATAGACACTTTTGGGTGTTAATTCATCACTGGCATTTTTACTGTGAACCAAATACTACAGTCTTTGTTTTATCTACTGAGAATTTAACTCCCCATTTATAGGCCCAATTTTCAACAGATTTAATAGCTTTTTGTATTTTCCCATACTTTCCTCCACAAGGCTCCATCATCAGCAAATAATGACTGCTTGACATCCTGATCTACTTCTGTACTTCTCTCAATATCAAAGAATATTGCTACCACTATTTCCCTATTGACTTGAGCTTTTCTAATATCTGATTCTAAATAGACAACTGGATCCATTGTACTCCTTCCTTTTCTGAATCCACTTTGACACGAAGACAAAAGTCCTTTACTTTCTACATAGTATGTAATCCTTTCTGTTATCATTCTTTCCATAATCTTTCATAGACATGAAGTGCAATTGGTCTATAACTTAAAGGGTTTGTTGGATCTTTTCCTGGTTTAATAATTGGTACAATAGTTGCTTCCTTCCAATTAGAGGATAATCTTCCTTCTTTCCAGATCTTATTATATAGCCCTAGAAGTTTTTCTTCAGCCTGAATCCGTAGATGTTTTAGCATAATGTAGCATATCTGATCTTTTCCTGGTGCTGTTAGTCCTGATCTCAATATTGCTCTCTTCATTTCCTGCATAGAAAAATAAACATCCATTACATTATCTGGACTTTTTCCGTCTTCTAAAATAACATTATTTGCCCTTCTTGTCTGTTCCCTCCTAAATTTCCCATGTTCTGTTAAATTATCCGAACTATGAATTTTTGCAAATGTTCTTGCCATTACTTCTACTTTCTCTTCATTTGTTACTGCCATTCCTTCTTCATGTTTTAGAATTGGGTTTGTCCTCTCTTGTCTATTTCCCTTCATTTTCTTAATAATTCCCCTTACATTAGCTATAGGAATTGTTCTGCCAATTGAATCACAGAAAACTCTCCATTTTGTCCTCTTTGCCTTCTTAATAATTTTCTTTGCTTCTGCTTGATATCTTTTAAATTCAACTAAATTTTTAAAATTGTGTGTTTTCTTCAAAATTCTAAAAGCTCTATTTCTTTTCCTTATTGCTTCACTGCACTCTTTTGTCCACCAGGGCACCTCTTTCTTTTTATTCTTACCTTTACTTATGGGAATTGTTATTTTTGCTGCTTTCAGTATAGCTTCCCTATTTTTTTCTTCTATAATCTCTATTCAAATTAACTTCATCCATATATTTCTCACACATATATTTGAATATATTCCATTTTGCCTTACTAAATATCCATCTTTTCTTCCTTTCTACCATCCCATTTTCTTTAGATATAAGGATTTTACAAAAAAATGGAAAATGATCACTACCTATTGTTGTTTTTTGTTCTATTTTCCACTCACATAATCCCGCTAAATCTCTGGACACCAAAGTTAAATCTATAGCTAAGTAATTTCCTGTATGCACATCTATTCTTGTTCCCCTCCCATCATTCATACATACTAATTGATTATCTTCCAACAGCTGTTCTATTATATCTCCATTTGCATCTGTTCCCTGCCCTCCCCATAAATTGCTATGGGCATTAAAATCTGCCCACCAAATAATTTGTTTCTATTTTGCTCCTGAATTTCTTTTAATTTATCCAAGTCTAATCTTCCACATGGATTGTAATAATTTATTATAATAAATGGCTCTACCTTTTTCCACATTTCCACAATTACAAACTCGTCTTCTTTTCTTTTCTTAATCACTCTAAACGGCAACCCTTCCCTAATAAATGTAGACATATAAATATAGCACATCCCCCACCATTACCTTCAACCCTATCAAATCTAACAGCAGAATATTTTAATATTTTAAATTCTAATTGGGGTTTTAACCAAGTTTCTTGTATACAAATAATCTCTGGAGCTTCTACTAATTTATCAATGAAATGCTTCAATTCTTGTCCATTTGATATTAAACTTCTTGCTTTCCATTGAAGAAACAAGATCATATTGTTATTATCCTACCCAAGTTGTCTCCTGACTGGCCTGAGCACTGAGGTCATCCCTCACTTCCTCCCATGTCATTTCATTGATGTTAAGATGATTTGCTGCTGCTTTCACAATCACTTGAATTCTTTCTGTCTTTGACTTAATTTACATTGTTGCATTTATAACCCGTGCAATAAATGTCAGATAAACTTGATTGATCAATTGATTGGTGTTTTCAGTTTCAGTTCAAAGTAGATTAATGGTCACAAGAATAGACCACACCAGACAGGAGAAACAAAACTGCTGAAATATTTAGATTCAGTTAATGTATGATTTTTATTTGTCCTAAAGTAAAAAAAACCACTGAACTTCTTTTATGCCACTACAGGCATCTTTTCTTTATGATATATTTTGACCAAAAGATCCCACATGGTGCCATCAGGGCCATGTGATTGTCTCCAACACGATCTGAACCGCTTTATAACATGAGATAGCTAGATACATGTTTAGATTTTGATTTTTTAATGAAATATGTAATAAAACCATACAGAAATACATACTGTAACTGATGGGAGAAATGCTGTTACAAGAACAAGAACAGTGTTGTATAAAGTACTGAAATCTCAGAGTCCAGTAAAAGTTTAGGTTCCTCTCCAAAATATGACTTTGGTAAAAGTCCAAGTCACTGACTGAAATGTTACTTGAGTTAAAGTCTTAAAGTATCTGAATTTTCTTGTACTTATGTATGGAAATTACTGTAAAAATGGATGAACTCAAGTAATATAATGAAAAGTATAAGTAAAAGTAAAACAAGGTAAATGCAGTTTGAATGACATTTTTTATATTTTGGTAAACTTGTCAAATACTGTTAAAGTAATAAACACATCCAAGTGCAGGCAAAATTAAATCTGCTAATAGATAAACCTGCAGCATCATTTAGTAAATAAAATTAGGTGCTTTACCTCCAAAGTTAACTTAACCTGCTTTACAACTGAACCAGCTTCGTATGGGGCTCCATTAGTGTCGTATGGGGCTCCATTAGTGTCGTATGGGGCTCCATTAGTGTCGTATGGGGCTCCATTAGTGTCGTATGGGGCTCCATTAGTGTCGTATGGGGCTCCATTGTGTCTGACTTTGTATCAGTCAATCAGTAGGTGGGTCAAAACTCCAGCGTTTCTCTTTTTTGCTTTTTTGTAACGAGTAACTAAACCACACATTGAAAATGTATCGAAGTAAAAGATGCAATTAAGTTCAGAAATATAGTGAAGTAAAAGTGAAAGTTATCAAAAATGTTCAAACTCGAGGAAAGTATGAAGTACTCCAAAATATACTTAAGTAAAGTAGTGAAGTATTTTTACTTTGTTACTATACAACACTGAACAAGAAGAAGACAATTAGCAAAAAACTACAGGATGAGCTTACAAGGAAATAAGACAAATCATCCAACAAGAGAAACTGAAAACCATTTGAAAAAGGAGACAAGGAGTTTGAAGAATTACAAACAATGAATCTAGTAATCAGCCCAGCAGAACCTTTATCAGATCCATGGATTTTACCAGAAGCAAAAGTAGATTTAACTCTTTTAGACAAGACAAAAGATGAAGGATATACACAGTCCAGTCACATTAATGTGACCACCACGTACTTTCCACTTCAGAGTTAAATAACCAATCACAGAAGGCAGGTGGCAGCACAGTGCAGTTGAGCGTATATAAAGGGTGTGTGTGTGGGCTTCGGAAAACATTTCAATCGTTGGCGTAATGCAGAAACGAAGCGATTTATCCGACGTCCAAAAGGGCATGATCATTGGCTTTCGGGCCAAGGGTGGAAGCATTTCCGAAACGGCTGAGTTTGTGAACTGTTCGCGTGCCGCCGTGGTAAAAGTGTACCGTGCATGGCAAAATGGGACTGTCCAAAATCAACGACGTGGCAAATGTGGTGCACCACGGGCCATAGATGACAGAGGCGAACGACGGTTGCGGAGATGCGTTGGGGCAGATAGACGGGCTACCGTTGAGCAACTGACCACTAAAATGAACCAAGGGGCTACCACAAGTGTCTCCCAAACCACTATTCAGCGAACATTGCTGCGTCTGGGCCTCCGAAGCGGACGCCTGGTTCGTGCACCTATGCTGACTGGTGTTCATCGACGACGAAGGCTAGAATTTGCACGCCAGTACAGCAGCTGGACGTCCACTGAGTGGCGACAGGTAGCGTTTTCAGATGAATCGCGTTTTATGCTCCATCGGACAGATGGACGTTGGCGTATAAGGCGTGAAACCTCTGAAAGGAACCACCCTGCAACCATTGCAGGAACGGTCCAAGCTGGAGGCGGGAGCATTATGGTCTGGGGAATGTTTTCCTGGCATTCTCTGGGTTCACTGATTATTGTGGAAGGCACGATGGATCAATACAAGTACGCATCTGTCCTTGCGGACCATGTCCACCCCTACATGCGCATTATTTTTCCTCAGGATGATGGCATCTTCCAGCAGGACAATGCGAGGTGCCATACAGCTGCCAGTGTACGTGCGTGGTTCGAAGAGCACCAGGATGAGTTTACCGTCCTCCCCTGGCCAGCAAACTCACCTGACTTAAACCCAATCGAGCATCTGTGGGACCATCTCGATCGAGTTGTTCGCGCCATGGATCCTCAACCGCGTAATCTAGCGCAGCTGGCCACGGCATTAGATTCGGCATGGCTCAACATCCCAGAGAAGACCTTCAGGGACCTAAGTGACTCTCTTCCTGCACGTCTCGTAGCAGTTCGCTCTGCGAAAGGTGGTTATTCTGGCTTTTGACAGATGGTCACATTAATGTGACTGGACTGTGTATTTTACTACAACAATGTTCAGATTTATACAGATTTATCAAAAAAATCCAGCTGGGATTAAGGACGGCATTTATTATTCCAGAATTTTGGTTTGGAAATAAAATCATCACTTAGAGAAAAGTTCAAGATGACCTTTGGTAGACAGTCAAGCATTAAGAAATGAAGCTGAATGTCTGTAGAAATAAAGACAGAAATATTACAGCTGAACTAAATCGACGAGATTTAGTTCAGATTTAGTTCCTGGTTGACCGAAAACCAAACTCCTTCATGCAATAACATGTTGACTGTCATGAGGTTTGTGGTTGGACCAGAAAGCAGACCAGAGCTGGGGCAGCAGGTCATTGTTAGGTATTTCATCAAAAATGCAGAAAAAACAAACAAGAAGCCAGTGAAAAACTAAATAAATAATTCAAAATGGAAGAACACAGAAATACTAAAGCAAAGCGAAGAATCTGGATCAGGTGCCAGTTTCACATCCTGCTGGTTTCCTTTCAGTCTCTGGATGGATCTTTTCTTTTTGTGGAGAGAGAAAGATGTCATCCTTCATAGGAAACAAAAATGGTTTTATTTTCAAACAGATGGACTCAAACTGACAAACAGAGAAGCAGGAAGTTAAAATATTTTGTTTTCTCAGTGGGAATCTTTTATATATTATAATATATATATATATATTATAAAAACCATTTATCAACCATTGTCCGCCAGAGGGCGCTATTTACAGCGTGTCACTTTTTCATGTGAACGTCAGGTTGGTGCTGCCATCTGCTGCTGGATTACATGAATTACAGTTTATCATTATGAAATTATGCTCCACCATCTGTCCAGAAACGTTCAGGTTTTTTTCATAACTGAACTAGACAGAAAGAAACTAAATTGTTTTTGTAGTGGAATAAAACCAAACATTGTAATTTAATCAAAATTATGTTCAGATGCCGTAGTTCTACTTAGTCTTACCAGGAAACATTTTTGTTTGCTTTTTGTTCCCTGTGCTTTGCCACACCTGATGAGGAACTCAGCTTTCTTCAACACCAGAACCTCATTTCAGGTTCACTACCACGTTATTTCTCTTTGATGATGAAACAGCTTCTTACCACGAAACATTTTTTCTAAAACCACCTCTGTGCTTCTTTTCCATCCCTGAAGAGGAACTCAGTGTTTTAGTAAACCTTCATATTTACATCTTTACCAGTCAAACCAGATGTGACCACAACCTTTAACAGCTTCTTTGTTCGTAGAGTATTTTTATAGCCAAATAAGACACACCCAACTTCAATAAGAAACTGGGAAGTAACCTGTACGACAGACCGTTTCCATGACAACACCAGTAACACCGAAAAACAACTATGACGTTTGTGGATGAAGAAGCTAGTTGAAGGCCCCTCCCTCCATGTGGGTCTACTGACATCTGGATCAGGTGCAAACAAGATGCGGCTTCAGCTTCCTGATTCCTGACTGCTAACCTCATAGAAATGAGATGAGTAGCAGGAACTCAGGGAGGTGCTGCACCTTTAATGTAAGACATTTAAACCACAGCTGACACTTCTTTGGCATCTCGCTCTAGAAACTAAACCATAAGAACATTCTCATGACTTTTCATGGATCTTTTAAACTCCTCCCTAAACGTACAGCCAGATCTCACCTGTCCAGTGTGATGAGGCTTGCTCAGCTGTCTGTCTGAACAGCTGAACATTACAGTTAGTCAAATTACACGATTAAAATCATTAAGCAGAGGGACTTCCGGCCGGAACATCGTTAAGATGGCTGTTGATTAGAGAGGCTCCCCAGTTAACCGCATAAATTATTGAATTACCCCCATTCAACTGAGTAATATTACACAGTAAAAATGCCGGTGTTGAATTAACACCCAAAAGTGTCTATATGTGTCCAAGTCCGCTGGTGTTAAAGTAACACTTTTGAAAGTGTTAAAATATTGACACCGACTTTTTGTTAAATTAACAATGGTCTATAAACTGAAATGTGTTTAAGAAAAGTTAAACTTTCCATTTCTGTGTATTGTTTTGAATATTTTCCACTGGATTTGATTGATATTGACACCTTGTGGGTCAATTATTTACTTTTTTAACACCACATTATGTTTTGTGATCAACACTACACTGGTGTTACTTTTAACATATTTTAACACCAACACCGTTGTAAATGTTAATGTGACTCTCTGTAGTGTTGAATTCAACACCAGCTGACTTGGACACATATAGACACTTTTGGGTGTTAATTCAACACTGGCATTTTTACTATGTACCTTACGAAAGCCAACTAGAGGGGGTAAGACGACAACGGAGCCCAACGACAATATAATTAAAAAGACGGAAGACAAAAAAATTCCACGAACAGGTACAGCTAACGTGTCGTAGCCTTAAGCTAATAGATGGCAAGCCTCGAAATGTTGTTAGAAGAACTGAGAGGGTTCCGACAGGAAACTAAGGAACAACTCTCGACTATTAAAGAGGAATTACGAAAAGCGAACGCAAGGATAAGTGAAGTAGAGGAGCGGTTGGAGAAGACGGAGGAGCGAAGCCAAAACACGGAGGAAGAGTTAGCAGAGCTGCTAAAGCTACACGTGGGTCTGGAAGACAAGATGGCGGACCTGGAGAGCCGATCCAGGAGGGAGAATGTCAGGATCTATGGCGGACCTGGAGATCCAGGAGGGAGAATGTCAGGATCTATGGCGCTCCAGAGGGCCTGAAAAGGACTGTGAATCCATGGCCGCCTTTGTGGAAACGTTACTCAAAGAGGGGCTTCGGTCTGGAAGACACCCGGCCGGACATGCAGATTGAAGGAGCGCATCGGGCGCTGGGTCCGAAATGTCTGAGCTTCAAATATAAAGAACTGTTGCTCCGCAAGGCCTGGCAGCGAAAACAAATAAATCTGGATCATGATTATCCTCCAGCCATCCTCAGAAAGCGCAGAGAGGACAGGAGGTTCGGACGGTCCTGAAGGACAACGGCGTCCCGTTTCAGACTCTCTTCCCCGGCGAGGCTGCGAGGGAAAACCAGAACAGAGAGAACCAGGACCTACGACACCATGGAGGAACCAGGACCTACGACAAACACCTAGCTGGAGGAGACCAGGACCTACGACACCATGGAGGAGACCAGGACCTACGACACCATGGAGGAGACCAGGACCTACGACACCATGGAGGAGACCAGGACCTACGACACCATGGAGGAGACCAGACACCCATGGAGCAGGATCTGGCTACAAAGTTAAAGTCTTCAGATCCCCAGCATCCCCTGAAGGAGCAGATTGAGCGAAGGAGGGGAGGAGGCAGAAAGGTTCCTCTGAAGGAAGGATGGGAGGAGGCAGAAAGGTTCCTCTGAAGGAAGGATGGGAGGAGGCAGAAAGGTTCCTCTGAAGGAAGGATGGGAGGAGGCAGAAAGGTTCCTCTGAAGGAAGGAGGGGAGGAGGCAGAAAGGTTCCTCTGAAGGAAGGAGGGGAGGAGGCAGAAAGGTTCCTCTGGTTCTGCAAGAGGAGAGAACTACAAAGAGAGACTCCGGGCTTTCAGAAGAACATCTCCACCTACGACCTGAGAACTGAGAGGTTCTTCCCTTTCCCTCCTGGTTTCTTCCTCGTAGAGATAAGTGCACAAAGGGCTGTTATACGGATGATGGGATTTTATAAAGGTTTGTTTGGGGTCCACTCTTATTTGGGCTGCTGCCACCTGTAAGGGCCTCCGTAACGCGATGGGAGGTTTTTCCCTTCAGAGCTGCTTCCATGAAGCTCACAGGGTCGAATCAACAGATCCTGCCATGGATGAGGAACATGTTCTGTTTTTTCATGGTTCTTGTTTATATGTTTATTTCTGGTTCATCTGTTTAGGTCAGTTCAAGTGAGTGGTGGGGGAGTTTCAGGGTCATCAGTGACATGGGGAAGACGTCTACACAAATGGGATAGACAGAGTTAAAGGTGGCTTCTTTCAATACAAATGGCATAAATAATCCGATTAAGAGATGGAGAGTATTATCTAAACTCAGGAAGGATAAAGTTCAAATAGCAATGCTGCAGGAATCCCACCTAGATAATTCTGAACATGCCAAATTGAACAAGATGGGGTTTAAATCTGTTTATTTTTCTTCCCACAGCTCTGGAAAACGAAGAGGGGTTGTAATTTTAATATGGAGTTCCTTGTGCTATGAACATGTTGCAGAACATAAAGACAAGGAGGGTCGTTATATTTTAATTACAGGAAAAATAGATGGCATCCTGATAAGTCTTGTGAATTTCTATGCCCCACCCGGTAGCGACTGGTTGCTTTACAGGAAAATTCTTGAACTAGTAGCAACAAAAAGTCAGGGTGTAATGATCTGTGCTGGGGACTTTAATATTAGATTAAACCCAAATCTGGACTCATCGAATGGGAAAACAAACTCAAAATATATCAGTAAAAGAATGAAAAATATGATGGATGAAGTGGGATTAGTGGATGTATGGAGGGATAAGAACCCAACTAGTCGTGACCACACACATTATTCCTCTTCTTACAATGTATACTCAAGAATAGACTATTTCTTCATGTTTAAAAAAGATGTGCATAGATTGAAAAGTTGGGAGACAGAATCCAGTCCAATCTCAGACCACAGCCCAATCTATATCTCCCTTCAACTGGCTGAAAAAAGCAGATCCACCCTCTGGAGGCTGAATACAAACGTATTAAACAGTACAATCTTTAAGGAGAATATGAAAACTGAAATCAAACAATATTTGGAAGAGAATGACAATAATGAGGTGGGTCCGGCAATATTCTGGGATGCTCTAAAGGCCGTAGTCAGAGGAAGAATAATAGCCTTTTCCTCTAACGAAAAGAAAATTAGACAACAAAAACAAATTCAACTGGAAGTTGAGCTGAGAAAACTTCAGAGAGAGCGTTCCAAAACCTTTAAGACGGCTACAAGAGCTCAAATTGAGTTGGTGAAAAAAGAACTGAATGATTTAAACATACAAGAAATTCAAAAGAAACTTCTCTTTACTAAACAGAAATATTATGAAGCAGGGGGGAAATCCCTGAAGCTCCTAGCATTTAAATTACGAAAACAACAAGCTGATAGAACTATTCACAAAGTACAGAATATATATACAAATAGGTTTGAAAACAAAACTAGAAAAGATTCAGAAATGCTTTAGAGACTTTTTCCAAACTTTATACTCCCAACCCAAATTGAATAATGAACAACAATGGACACATTCCTTTCCCAGCTCTCTCTGCCAAACATCACAGACGAGCAAAACGAACAATTAATATCAGAGATAACTGAAGCAGAACTAAGGTCAGCGATTAGAAAGTTAAAAGGAGGGAAATCTCCAGGAACAGATGGTTTACCTCCGAGTGGTACAGAGAAATGCAGGACCAGTTGGTCCCTGTTTTAGTGAGTTTTCAACAATGTACTGGAAACGAAAATAATCCCTCCTTCATGGAGAGACGCAATTATTTCGCTAATTCCTAAGGAGGGAAAGGATAAGAAGGAATGCGGAAATTATCGCCCAATAAGTACTAAATATTGATTACAAATTATTTACTGCCATAATCGCACAGAGATTGGAAAACATCCTGCCAGTGATAATCCATAAAGACCAAACAGGTTCATCAGGCAGAGACTCAGGATAACATCAGGAAAACCTGCATATTTTAAATCATGTAACCCAACAAAGAATAGAGACTCAACAAAGAATAGAGACTCTTGTACCGAGTCTGGATGCAGAGAAGACTTTTGATTCAGTCAGATGGTCCTTTCTCTACAAAGTTATGTCCAGGTTTGGATTTCACCAGACCATAATAGACGTAATTGCATCTTTATACAATAGACCAACTGCTAGGATAAAAATTAATGGAGATCTATCTGATTGTTTCACTCTGGAAAGGGTACGAGGCAGGGATGCTGTGTTTCTCCACTCCTCTTCATTGAGCCTCTAAGTCAGTGGATCAGACAGACGACAGACATAGTCGGAGTTCATATGGCGTCTGGAGAACAAAAGTTGTCATTGTTTGCAGATGATTTATTGTTCACCATAACAAATCCAGCTAAAACCCTACCTATACTTATGGGAGCGATTGAGGAATATGGTTTGCTATCGGGTTACAAGATAAACATTACCAAGACTCAGGTTTTAACAATAAACTATAACCCATCCATCCATCCATCCATCCATTTTCTTCCGCTTATCCGGGATCGGGTCGCGGGGGCAGCAAGCTTCAGAAGGGAGGCCCAGACTTCCCTCTCCAGCCACGTCTTCCAGCTCCTCCAGGAACCCCAAGGCGTTCCCAGGCCAGCCGAGAGACATAGTCCCTCCAGCGTGTCCTGGGTCTTCCTCGGGGCCTCCTCCCGGTGGGACGAGCCCGGAACACCTCACCAGGGAGGCGTCCAGGAGGCATCCTGACCAGATGCCCGAGCCTCAACTGGCTCCTCTCGACGTGGAGGAGCAGCGGCTCTACTTTGAGTCCCTCCCGGATGACTGAGCTTCTCACCCTATCTCTAAGGGAGAGCCCGGCCACCCTGCGGAGGAAACCCATTTCGGCCGCTTGTATCCGTGATCTCGTTCTTTCGGTCATGACCCAAAGCTCATGACCATAGATGAGGGTGGGAACGTAGATCGACCGGTAAATCGAGAGCTTCGCCTTTTGACTCAGCTTCTCTTCACCACGACGGACCGGTACAGCGCCGCTTCACGGCAGACCCACAAAACAATATTAGGAGCCTCTTCAATTGGAAATGGGAGGCGGAATCCATAAAATATTTAGGGGTCATATTGCCCAAGGATTTCTCTAGGATTTTTGAAGTCAACTATGGGCCCCTAATTTCAAATTTGAAATCAGACATGAAGAGATGGAGTCTGATCCCTTTTTCAACTTTACACTCAAGAGTAGAATCGGTCAGAATGAATATTCTCCCGCGCTTCCTATATCTATTTCAGTGTTTACCTATTCTGATATCAAATAGGCGTTTCATAGAGTGGGAAAGGTTAATATCTCAGTATGTCTGGCAGGGAAAAAAGGCAAGAGTGAGATATAGTACGCTGCAGTTAAAGAAAGAGAAAGGTGGACTTGGTCTTCCTAATCTACAAATTTATTACCTTGCAGCTCAATTTTGACCCGTGTTCTGTCTGTGCTCTCCATCTTACAATGCAAGGTGGAAAGATTTGGAAGGAGCAACAGTAGAAGGAATACCTTTAATATCAGTATTAATGGACAAGGACTTACAAGGGGGCTGAATATGCCACATGGGTCAATATTACACACCATGCTGGATTCTTGGAGTAGGGTTGTTAAAATGTGTAAATTGGGTAACCAGATAAGAATACTCAGATGGTGTGCCTTTGATTCAGCTTTTAAACCAAACAAGATTGATGGGAGATTTAGAGGATGGATCCAAAAAGGATTAACCTCCTACTATACATTTACCCAGAAGGGTGTGTTTCAGAGTTTTGAGGAACTTCAGAGATCTAAAGGGTTGGAGAAGGACGACTTCTTTAGATATCTACAGGTTAGGTCCTATTTCAATCAAAATATATGTGACAATTGGGAATTGGCCATACCAGGACTTTTTAATGTGTTTCTGTCCTTGTTGAAGTCAGGTTCATGCAAAAAACTCATTTCTATACTGTACAATGGTATTCTATTGTCTAAACAGGGTGACACAGACTACATAAGAAACAAGTGGGTAAAAGAAGGAAACCTATCAATCTCAACTGAAGTCTGGGAACAGATTAATAAATTACACTGGAAGACTTCAAGCTCCAATACATGGTGGCTGTTCAGTTGGAAAAACTGTCCGATATTTTGTAACTCCAGGTCAGAAAAAACACCAGGGCAGCGGAGACACATGTTGGAGACTCTGTGGAACAAATGGAGCAAATCATCACCACGTCTTCTGGGGTTGTCCGGTGATTAAGCTTTTTGGGAACAAATCTGTTCCCACATAAATAACATCTTTACGGAAAGAATCCCATGTAAGTGTGAATCTCTATACTTAGGAAACATTTCACTTGATAACTGGACTCTGGACGATAAAAAACTGCTGTTGGTTCTTCTGGCAGCAAGCAAAAAGACAATCACTAGAAAATGGTTTAAGCCTGACGCAATAACAGTGGACGATTGGGTCAACATTGTACAGGACATTTACATTCTGGAGAAGTTATGCTTTTCTGTTCAAGGTCGAAGAGAATCTTTCTTCAGGATCTGGTCTAAATGGACAAACTATGTAAAATCAGTCATTCCTGTGGACTAAATTTATCCATTGCATGCAAATACTGTTGTGCTGTGTATTGTACACAGCACAACAGCACAACAGTATTGCATGCAATGGATGCAAATACTGTTGTATTTGCATCCATTGCATGCAAATACTGCATACTGAATACTGCATGCAATGCAGTATTCCGCATAACTGTGTTATAGCGGAATAACACAGTTATGCTCATAACTGTGTTATTCTGCTAACGAAAGGAAAATTAGATTTGACCCTTCTCTATCCCCACTCACTCTTTTGTTAAGGATGCTTGGTTATTGTACAAAAGCCCTGGATTGGCTTGTGATTCTCTTTTTTCCCTCCAACAAGGTGGAAACTGGATTGTACAAAATAATTGTATCTTGCCTTTCCAAATAAAAAGAAAATAATAATAAAAAAAAAATCATTAAGCAAATACACAATATATATTTTTTAAATTGTACACATTTGTGGATAATATCTTGTTGTTAAAGGGTTATATTAAATGGCATTATTTATCTGTCCATTCATCCATCCATTTTCTTGACACCCTTGTCCCTTGGTGGGGTCGGGAGGGTTGCTGGTTCTTCTCCAGCTAATGGTCCGGGCGAGAGGCGGGTTCACTCTGGACAGGTCGCCAGTCTGTCGCAGGGCAACACAGAGACACACAGGACAAACAACCATGCACACCTAGGGACAATTTGGAGAGACCAATTAACCTAACAGTCATGTTTTTGGACTGTGGGAGGAAGCCGGGGTACCTGGAGGGGACCCACGCATGCACAGGGAGAACATGCAGGCTCCATGCAGGGAGGCCGGGGCTGGGAATCGAACCCAGAACCTTCTTGCTGCAAGGCAACCGCTCTACCAACTGCACCACTGTGCAGCCATTATTTATCTGTTGTTTCTTATTTCCACTTTGTGAAAATGTTTTTTATCTTCCCTCATCGTTTTTAAGATAAGCTCCAGGTCTGTGAGTCTGGAAGGACTCTGTCCATCACCCTAATCTTTGCTCCCTCCACATGTTTTCTTCCAGCTTCAGGTCAGAGTTCTGGATCTGTTGCTCCAAAATGTTTCGTCCAAAAAACAGCAACATGTTGGTCAAATTAAAGCTTTTAAACCACTTGGGGTATCAATTTTTAAAAACACATTTATCAACAGGGGCGCTGTGGTGGGGCGGGGGCAAAGCAGGACCCTCCTGTGGAGGCCTCAGTCCTGGTGGTGGTGGTCACTGGCTCGATTCCCGGCCTGGTGACATTTGCTGCATGTCTTCCTCCTCTCCTCTCTCATTGCCCCGTTTCCTGTCAAACTACTTTAAAATAAGAGCCACAAGAGCCAACAAAACCTTAAAAAAACATCAAATAAACCTCAATAAATTACATTTTATTTCTGTCTTCATAGTAGATTTAGTGACATTAATATTGTAGGGTATATTTTTTTTACAGTTTTTTTCTGCAAACACCAAATTGTGCAACAATCAACATAATCCTGGACGAGCCCCCACCTGCATTAAACCTATTCAAAAATCTACAGCAAGAACAAACAGCAAATTTATTTAAACTGACACCTTGTAACTCTAACTCCAAAGAAAATCCCTCAGGCAGGTTGGCACATATTTTACTATGAAGTTTCTCTTCATCCGTGTCCAACGTTTTAAAGCTTATAAAACCAATTAAATCATACATTTCTCAGAAGTATCATATTCACACAATCAGCAGGAGCTTATAAAGTTAATACTAAACAGAGTCGCGTTATCTTGACTCATGTTACAGTGTGAGTAAAATGCTTATTTTTTTAGTCATACAAGTCGTATGAGTGACTGTTGGCACATCAGGTTTATCATGTTACACCCTGTAACCAAAACATGTAAAGTTTAACTCAGCTTTTTATCTCGTTTTAAAGGCTTCTTGGAAGTTCACAATTATTATTCTCAGGTCTTTGTGAATTTCTTTAGATTTTTCCTTGATGTCACAGAAACTGTTTTTGAAAACCTGCCTTAAAATAACAAAAAGAAACAAAAAACTTTGCATTGATAAACGGATGTAAACATATTTGTATTATCAGCAGGATCATTTTAGTCTTCTTGAACAGATGTTTTCCTTTCTTGGCCCACATTGTACCAAGAATCCGGAGCTTTATATCGACATAAAGGTGACAGACAGAAAGGACTCCTTCACTTTACTTTGTAAACATTTGGTGCTGAGCAGCTTCAGGAAATAGAGAAACTACTCTGATAAATACAAAACTTCACTCCAAAGATTCAAACACATTATTTAACAGAGACCAAGAGAAAAGGGAAGATTTGAGTGAAACTAACTTGTTGGATAAACAGGTTTGTCTGCAAGAAGGAAAAATACTGTCAGATGCTGAAGTATCAAATAACATCCTGTTTGTTAAGTAAAAACTGCCAGTGATATTTTAAACAAAGTTCATAAATTTAACTTGTGCAAAGCAAAGTCGTAAGAACAGTCGTCCCACTTTAATATTCATTTCTGGCGTTCATTGTCATGGCGACTGAACATCCACAGAGATTAAAGTGAACAGTACATCCTTCATGATCTCTTTGACAGTAAAGTTGAGTGAGTTCAGTCCATCAGTGTCGATATTCTCTGCTGTTTTCTGTGTTTTCACAGCGTTTTCTGGATTCACCTCATTGTGCAAGTCTCTTCCATGTTTGATCATCTTGTACTTTGCGATCTGAGCGTCCGGCCGAGTGATGGACATTCCTCTGTGGAGGATCCTGTTGTACAGGTCGTCGTCCTCGCCCCCCCAGCCCCAGAACGTGTTGGAGAAACCGTTGACCTTAAGGAACTGCTCCTGGGTCAGCAGGGAGACGCCACCAAAGGCTGTTTTGGAGGATAAGATGTAGTTAAATTTATCTATAGCCACTGATAAATGTCTGGGATGGTCAGAACATCTGTAGAGGTTCCTGTCGTCTATCGGCACCAGGTCTACATCCGAAAAGGCGAAGCAGTCGTAACCGTATTCCTTCAGCGACTCATTGAATCCGATGTTCATCAGCTTGGCCCGGTTAAACGCTCCTTCTCCGTCCTGGTTGATGACGTAGACGCCGTAGTCCAGCTGCTGACGCATCAGGACCGGATGGAGGTAGTAGAGCCAGTGGTTCAGGTGTTCAGAGCGGTTTCTGAACGGGACGATGACGGCCACCTAGCGGAGGGATGGAGGGAAAGTTTGAATCGGCAGAACCAGAGAGACATTAGTGCAATGACTCTTGACACTGTCTCTGTTTCCATTCACCATCAATAGCAAACATTTAGAAAGTAAATTTGATTATCCATCCATCCATCCATTTTCTTCCGCTTATCCGGGATCGGGTTGGGGGGCAGCAGCTTCAGAATGGAGGCCCAGACTTCCTTCTCCCCAGCCACTTCTTCCAGCTCCTCCGGGGAACCCCAAGGCGTTCCCAGGCCAGCCGAGAGACATAGTCCCTCCAGCGTGTCCTGGGTCTTCCTCTGGGCCTCCTCCCGGTGGGACCTGAACTCCTCACCAGGGAGGCGTCCAGGAGGCATCCTGACCAGATGCCCGAGCCTCAACTGGCTCCTCTCGACGTGGAGGAGCAGCGGCTCTACTTTGAGTCCCTCCCGGATGACCGAGCTTCTCACCCTATCTCTAAGGGAGAGCCCGGCCACCATGAGGAGGAAACCCATTTCGGCCGCTTGTATCCGTGATCTCGTTCTTTCGGTCATGACCCAAAGCTCATGACCATAGATGAGGGTGGGAACGTAGATCGACCGGTAAATCGAGAGCTTCGCCTTTTGACTCAGCTTCTCTTCACCACGACGGACCGGTACAGCGCCGCTTCACAGCAGACGCCGCCCCAATCCGCCTGTCGATCTCCCGCTCCCTTCTTCCCTCATTCGTGAACAAGATCCCCAGATACTTAAACTCCTCCACTTGAGGCAGGACAACCCCCCTGACCCGGAGAAGGCACTCTACCCTTTTCCGGCTCAAGACCATGGCCTCGGATTTGGAGGCACTGAGCCTCATCCCGGCCGCTTCACACTCGGCCGCGAACCGTTTCAGCGAGAGCCGCAGATCACGATCTGATGAAGCCATCAGGACCACATCATCTGCAAAAAGCAGAGATGCGATCCTAAGGCCACCAAAACGGATCCCCTCAACACCTCGGCTGCGCCTAGAAATTCTGTCCATGAAAGTAATGAACAGAATCGGTGACAAAGGGCAGCCTTGGCGGAGTCCAACTCTCACCGGAAACGAGCCCGACTTACTGCCGGCAATGCGGACCAGACTCTGACACCGGTCATACAGGGACCTGACAGCCCGTATCAAAGGGCCCGGTACCCCATACTCCCGGAGAACCACCACAAGGCCCCCGAGGGACACGGGAATTTGATTAGTGGAAACAAAAAACTCACAGTTCTTGATTTAAAAAAGTCTTGGCCGTAGGATAAGGTCGTATTTTTTTCTTGTTCGTATCAAAGCATTTGGCTTCAGACGTGTCACATGTTCAACAACCAGACATGAAAATGACAGGAAGTGGCAGCATGTTCCTTTAATGGCATCGCTTGAACAAACCAATTCACGTGATTTTAATGGGATTTCTTATTTTATGGAATCACTGGCAGTTATGCTTTTTCAGCATTAGTAGAATAAAAAACAAAGTTTTGAATCCATCTGTAATGGAAATGCAGCCATTAAAACTGTTTCTCTTACAACAGAATAAGATTTGAATCTGCACTGAAAAACAAACCAGTTGTTTCGTCTCCATTACAAACAAATGCAAAACAAGAAATGGCATTGAAATCATAAATGAATAACTTTGTTCACATGATTAATCATTAAAAACATGAAACGCCGCGATCCTCCTGTCACTTCCTGTCATCTCCTGAACCAACAGGAACATCTGGGGGTTGATAAATGTGTCTCCACTGCAGCTTCACAGAATATGCTGATTTCTTTTACCATTAAGTTAGTTTGTTTTTGTTATTCTAATTTGCATAATTCAAATGTTAAACACAACCTGACACCAGTTACTCACACGTTTCCTCAAGAAGTATTTTTTTATTCGTTATTATTTGAAGTTATTAAGATAAATTTGGATCCTGATATTGGATGTTATGTTTTCTGGAAGTTTTGTTTGTTTCCCAGAAAAATTCCTGCTGTCAGTTCTGAGAAGAAACTGAACATGAATCAGGAAGGACCGGCTCAATATGCTCACGCTGGTTTGAACTTCAATTAAAGCTTCTTCTTCACCTCATATTCTTGTCATCAGTCAAATTTTCAGGTTGTTCTACCTTTTAAAATATACTTTCTGATTTGTTGAGTGGAGTCTGAAGAAAGTACGTTTAAAGAAAATCTTTAAAATGTCCAAGTAAATATGTAAAAACCTGCAAACATTCCAGAAATTCAAAATTAAAAGTGTTTAATGTTCATGATTATTATTAGTATGAAGTGTCTTCATGTTTTTAGAGGTGTAATATTACAGTTTTATACATTTTCAAAGTAATAAATCAGCCTTTTGTGGTTTTTTTGAAAGCTAAATTAAATGGTAAAAGACACATGTTTTAAATGGAAATTAATATATTTAATAATAATAACTGATGAATGTTTATTGTATATTTTAGGCTTCAGAAAACAGTTTGAATTAGAGGTAAAACTGACCCAGAAATCCTGAATATATCGAGAAACAGTTTATTTGACCTTCAGTAAATTGAGACAAAGTAACTATAAAAAGTGACTTGTAAACATTTGTGCATTAAACAGTTTTCATGTAGATTTAATGCTGCAGGTCACACATCTTATTCATCTTTAAGCTTAATTTGACACATGATCAGTTATCGATTATCTTTTAATGAGTCAGAAACTCGAGTTACTGCCTCCGGTTCCCTCTGCCTGTTTACATTTACATTTAATTTGATTTTCACAAACATTTCACCACTAATCTAACATTGTCTCCTGCCTACCTTCAGCCTGGCGGTGCAGTCTGGCGGTTTGTATCGTCCTCCCTGCTGCAGCTGAGACCCCACCTGGTTCCTGACCAACTCCAGACTCCGTTTGGTGTCAAACTCGACCAGAAGTGGACCCACCAGAGCCGGAGGCGTGTCTGGACACGGACCCAGAGGTTCAGAGGTCACTGCTGTCTCCAGGGAGACGTCTGGGGTCTTTGCTACCCAAACACGATCCGTCATCGCTCCAAAGACGCTCCTGTAGCTTTTCACCACCTGCTGTGGGACGGAAGGAAAAACCAAAGAAGAGTCTTTGCTGTGGAGTAAAAACACGGCGAAACACGTCAGAGTGAATAACGCAGAAAGGACCAGGACGCTGCTGATCTCCTTCATGTCTCTGATGTTAAAGTTTAGGCTCATTAATGTTTCACAGCTTTGCTTTCTGTCACTGCAACAAGATCCTGCCTTTTTTTTTAGAGCAGCTTCCTTCTTCAGCTCACATTTCAGATGGAAGGTCTGAATAAAACTCACATTATAATGGTTATCTGTGTGACAGTGAACCTATTTATACAGGACTTAACACCGAACATACCTGCTACGCTACGTGTCAGACTGATGACGAACATGATACATTGATACAGCAGATCTTTAAAGTCCCAGAATCGTTCCAGTCAAAACAGAAATAAATCTGCTTCATGGTTTTATTTTGGTAGGTTGGACTATTTCAATAGTTTCTACATGAGATCATCTAATAAAACAGTTAAATGTTTTTGATGGCAACAGATCAAATATGAACCAGTGTTATGAGATCAAAATTACTCGTTATATCCTCTCTATGCACGGGTTCAGAAAATGCTGTGCGCAAGGACTGAGACCACGCAGAGACAACAGCATCACAATAATCAGCATTTATTCAAGACAGATGCAAACTATCACCAGAAAAGCACATCACAAAACATCAGAAAACCTCAGAGCACAAACAACACATATTTACCTGAGAAGAGGTAGAGATAAAAGATGGAAATAACAAACAGACAGCAAGAACGTTCTTGGAGAGGTTGCAAAGAGCAAAATCTGACTTGTTACTCTGTGTGTAAAGTCTTTATCCTCTTTTCTTTAATTTATTCAAATAGGGTGGAACTTTGCCCATCCAACCAGGACCTGTCTCTGTCCCTTCCTCCAAATCCATTCTGTCCCTGTTGTCCAAGGAGAACTTCTCCTGCAGATTTATGGCTTTCACCAGGATCTGGCTCCTTCCTGAGCACCTCACAGGTCCCTGTGAAACTCTGGTTTTTTCCTCCCTCCTGTGGTTTTATCACCTTGTAAATGCATTTATCTGTGGTTTTAACCCCAGGCCCTGCATCTGAGCTTACTGACCCAAAAACTCCTATTTAAGTAAAAGATAAAGCCAACTCAAACACTACAAAAATGGTTATATAATTGAATTCAACAAAACACTAAACAATGATTATATTTCCTCAACAGTCCCTCTTTTGAGGTCTGACTTTTTACAGACCTCACAAAATAAATTGATTAGTGTTTTAACCAAGGAATCAAAAAATTTAGAATGACCAAACATTGATATAATCCTTTTACAGTATAAAATCAACAAACTCAAAGCTGTGGAGAGAAAGTCAGAATACACAAAAAGCAATTACAACTGGTTTCAATGTTTTTTTTGTTTTTTTTTACACAGAATTATAATAGAATCTTAAGAGTCCGTATCATATCTTCTTTGCTAGTCTGCAAAAATGAGATCTTCATCCAGAATGTGACCAAAATACGCGCATAAAGAACCGAAAGTTCATAAAGAGTCCGCAAGATCAACGATAAAAAACGCAAAAGTGGGGTCGATGTGTGATCCTCTTGAAGCTTGATCCGTCGTGTACCCTCATCGGGTATTTAAAGCTCAAGTTTCCCACCTGAGCGTCCGTTGCTCACTGAAAATTGGATTATTATGCCAATTAAACAGTGAGTTTAAGAAGAGGTTTCAATCTCCTCTTCTCTCAATAAATTGAGACCAAAACAGGATTATTATGCCTGTTCGGATCTCTGAAGACCTCAAAACTCAGGAAGCAGAAGTGGTCTCAGCAGTAATTCCTGCTGCACTTCTCACTTGAACCGTCGATCCTCCTTGGTCTGGGGAACTGCGTGACAAAGCTCCTCTGGCTGAAGACTGAAGCTGCAGGTCCTCCTGTACGTCTTGAAGGCTCACTGGGGCTCCTCAGCTTCTGTGCACTGACTCCAATGGAACCCGGCGTCTCCTTTTCCATGCAGATGAACAGCATCAGACGTCCTCTTGATCTCTCAGCCTGGTCTGGTGAAGTGAAGTTCAGCCCCCGTCCTTCTGATGACTTTAAACTGGATCCCGATGATTCCTGGTACTGGTCCGGTGACGTCTGGTATTCTGCAAACTCCGGTCCCAAACCTATGACTTCTCAAAAACATCATTATGAAATAAATGTGCCGGTTCACCTGTCCCTTCTGGAGTCCATGCGCAGGTGTCGGAAACATCCTTCTCGTGTCAAACTCGTATGAAGAGAACCCTGTTAATTTGTTAATGGACAACACATAAAAATATCGACCCATATCAAAACGTTTTATCTAATTTGAATTTAGACTGTGCACAGTTTGTAGCCAATTTCAACTTTTCTTAAATTTTATCCAGAATTATCCGTATAACGAATGAGCAAATTAGACCCAATACACCGCATATAAAACGCTTCGAATCTATTAATAAATCTACAGTCGCTGTGAAAGAAAAAAATTGATTAGGAACAATTGGTTGTACAAATTTTCAAACATATCTTCATTTTGGGTCTCGATGTTCCTTAATTCTCCTTGAAGTAAAATGACTTCCTTGGCAAGTCATAGATGAAAACGTAGTAATAGAGGAACCAACAATAAACGATCCTAATTATTTTGTCGTTTTAAATCATATATTATTCTTATCAAATTTTATTTAAATAGTTTATTTCAATTTATCAGGCATGTAGAGATTTTGTATTTAACTTTTATTTTATTATTCTTATGCCTTCATTTCAGATTATAATTTCATTTCTTAAGTTAACTCTTTTTAGAAGCAGTTCCATGATTATTCCTTTTAAATATCCAATTTAGACCACTTTAATTTTAATCCTAATTTTTCATTTTAAATCCTCAAAGGATGATCCGCTTGTTTTGCAAGAATATGTTAACCGTGTCATTAAATATAAAAATGATTTATCCCAATTAATCAACATTCTAAATCTCCAATTTTCAACCCTTTTAATATTTTGATTCATTTTTCTTTTAAATACTTATTTATCTTATTTAATAATGAATTATCCTTTTTATTTCTTATCCTTTTATCAATATATTTTCAATTTACTGGGGAGAAGCTTGATACAACTATATTCTGTAAACATTTATTTTTAGACCTTCCTGGATGACTTATTTAAACCACTTATTTTGAATCATATGAAGTGATATGCAATCATGTAACGATCCCTTTCCCTCTTTTAGGAAACACTGTTTTGTATAAACTATTTGACAGGTAATATTAAGTTTAGTGTATTCCAATCATGCATGTTAATTATTTCTTATTCCCTCTTTATTCTATAACAGAACAAATGTTCTGTCATAGAATACCACAAAAAATGCCATAGAAATTAAATAGAGAAATCCATCACTGCTAACCCATGTCCCATGTTCCCAAGTTCCAGGTGGATGCAAATGTAATATGGTGTCCCAGATTCCGTTACAATCTGCACACTGCCATCAACAAATTCATATTTGAGTCAAAATTTAGAAAGTAAGAAGGAACGTGGTGCTGTTAGCTCATTGTGTACTCAGTCCACCTCAGTATGTTTAAATGCAAATGTCAAATGCAGTCGAACTCCCGATTTCACTAAAATACTGCAACTGAGGAATAACCAAATAACATTTAGATCATATACCGCCGTAGGTAAAACGCGGCACCAATGTAAGTCAGTTATGGCTAAAAATAGGTAATCCTAATTATCCCCTGCACCACGCTCGTCAGTCTAAAATTAAAAATAAGTTGAGACAAACGAAGTGAATAACTGAGGCAAAAAATGCTTGTTCGAAAAATGCAGAGAGTCACAAACACCAGTCTTGCTATCATAAATCTTTTGAGACGTCCTGTTTGTTGTCACACCCCTACCATAGCCAAAAGGTCAGAATGTCAAGCGAGAAGAATGTGGGGCAATAAACCCAGTAAACATAGTATTCTCTGTGGCAAATTAAGTCAGCTAAAATAAAAAATAAAAATAAAAAATAAAAAATAAACATCTCACTCAATACAAGATAAATTTGGAAAAATAGTGAAATTTCACCAACTCAAACTGACAACTGGCAGTGGTTTGCATCTCAGAGGCCAAAACACGCTGAAAGAGGAGTCAGAGGACTAAAGTCACATGCGACAGGTGGAGAATCCAGTACCACCAAGCAACTAGACATGCAGGACATCCACCGAGCTATAGCGTGAACTGTGCAGAGTCCATGTGACTCAGAAACGGTACAGGGTATGCATGTCCCTTTTTTGAACTGAGGTCAGCTCTCAATGACAGCAGTGGTCCTGGGGGAGGAGACACAGCAAAAGTCACAGAACCACGGAGGATCCCCTCTCCTCCTTATCCATTCCCCATCAGAATGTCTTTTGATCCATGAAGTGTGACCTCCTGCCAGCACGCTTGAGATAACAGTCAGAGTGTACATCCATCCCTGGGTCCTGTAATGCATCAGCGTGAACCAAGTAACAGGAAATAGCAGTAAACTCCACCGACCTCAGTCTTTGAAGATGTCGTCACTTCCACTGAACAGTCCATTTCAGAGGCACAGTTTGTAATCGCAGCGGTGCGGAGAGCCGAGACATCGGCTTAAAGCAACAGCAGACACCTGAAGCCAGATGCCAAGCGACACCATCATCTCACACCTCCCAGCATGGTTCCAGCCTCAGGAACCTACCCCCAACAGCACTTCAACCTCCAAGAGCAGAACTGCCAGTGTAAAATAAACCAAGTTAACAAAATCAGACAAAAGGCTATACCAACGTTCCTTACTGCAAAATGTCAAATTAACTTTCAGTCCCCTGTGCGTTATCAAGGTTCCACAGAGCCCTCTGACATTCCTCTCGCTTCACACCCCAATTTCTGTAAAGAAAAGAAAAAATAGAATTAAAGCAAGACGTGTCACAACCAAACGTGATAGAAGTAATATAATAAGCTCACTTACTGTTTTTCTTTGTTTTGATCTATGCAAAATAGCACCTCGAAAGCATTCACTTCGCTTGTACCAAAGAAATAAGCAGTGACATAGAAATCTGCTATATTCTAAATGTAGGTGAACATGACATAGATGTTTAACTGTCATCCGGCTTCATTACATCAATTTTAGTCTACAGAAAAGCAGACATCATATGTTAGTGAATCATAAAGGCAAGATAAAATCTCCTTACATAATTAAATCCATAATTCACTATGTTTGAATGAAGGTCAAAATTTTGATTAAGAGATTCACAATCAACTGCCTCCAATGCTCACCAATTTAAGTAAGGCCTATTTTAGTCTTCTCCCCTATTTATATAATAAACACATAATTTTAAAAAACAATTTATAGGTGGAAAACCAAAAATAGAAGAATTGTGCTCCTCTCAACATGTCCAAATTAGCAACCCATGTGTCACACAAACCAACCATTAATACAATTAAGTTAGTATGTTAGTCAGTAGTTAGTACATTATAAATAAAACAAACAGAATGCAGGTAGAACCCAAAAACATAAAAACATATGGAATGTCTCACAGCAATTAAAAGAGTCTCATGGTCACCTGTAATTCGTTTGTCACACATGAAATAAAAACATTTGTTCTACATAAAGTTAGAACTCCCCAATTTGTACTGATTCCATCTTTCAAAATACATATTTCCCCATATTTGTCGACATCAATAGTTTGGAAATATAAAGCAGAAAAACAATATTCACATCCTCTCGACTCTGCTTCCTTGTACTGATCTGTGAGGATGATTCAGTCATTGTCAGAAACCTAGGAAACAAAGGGATGGTAAATGAAACACAAGCATAAGAACAAGCAAATTATTGCCCACAACTCCTGGCCCAGATCCAAAGCCAGAAGAGCTTGCAAAGGTGTGCAGTTCCTTGATGAGAACGAAACATCTGCAAATGTTATGTCAAATAAATTCACAACAGAATCCAAAAATCCTGTAAAAATGAACTGGGGATGTCAGTGTTAACAGAGCAACTGAAGGATTCCCAAAATGCAAATGAGATAGTCACTCAAGCCCCAGCTGTGAAACAAAACCTGTAATCAATAGGGAGAGAAAAAAATCAGTCTCACAGAAACACGTGGTAACAAAAATAAAACAACATAACATACAACAAAACCGTTAAATATTGTCATAAAATATTGTCATGCACCATCTATACAATCAGTGCAACAGTCGGAGGTTATGGTGTCGGAAAGTATGCCAAAACGCCTTCTGCCTCGGGTGCTAGCGGTTTATGGGGACACTGTTTGATCCAATGACCCAGTTCACCACAAAAACGGCAGGCGTAGCGATTCCTACCGTTCCGACTACCTCTTCCCCTCTGCCAACCTGGAAACAGAGTTCGCCTAGTCAAAGCTCGATCATCATGTGAACCAGACCATGTCGATGCAGCCGGGCCGTGAGTCAGAACAGGATCCGGTGTAGGAACTGCAACTGTCATGGGTCCCACCTGTTGTCTTTTCGCAGCTTCCTCAGCCGCCTGTAATTGAAGCTTCAGCAGCAGTTTCTTATTGTCTTTGTGCTCCTTCTCCGCCTTCCTTTTTACATCCTGAGACATCTGTAAATGATGTAGCAAATGTGTCTCCCATTTAGAATGATTACAACCTATCAAATCCGGATTCCGTTTCATTATTTTAGCCACAGACGCAGGGACACCAGTAAGCACGGCCTCCCTAAAATGTTCCCTCAAAACAGAGTTATTAGCTGGATGCAGTCCAGATTGCTGTTTCCACATTTCAACAGCTTTGTCTAGAAACACCTTCGGGTGGTCCTTAGAATCCCAAGAAAACTTTGGAATACATGATGGAACCACGAGTGGAAACGATTCCCTCAGGGCAGCACCCAAAGCCGTCAAGACAGCAGACAAAGGTGTGTGGTCAGGCAAAGCAGCCGTACCAGCAGACTGTTCAACCTCGCAACAGTTTGTGTTAGTGGTGGAACGACCCAAAATTGCTCTGAAATCTCCCAATGCCAAAGTCAAACCTTTAGTGAGGGAATATAAGTCATTGAGCCAAGGCACAGCACCATCCGCCAGAGAGGGAAGCTTTTCAACCAGCGCGGAAAGATCACCAAATGAGAAAGGTTTATATTTATGGCCTTGTGATGTAACCAGCAAAGGCATGACATGTGTAGAGGAGCTCTCTGAATCTGCTAAAGGAGCCTTTAGATGACCCGATAAATTCGACAGATTTGTTGCCAAATTGTCCATATCACGCTGTTGCCCATCAGCCAAAGGAAGGCTATCCGAATCAGGAGTGTTAGTTGGAAGAGAACCCGGTGACAGTGTGACCGCCGTGGCCGATCCAACCTGTGAAGGTGTAGCAGTATGTATAAAGGAAGGGGAACATTTAAAATCTTCCACTTCGCAGTGCCCATGTTCACGTCCAGAACTGGATATAGACATAAATTGGTGTATGGTGCCGGAAGCACACCATCAAAGAAGCCAGAAGTTAAACTAGCCTGTAAACGTTGCACCTCCCGTCTGTTCAAAATCCACAGATCATGTGTGTTAAAATTCCCCATCAATCCCCGTTTAAATAAATAATCCGTACCTTGCCAGTTGACCAGAAGCCTAGCCCATGTCTGCCTGTTCCGTTCAGCCATTTCTAACTTCCTCAACGCTGCTCTTCTAGAGGAGAAACTGGCTTTGTCATATTTCAACTGTGCTCCACTTTTATCCACGTCTGCCTGTTTCAAACCGACACTCAAAATTTGGTCCAAAGGGATTTCAGCTTGTAAAACTTCACCCTGACAGCGGACCGCATTTTCCAGCATAAGTTTCAATTCCTCAGGCTTCGCTTTAGCAAAGTCCTCACCTAACTGTTGAGTCAATATATTTATCAAACCAGTGATCTGCTCTCGCAAGGTTTTCCACGGACCTGAACCATAGGAACTGTCAATTATATGTCCTTGTAATGGACTCTCCATCTCCTGACCACAATCTGAGCCACAACACAAAACAGCAAGAAAACAGAGAAAGAAAAAATTTTGCAAATCGCACTCCAAATGCAGTCTCTCAGGCACAAGCAGACACACGCACACAATCAGTAACACACATATCAAGCCGCAGCTCTGCTCCAGATCAGAGGAAGAAAATGCAGATACACGCAGAGACAGAGAAAAAGAGAGAGAGAGAGAGACCCGGCCGCCTTTCAGTGAAAAAATAAATAGAATAAAACCTAATATCCAGCCGCATTCAAAAACAGTAAACACACAAAAAAGGTTAGTGAAACGCACAGTCACAAAAACAGCAAATATATACAAACAAAAGAAAGCCCTACGGACACCGGTGTCAGAAAAAAATAAAAATATGTGGGCCTCACTCCATGTCCTTTCGTAACGCTACTCGTCACAGGTGGATTTCACACCGAATTTAGTTCCAGTCCTTTGCGAGTCGAGTGCATAACTCAGGTGGACTGAACCTTCAATTTAACGTACGCTTAGAACGAAGCAGTACAACTTGTGCCAGATCCGAATAACACTCAGCCAAGAACATGTCCCTTTAGAGAGGATCAGACTCTCAGTCTGATACAAGCCTGGTCCTACACTAAGCACCAATCTATGAGAGCGGCAGGCTCAGCCTGATCCAGAAGGAGCGCGTCAACAACTGGGGCTAAGCCAACAATCACAGTGGTACAAAATAAAAGCCCTATTTGCTAAGATCCAATAAAAAGAAAAATTACACAATCGTTTCTCTGCAATCAAACCAAAGATCCGGTCGAAACCACACACCAGCGCGTCAAAGAGAAATCAAACTCAGACGCACCTGTATCGTGGTTCAACACGGAGGACAAAGTCGTTCACTGCGGTCTCAGGTCCAATCGCACAGCACCGCTCAGAACCGGACGAAGCCCCCAAATGTTATGAGATCAAAATTACTCGTTATATCCTCTCTATGCACGGGTTCAGAAAATGCTGTGCGCAAGGACTGAGACCACGCAGAGACAACAGCATCACAATAATCAGCATTTATTCAAGACAGATGCAAACTATCACCAGAAAAGCACATCACAAAACATCAGAAAACCTCAGAGCACAAACAACACATATTTACCTGAGAAGAGGTAGAGATAAAAGATGGAAATAACAAACAGACAGCAAGAACGTTCTTGGAGAGGTTGCAAAGAGCAAAATCTGACTTGTTACTCTGTGTGTAAAGTCTTTATCCTCTTTTCTTTAATTTATTCAAATAGGTGGAACTTTGCCCATCCAACCAGGACCTGTCTCTGTCCCTTCCTCCAAATCCATTCTGTCCCTGTTGTCCAAGGAGAACTTCTCCTGCAGATTTATGGCTTTCACCAGGATCTGGCTCCTTCCTGAGCACCTCACAGGTCCCTGTGAAACTCTGGTTTTTTCCTCCCTCCTGTGGTTTTATCACCTTGTAAATGCATTTATCTGTGGTTTTAACCCCAGGCCCTGCATCTGAGCTTACTGACCCAAAAACTCCTATTTAAGTAAAAGATAAAGCCAACTCAAACACTACAAAAATGGTTATATAATTGAATTCAACAAAACACTAAACAATGATTATATTTCCTCAACACCAGTTAATCTGTTTCATTGGCAAAAACTGTTGTCTCCTTTAAATCAGGACTGAAAACATTTCAGTTTATTACAGATTAGCCATAAAAGTACAAATAATCAAATAAGTAACCAGGGGAAACAAACTAGAGCCAGAAAAAGGAAAGAAACAGGAAAATTAAGCAGGAAATGAATGAATGAATGAATGAATGAGGAGCTTAAATACGTTGGAGTTTGACTGCAGGATGAAGAACAGGTGGCTGATGGGAAACAAGGTTCAGCTGTGAGGGGAGACCAGGCAGGCAGGAGAAAAAACTGAATTAAAAGTGTTGGAGAAAAACAAACGCTGCCCATATTTACTTTCAGGTCTATTGGCTTTTATGGAAACATTTAATTCATGAAGAGTTCGTCGCTACAAAAGGTCAGTCAGGTTCCACAAGCAAAAACATCATGGTTTGGGTGGAAATAGTGACAATCTGAAAATAATCTGGCCCTGATTTGAATTATGGATGAATATTATGATGCATCAATTTTCCTTAATCTCCTTATTACATCATTAAATTGTCTTATATTTTTATGTCTCTAATGAACAACGACCAGAAAGAATCCAGTCACCACACTTCCTATTTTCAGGTTTTCTAAGAATTGAGTTCATCTGTGTTTTCTATGAAAGTATCGCAGATGTTCAGTAGGAACCAGTATTTCCACCTCAGGCTCCAGGTTTTTACCAAGAAACTCTGAGGTGGAGTGAAGCCTCAGACGATAATTTACTTCCTGGTATTAAGGAACATGAAGGACTTTAATAAACTCAGATTATTAATCTTTCGGAGGAAAACTGAAACAGAGAGTTGCATAAAAGTATTCAAATAATTCATGGAAGTAAGTGTTGGAGAAAAACAAACGCTGCCCATATTTACTTTCAGGTCTATTGGCTTTTATGGAAACATTTAATTCATGAAGAGTTCGTCGCTACAAAAGGTCAGTCAGGTTCCACAAGCAAAAACATCATGGTTTGGGTGGAAATAGTGACAATCTGAAAATAATCTGGCCCTGATTTGAATTATGGATGAATATTATGATGCATCAATTTTCCTTAATCTCCTTATTACATCATTAAATTGTCTTATATTTTTATGTCTCTAATGAACAACGACCAGAAAGAATCCAGTCACCACACTTCCTATTTTCAGGTTTTCTAAGAATTGAGTTCATCTGTGTTTTCTATGAAAGTATCGCGGATGTTCAGTAGGAACCAGTATTTCCACCTCAGGCTCCAGGTTTTTACCAAGAAACTCTGAGGTGGAGTGAAGCCTCAGACGATAATTTACTTCCTGGTATTAAGGAACATGAAGAACTTTAATAAACTCAGATTATTAATCTTTCGGAGGAAAACTGAAACAGAGAGTTGCATAAAAGTATTCAAATAATTCATGGAAGTAATGGATCCAGATTTTACCTCCCAATGTTTGGGTGTGTAAACTTTTCAGAAACAAACAGAAAAACAAGCAGGAAGAAAAACCAGGTCAGAATTTGATCCTGAAATTTTTTAAAAATTTCTTTATTTATTTTTATGCTGCCAGAATCCCAACAAAGGAAACAATGTAAAATCATCTGAGCATTGTGGACCACTCAGGTTCCTCAGAGGTCAAACCTGAACAAAGTGAAGCAGAAATAAGTTTATTTGTTCCTCAAACTCCCTGAAAACTGGAAGTGCAGAAAATGTTCACCTTTAAATCTTAAATTAAGACTGAAAACATTTTTGGTCAGCATATTCAATAAGGCCAGGTATTAAGCTTGATTATTTCATTGGGATTTTCATTGAGAACAAACAGCATCATGGAGACACAGCAGGGAGTGTGTGGAAAACTACGGCTCAAGATTTGACATTAAATTCAGACAAAATCAAAACTGTTTTGGTAACACGTTTTTGATGGTGTGTTTATGACACAGTCATGAATACGAAGGAGTTTTTATGACTGCTGTCCTGAAGTAGCATTCAGTAAATAATGACAATCTAAAACAAAGTTGGCATTTTAATGGACTTTCAATGCAACTTCAGAGCAACTTTGTATTAAAAGTGTCGTTATTTACTGATTTATTTATTTCATGTTTTTAAAATAAATTTATTTATAATTTTTCAGAGTTAAACAGCCAAGACAGAAGAAAAACAAACAGAAAAAATAAACAAATACATCAAAAACAAAAATCACCAAGACAAAACAGTCAGTCAGTTTACTGGAGAACGAATAAAAGACGATAAAATATGTGAACATCAGTCTGTAGAGCGTAATCAAGCAGACATTGTATCAAACAATTCACCATAAAACACGGAATATCAATAAAAGATGAAAGCAATAAATTATAATGACAGTAATAGCAATAAAGAAGAAAAATACAGGTCCAGATGAGTACGGCAGCCATGTTAGTCCATTATTTTGTATCTATTGAAAGGACTTCACACATCAAGGAACTTATGACGGTTGTCTGACAGAGTATTAAATTTCTTCAAGACAGATACAGGACATCACTTCTTCAAACTGGGAGGGGTGGAGGATTTCCATTCCTGCAGAATAACCCGTTTTGCAACCAGTAAACCCAATAGTAGAACCTGCAGCAGAGACATAGGAAATGATCAAATGTTTGTCTGGAGACAGAAGCTGCCAGGAGAGTTTCTATAAAATATAAATATCCTGAACCAGAAGTCCATAAGTTTAGGGAGGGATCATCGATGCTTTAACAGGTCCGGGAGATTAGAGACACTTTTCATCTGATGTGGATCTTTTATAATTAAACCTTTATTAAGCTGAACCTCGATGTCTGACAAGAAAATCTAACAGAGGAAACAGAGCCAGGCTGAAACACAAGAACAAACTCCAGAAAAGAAAAAGAAGATTCTGCTGCACTGGATCACCTGCAAAACAAACCAGGTTGAACTAAAATGCTGAAAACGTTTTTTAACCTGTTGGTGTGTCTTGTTGCTTTCAGCCTGGGATGCTTTGCAGCGTTTCTGTTTTTCACCCAGGACAGAAAATTATTTTTCATCTCAGCATTAAACAGAGAAACTAAACCAGAAGAATCTGCAGAACCGACAGTCAGACCGAATCTGACAGGAACTTCAGGAAGGTCTCTGGATCCGTGTCCCGACGTCCCTCCGAACCTCCGGGGAGTTTTACATGTGGAGTTCAGAACCAACCGGACCCTGCAGGACGTCCGGAACCAGGTCGGCCCGCTGCTCCAGCAGGGGGGCCGGTACCGACCAACCAGCTGCAGGGCGAAGCAAAAGGTTGGTAAAAACATGCAGAATAATGAGTTTGATTTAAATTACCTTTGAAACTTTTATGTCATCGGTGCAGAAATAAAGTCATAAATAAAATAAAAAGAATGAATGAATGAATATTTTAAATAAAAATAAATCTGAAATTGAGACTTGAACTTGAAATTATTTGTTTTGAAGTAAAACTACTTGGTTAAAACGGTGCAAAGTTCATGAAATAATAAAGTTTTGATCCATTTAATATAAAACATTTCTAAAAAATTAAAGTATGTCTTTTAAAAATTTTAAATTTACAGGGAAAAAGGTCCATTTCCTCTGATATTACAGTCAGAATATCCACAGACTGATGATGAGAACTAAAGTAGAATGTTCTCTGAGATTTTAGACATTTCTATAGATTAAAGAAAACATTTCCCTCAAAACACAAATAAACTCAGATGTTTAAAAATGTATTAGATTTTGACAAAAAAAGTCAGAAATGGACAGATTAAAGTAAAACTGCTTATTGTAGAGGCATTTTCTGCCACCAGGGGTCACTGTTTCACAGTGTTGTATCGAGACCGAGACCAATCTCGAGTTCTGCAACACTGTTGTTTCATCTTCTTCTTGATTTATTTATCTGAGAAAACCAAGACAAACATTTTGACATTCGGTAGATAAAAATGTGAAAAGATCAAAGGATGAAGTAAATGTTCATGTTCCTACAGAAATGTTTCAGGTAAAATACAGGAAATATAAACTGAATGATTTCATGCTGGTTTTTCAATATATTTATGTCTACATGTCATTCAACTGTATTTTTATTATGTGTTGAGTTTTAGATGTCTTCTAAGTGAGCTGCTCATTTAAAACAGGGAGTCTAAGTCGTTTTGGGTTGATCTCTGCTTCAGCTCAGCTGGATGAAACATTCAGGTGATCAGCAGAACCATGTAGAACCTCCAGACCTGAACTGATTGGACCGGCCGGTTTAAATGACTCTGAACGGCTGATTCAAACGGTCCAGCCTGTTATAAAGTTCTGCTAATGGTTCCCAAACCTTTTCTCCTGCCCCCCCCCCCCCCCCTGTGGGGGGCTGCAAGTATTTTAATAATAATTAATTCTGATTAAAATGACTTGTTTACTTAATTTGTACCAGGTGAAGCTAAAACTCTCATTGCAGGAGTTCCAGACACACATATTTGCAGACAAATGTTTTTTTTAATCATCTTAAATGGAAAATGCATATATTATTTTTACAGCTTTGGTTTAAAATCTGTTGAGGATGTTATACAAAATTAATGTATGAGCTGAACATAGACAACATCGGCAGCTACAGGTACTTGTTAAGCTAAAGCTGCTGTATTGACATTAGCTAGTCGTTGTTTAGCTACTTTACCTGCATCCAGCAGCTTCACTCAACTCAGTCGGTTAGTTTGGGGGAAAAACTGAAAAGTTTTGCATTTTGCTGGTTTTGCTGCCGTGATTCTAACACACCTGTAGCTCCGCCCACCAGCAGCGTCATCAGGTCTCCTTCGCTGCCGCACAGGTGTGGAAACAGCGCGAGCGTCGTAGCGTCATGTTGCGTTTAAAGGTGGCTCGGAAAAACAGGTTATCACATGTTAACAACGGATTAAACAGTTTTAACTGCTGATAAAAGTGACAGGACAGATATGGGAAGAGCAGAAGCTTCTACTGTATCAAATTGACATAGAAACGGGTGAGCCGTGGAGGCGCAGGGGATAATCACGACCCACGTACCGAGGACTGAATCCTCTCCGTGGTTGTCGCCGGTTCGACTCCCGACCCGCCTCATTTAGCCACCGCATGTCTTCCCTCCCTCTCGATGTCCGCCTACTGTCAAACGGAGGCAACTAGAGCTGATAAAAATGACAGGAATAACGGAGAGTTGGCCATTCTAAGGTAAAAACCCAGCACATACAGCGTCCATGTGTGTTTTTGTTTGTTTTCATCCAGAGGCTCCCCCCGCAATGGCACGGCGCCCCCCCCCAGGGGGCGCGCCCCACAGCCTGGGAACCTCTGTGCTAATGAATGAACCGTCATTTGATCTGAACTGAAGTCCAATACATCGTCCTGCACAAACTGGACTTTAACAACCACAAACTAGTGAAGGGAAGCAGCTGGAAGTATCACGCTTATGAATTTAAATAAAACTTCACCAGCAAAATTTTGGTAAACATTTTAATACTTTCTAGATGCTGAATGAACCATCTGTGCTACATCAGAACAAGCTTCAATTTAAATCCTGTAATGACAGTTGGGTTTATAACTCAGATGATTCTGCACTGATTCAGTATTTTATTTTACGTCCCTCCGCTAGGTGGCCGTCATCGTCCCGTTCAGAAACCGCTCTGAACACCTGAACCACTGGCTCTACTACCTCCATCCGGTCCTGATGCGTCAGCAGCTGGACTACGGCGTCTACGTCATCAACCAGGACGGAGACGGAGCGTTTAACCGGGCCAAGCTGATGAACATCGGATTCAATGAAGCACTGAAGGAATATGGTTACGACTGTTTTGTCTTTTCGGATGTAGACCTGGTGCCTCTCGATGGTAGGAACCTCTACAGATGTTCTGACCAGCCCAGACATTTGTCCGTCGCTGTGGACAAGTTTAACTTCATCCTGCCTTATGCCACCATCTTCGGCGGAGTCTCAGCGTTGTCCAAGCAGCAGTTCCTTAAGGTCAACGGCTTTGCAAACACGTTCTGGGGTTGGGGGGGTGAAGACGACGACATGTCGCAGCGGATCTCTTACAGAGGGATGATCATCTCCAGACCAGACTCTGTCACTGGAAGATACAAGATGATCAAACACAGGAGAGATTCTCACAACGATCCAAACCCAAACAGAGATCAGAAACTGAGAGAAACGTACCTTAATATGGACACAGATGGGATTAATTCTCTGAATTATTCTGTCAGGGAGATTAGGAAGGATTTATTGTTCACTTTTGTTACAGTGGATGTTCAGGCTCCAGCAGGCTGATGTGGATCCAGATGTTTCTGTCTCAGGATTCGATCAAAGCAAAAGTCAACTTAAAACCAGGAGAACAAATAACTTGGTCCATCTGGTCAGTCCTGCAGTAAAAACATTTTATCACGTTCAACTCAGTCCAAACTGGAAACGATGCAGCAAACATGTGGTGACAGTGGACAGAACAACCTGCATTAAACGGGTTGAAGCCTCCAGCAGAACCGGCTGGATCAGAAAAACGGATCCACTTCATGAGCCAACAGAACCGGATCTACAACCAAACACTCTTCATGTTCAGACCAAAGTAAAACTGTTTTTATTTGATTCTCATAAATTCAGCCATGATGTTTCATTTATGTCTGATTGAGACTCTGGTCATCAAAACCTGGTTTTTAATCTAAATTATTCAGATTTTTATATCCTGTAAACAGTTGTGGGAAGAATTTTAATAAACAATGAGAGTGATATGTAATGAAATGATTCATAAAGTCTTATAAAATGATTTTGGTTACTAAGTGTTGGGTAAATTGTATTATTATCAACTATTTGTTGTGCCTTTATTTTCTTAGTTTATGTACTCTTATTAGTTTAGTTATATATTTTCTGTATTGTTAATCTTTCTGATTTCCTTTCTCAGAGCCTCTGAAGAAGAGCAGAGCCAGCAGCTCTTCACAGACGCCCTGTTTTGACCTCTTAGATTGTGATTGTTAGTGATAATCTGTGGCGCTGTAACTGTGTGAAAGTGTCTTCCCCCTCCCTTTAGAGTTACAGGCTCTCTGTGATTAGGGATCCTAAACACAATAAAAAGAGAGGGGCAGGCAAATGTGCTTTCAGAGCAGTAGGAGATTTGTAACTGAAAGCTCATCTCTGTCTGTTCTCCTCGCGAGTATTCAGAATCTAACTCTCTTGTCTTTCCTGTGTTATTTGCTGTGTTTAATAGGTGTCAACTCTGACATAATTTGGTCCTTCGAGCCGGATGTCAACATACCGGAAGGATTCCGGCAGGTGAGGCAGATGCCAGTAGAGACCGTCCACGGCAAAGCTTCCTACTGGAAGCTTTTCAGAACCTGTTCAAGGGCTGGTTCTCTGCCTGCCTGCTGGGACCTGAAGGTTGACGACACTCCAAGGAAAGACAACAGGGGTGAGTGATTCTTGGTTAAAAAGTGGCGACTGACTGAGGGTCATTGCGCACCTAAAACCCTGTGAATTCTAGACTCTTAACAGGTAAAATTTCGCAAGGTAGAAGACCTTGCCCTGTCCCGGCATCGAGGGCCTGGTATCCTCTGGTAAAACGGATGGCGGAGTCCAACGACGACAGGCGCTTAAGTTCCATAACAAAAGTGTGAAAGTGTGAGTGATTGGAGGTTTAAATACCACTTGGTATTTTACCTCATATAAAACAGTAGGGTTGTAAGCAGCAAACCTCTTGTGGATGCAAAGGCAAGATTCTCCCACTTGAAAGAGTTGAAGCGGGGAAAACCACAACAAGGTCTTTTAATTGCTGGCCTACTGAAAAGAATCTCCAGTTCATAGGACTCCCTAGGAGTCAACGAATCTGGACCAAATTTAAGCAAAAATGGGGAAAGGGATCAGCAAAAATAAACCAACCGACAGCTTAAAAACAAATGACTGGAAATATGTAAAAAAAAAAGGATCCGCGCAAAATTAAACATTTGGATAAATGGATAACTTTTTACAACTTTGACGGCCGTCTAAATAAAAAAAAATAAAAAAAATTAACGTTACTACAGGATAAAATAAAGCAAAAAACAAAGTCAAACCCAAAGAAAATGTGCGAAGAAGGGTATGATGACATAGAATTTTGGTTAGAAGACGCTTTAAAAAGAGAAGAAGGGACAAAACAATCTAGAAAAAAATGCAAAACAAAGTGCAGAAGAGACCTTGATGTTTCATAGAAAAGAAGAGGACGAAACAGGGCTGGGGAGACATCAGACAGTGCAGCAGCAGGAGGCGGTGGGGCAGCAGCAGTAGACAAAATAGATGAGAGCAAAAGCAACAACACAGTGGAGGAAAGGCAAACTGAAAGATTATACCCTAAGTTGCCTTCACCCCCGAAAAATTAGGAAAGTAGTAGTGAAGGACCTACTACTAGATCAGAAAGGAGAGAAGTATGAGTGGTTCAAAACATGGGGAGATGGTCTAGTGCAGGGAACCGCGGCTCTTACTGGCCTCCTCCCCCCAACTCATTTTGTCCTTCAACAGGGAGAGATAGTCAGCAGTGTACAACTGATTTTTATCCCATGATACACGTAGCAAATCCTAAGACAGGGACAGATGGGATAAGATCATGGGTAGCTAAATATTACATAGGGTTGGGGACTGGGATTTTAGACGAGCACATAAATTATGCTATTCATGCAAAAAGATCAGGAGGAGTTTCTGGAGACTTTTCCCAGGATGAACAAGTCTTTTATTCAAACTACTACTGGGCCTGATAAGGCCTACAAAGATTCATCAAGGTCACCCCAGCTAAGATAATGGTGACTTATCTGTACACAGACACAGAGCACATCTTGGTAACAGCTGTTGGTCCAAAAGTTTTAAATCCAGAAGGTATAAAACCAGTCATTAAAGACCTTATTGAAGTAGAAGTTATAGTAGAGTGTGAAAATTCTCCATGCAATACTCCTATCTTTCCAGTAAAGAAACAGTCTCCTTCCATCGGTTGGCATATGGTTCAAGACTTACAAGCAGTAAACAGTGAGGTGATTCAGAGAGCAGCTTGTGTTCCTGATCCACACACATTGTTGAATTCTCTTAGACCAGATGCAAAAGTATTCACAGTGGTAGACATCAGCAATGTCCTTTCCTCAGAACCGATAGGAAAAGGAAGTCAATACTGGTTTGCTTTCACTTTTGAAGGGAAAAGGTTCACATATACCCGATTACCCCAGGGCTATTGTGAAAGCCCTACAAATTTTTACACAAGTTATGAGTTCAAGTATGTCAACATTTCAACCCCCAGGAGGGAGTCA
This sequence comes from Poecilia picta, assembly GCA_033032245.1. NCBI lineage: Eukaryota > Metazoa > Chordata > Actinopteri > Cyprinodontiformes > Poeciliidae > Poecilia > Poecilia picta. Next base: position 26,374,788 of record CM065372.1, read on the forward strand.
AGTCTTGTTATATGTAGATGATGTTTTATTAGCATCTCCACACAAAGAAACCTGTCTGCAAGACGCTTTGGCTCTTCTAAAACATTTGTCTGAAGAAGGTCATAAGGTCAATAAAAACAAACTCCAACTGTGCAAGACACAATTAAAGTATCTGGGTCATAACTTGGGTGCAGAGGGCCGTCCATCATGGAGGACGGAAAAACAGCGATCCTTCAAGCACCAAAGCCACAAACAAAAAAAAAAAAGACAAACAAATGATGTCATTTCTAGGTTTGACTAACTATTGCCGAAGGGGGAGCCTAATTATGCAGAAATTGTGGCACCTTTACATAAATTAATGTATGAAAATGATCTCAAAATGTCATTTTAAAAAATACTGGTGTTTGTTTTGTTTTATTTTTTAATTTTTTTTTTTCCTTTTTGAAAATTCCTATAAGTTTACTGAAAAAACCTGTACGGAGAAGTCTCAATGAAAATAAAAAACATGGGAACAACCGTTTTACATGATAAAAGTGACTTTTCTGGAGGAGAAGCTGAAGGTTAAACTTAAATAATAAAATTTTCCTCAGAGAACTATGTTTAATTTATTATGTCGCAGTTATAAAACCAACTTGGTGAAACGATCCTTTGGCTGTGTGTCTGGAGGGTCAGAGGTCAGAGTCAGGTACCGACCTGGACATTATCCAGCCTCTAACTCTCTTGGGCCTTGAGAGGAGGGCTGACCGCTGACTTGACAGGCTGCAGCACTGAGATCAACAGGTTTAGAGAAATTCATTGTTCTCCGGTGAGACGTGTTTTAAATGAAATTAACATGAACTTAAATATTATATTTTAAAGGTTAAAGGTTATGCAAAATAAAAAAAAGACTACTACGTTTAAGATGTTACACATCTATATGGGTTTTGAATAAGAACGAGATTTAAGACTCCTTACAAATATTGGGTAACAATTGTTGAAATATTGTGAAGCATTTCTTTGAACTTAACTAAAAGACTGAAACTTGTTGGATGATTGTGATTTTTATTTTGGGAAAAATGAAGAAACATGACAGGTTTAAAGATAGAAATTTTACTACAAGATTGAGTAATGGGTAAAATTGTTGACCATTAAATTTAAAATATAAAACATTTATATTGTAAGCTTGTCTGAAATGCATGGTTAAGTAAAAGTCTGAGATTTTAAGAAACTTCCTAAATGTAAAGGGCTACTAAATACTAACGATTGTGAATGAATTCATGAAGAAAAAGCTTTAAATAGAAGTTTTGATTTGGTTTGACTTAAAAATGTTTTATTTTATTTTATTTATTTTTGGAGAAACAGAAATGCAAACGTTGAGATTTGGTTTGAATTAAAGATGTTTTTATTTTATTTTATTATTTTTGGGGAAAATACAAATACAAACGCTGAAGGCTGGTGAATTGAAAAGTGAACTTGTACTTAAAAATATGTCTTTGCTGAAAATTCTTTTAAAAGCAGTAAACCTGTGTTCATCTGAATTGACTATTAGTCCTCCCACAAACTTCAAAAGGGGGGAGATATGAAGATTCTTACTTAGAAAATTTTTTGGTTATGAATTTTAGATGATGATTTATGTTTTTTTGTCTAAGTGGGTTGAAATAGTTCAGCAAGCAAGATGCAGTTGACAGTAGCAAAGGTTAAAGCTGCCAACACACCACATTCCACAGACTGATTACAGTAACTTGGGAATGACATTGAAAAACCACTGTGCCTATCGCACACAGAGTACATGGCAGATACTGGCCGACCCTGACCAGAGTGTTTAGATCCCTGAATCCAGAGTGTTTAGATCCTGACCAGAGTGTTTAGACCTGACCAGAGTGTTTAGACCTGACCAGAGTGTTTAGACTTGGTGAAGCTCTTTATGAGAATCACCCCGACAGCAGATGGTTTAACACTTTTTCAAATAATTCATGGCAGAACTTACAAATTGTCTCTGTTTGCTCCAGACTTACAGAAACCTAATGAAGAACAAACATTAGCAGACTGTATGATCAGAAACTGAAGGAAATGTCCAGTACAATTTTACTGCCTTCTGGTTCTCTTCCTTTGCAGGAGGTCCACTCCTGCCGAGCCTGGGACTGGGTCTACATAAAGGTCATCAAAGAAAGAACTGGGCGAGTCCACAGTGGGAAGGACCGTTCCAAGTGCTGATGACCACAACAACAGCTGTTTGAAACGCTGAAAGACCCAGCTGGATACATCTCAGTCACAAGAAGCAGCAGAGAGTGTTGAACCCCTAATTCGTTTGGGGGTTTTGACATCTCTGTGCGCTGAGCAGAAAATGGCGACTCCTTATCACAGATGGATCTTCTACTGCGCTGTGACTGCAGCATGTCTAATGTTTGGAGGAGGAAGTGACCTCACTTTCCACCCACATGACTACAGTACCAACCTCTGGTGGCAGTTGATGAACAGGACTGCACACGAAAAGAAAGAGGTAAATTGTTATGTGTGTGCACAACTACCACTCGCCACACACAACTCAGGTCTGCGTGCAGGACCCATCACTGATGGCAAACAGATGTGTCTCTATGGCCTGAGCACACAACCACGACACAACGTGCCACCACCGAAAGGATGCAAATGGTGCAAGAAGGACTATTCTGTTCTACTGAGGAGAGGAGATGCTGCTAAAGGACTTTTTGGACCTATGAACTGTTCCTTTGATGCTGACATACTTCTGTTTACACCGTTCCCACAAGCTGCATGGAAAATACCAGAGACCTTTTCTTTAGCAGGAGCTAAACCCGGGTCTCTGAGGAGCTGCATTTTCAACGACGGACACAGTTCACTTGAATGTTACCTTGGAATTTGTGTGACAAAGTTTACACCCACTGCGAAACAACACCGGATTACATCAACTACATTGCCTGCATGGGTCAAAGGGCGACCCCTGACTGCAAAGTCTGGAAGGACAACCCAGACTGTGACAACCTGCTTCAGAAGAGGAGCTTCTACATCAAGCATCGGACGAGAGGACGACAGGAGACGACAGGAAACACACTGTCCACTGCCATGGTGACTGGAAGCCATGGTTCCTGGCTGATGGCAGACTGGTACTTCCTGTGTGGAACGGGGGAGAAAAGTTCATGGCCTATTTCTGACACCCTACATGAGCTGGAGGAGCTCAAACGCTACGCGGAAGAAAAAAAAAAAAAAGATCAACTTCTATTGATTTGCTTTCTTGGCTCACTTCCAGGCCACGGTGGAATTTACTATTGAAGATTATCAAACCAATTCTGACTGTGTTTATTCTTTTCTGCCTGTTCACAGGCTGCATTATTCCAGGCCTTCGACGTTTGGTTCTTAAGACATTTCATGCTGCTTTTGTCAGCTATGAGCTGGTGAAAATAACCTTGACAAACATAAAAACGACATGTTTAAAGATGATGACGTTTTGTAATCAATAAACAATTAATTCATTTGCTGAATGATTCCCACACTGTCAACTGTGAAAACAAATGGTGTTCATAATGAGAAGACTCAATTTCATCTTGTGTTTTTCTTTTGTTTCATTAAATTCTTTTCTTTTCTTTTCATTTCTTTTTATGCTTGGCCTTTAAATAAAGATTACATACATGGTAAAATGATAAAAAGGGGGGAATGTTAGAGATTTTTGGTATTATCATTTTGAATATTACTTTAGTTCATGTGTGTTCTTGAAAACTGATTGTTCCCTTCAGACTTTGAAACAGCTAGATGACCTGTGTGTTAGACAGAGCCAGCCAGATAATAACACAGGAATTTAGTGTAAATAATATTTGCGTTCTTAAAAATTAATTCCCAGCTGAAAATTATTTAGAAGGAATGTGAGACTTAGAACAAATATTTGATAAACGGGGGGGAATGTTGGGTAAATTGTATTATTATCAACTATTTGTTGTGCCTTTATTTTCTTAGTTTATGTACTCTTATTAGTTTAGTTATATATTTTCTGTATTGTTAATCTTTCTGATTTCCTTTCTCAGAGCCTCTGAAGAAGAGCAGAGCCAGCAGCTCTTCACAGACGCCCTGTTTTGACCTCTTAGATTGTGATTGTTAGTGATAATCTTGGCGCTGTAACTGTGTGAAAGTGTCTTCCCCCTCCCTTTAGAGTTACAGGCTCTCTGTGATTAGGGATCCTAAACACAATAAAAAGAGAGGGGCAGGCAAATGTGCTTTCAGAGCAGTAGGAGATTTGTGACTGAAAGCTCATCTCTGTCTGTTCTCCTCGCGAGTATTCAGAATCTAACTCTCTTGTCTTTCCTGTGTTATTTGCTGTGTTTAATAGGTGTCAACTCTGACACAGTTCAAAGTAGATTAATGGTCACAAGAATAGACCACACCAGACAGGAGAAACAAAACTGCTGAAATATTTAGATTCAGTTAATGTATGGTTTTTATTTGTCCTAAAGTAAAAAAAACCACTGAACTTCTTTTATGCCACTACAGGCATCTTTTCTTTATGATATATTTTGACCAAAAGATCCCACATGGTGCCATCAGGGCCATGTGATTGTCTCCAACACGATCTGAACCGCTTTATAACATGAGATAGCTAGATACATGTTTAGATTTTGATTTTTTAATGAAATATGTAATAAAACCATACAGAAATACATACTGTAACTGATGGGAGAAATGCTGTTACAAGAACAAGAACAGTGTTGTATAAAGTACTGAAATCTCAGAGTCCAGTAAAAGTTTAGGTTCCTCTCCAAAATATGACTTTGGTAAAAGTCCAGGTCACTGACTGAAATGTTACTTGAGTTAAAGTCTTAAAGTATCTGAATTTTCTTGTACTTATGTATGGAAGTTACTGTAAAAATGAATGAACTCAAGTAATGCAATGAAAAGTATAAGTAAAAGTAAAACAAGGTAAATGCAGTTTGAATGACATTTTTTATATTTTGGTAAACTTGTCAAATATTGTTAAAGTAATAAACACATCCAAGTGCAGGCAAAATTAAACCTGCTAATAGATAAACCTGCAGCATCATTTAGTAAATAAAATTAGGTGCTTTACCTCCAAAGTTAACTTAACCTGCTTTACAACTAAACCAGCTTCGTATGGGGCTCCATTAGTGTCGTATGGGGCTCAATTAGTGTCGTATGGGGCTCCATTAGTGTCGTATGGGGCTCCATTAGTGTCGTATGGGGCTCCATTGTGTCTGACTTTGTATCAGTCAATCAGTAGGTGGGTCAAAACTCCAGCGTTTCTCTTTTTTGCTTTTTTGTAACGAGTAACTAAACCACACATTGAAAATGTATCGAAGTAAAAGATGCAATTAAGTTCAGAAATATAGTGAAGTAAAAGTGAAAGTTATCAAAAATGTTCAAACTCGAGGAAAGTATGAAGTACTACAAAATATACTTAAGTAAAGTAGTGAATTATTTTTACTTTGTTACTATACAACACTGAACAAGAAGAAGACAATTAGCAAAAAACTACAGGATGAGCTTACAAGGAAATAAGACAAATCATCCAACAAGAGAAACTGAAAACCATTTGAAAAAGGAGACAAGGAGTTTGAAGAATTACAAACAATGAATCTAGTAATCAGCCCAGCAGAACCTTTATCAGATCCATGGATTTTACCAGGAGCAAAAGTAGATTTAACTCTTTTAGACAAGACAAAAGATGAAGGATATATTTTACTACAACAATGTTCAGATTTATACAGATTTATCAAAAAAATCCAGCTGGGATTAAGGATGGCATTTATTATTCCAGAATTTTGGTTTGGAAATGAAATCATCACTTAGAGAAAAGTTCAAGATGACCTTTGGTAGACAGTCAAGCATCAAGAAATGAAGCTGAATGTCTGTAGAAATAAAGACAGAAATATTACAGCTGAACTAAATCGACGAGATTTAGTTCAGATTTAGTTCCTGGTTGACCGAAAACCAAACTCCTTCATGCAATAACATGTTGACTGTCATGAGGTTTGTGGTTGGACCAGAAAGCAGACCAGAGCTGGGGCAGCAGGTCATTGTTAGGTATTTCATCAAAAATGCAGAAAAAACAAACAAGAAGCCAGTGAAAAACTAAATAAATAATTCAAAATGGAAGAACACAGAAATACTAAAGCAAAGCGAAGAATCTGGATCAGGTGCCAGTTTCACATCCTGTTGGTTTCCTTTCAGTCTCTGGATGGATCTTTTCTTTTTGTGGAGAGAGAAAGATGTCATCCTTCATAGGAAACAAAAATGGTTTTATTTTCAAACAGATGGACTCAAACTGACAAACAGAGAAGCAGGAAGTTAAAATATTTTGTTTTCTCAGTGGGAATCTTTTATATATTATAATATATATTTATATATTATAAAACCATTTATCAACCATTGTCCGCCAGAGGGCGCTATTTACAGCGTGTCACTTTTTCATGTGAACGTCAGGTTGGTGCTGCCATCTGCTGCTGGATTACATGAATTACAGTTTATCATTATGAAATTATGCTCCACCATCTGTCCAGAAACGTTCAGGTTTTTTCATAACTGAACTAGACAGAAAGAAACTAAATTGTTTTTGTAGTGGAATAAAACCAAACATTGTAATTTAATCAAAATTATGTTCAGATGCCGTAGTTCTACTTAGTCTTACCAGGAAACATTTTTGTTTGCTTTTTGTTCCCTGTGCTTTGCCACACCTGATGAGGAACTCAGCTTTCTTCAACACCAGAACCTCATTTCAGGTTCACTACCACGTTATTTCTCTTTGATGATGAAACAGCTTCTTACCACGAAACATTTTTTTCTAAAACCACCTCTGTGCTTCTTTTCCATCCCTGAAGAGGAACTCAGTGTTTTAGTAAACCTTCATATTTACATCTTTACCAGTCAAACCAGATGTGACCACAACCTTTAACAGCTTCTTTGTTCGCTACCCTTGGTGTCTGGCAGGACTTTGCATCTTTGTGAACGTAGAGTATTTTTATAGCCAAAAAAGAAACACCACACTTCAATAAAAAACTGGGAAGTAACCTGTACGACAGACCGTTTCCATGACAACACCAGTAACACCAAAAAACAACTATGACGTTTGTGGATGAAGAAGCTAGTTGAAGGCCCCTCCCTCCATGTGGGTCTACTGACATCTGGATCAGGTGCAAACAAGATGCGGCTTCAGCTTCCTGATTCCTGACTGCTAACCTCATAGAAATGAGATGAGTAGCAGGAACTCAAGGAGGTGCTGCACCTTTAATTTAAGACATTTAAACCACAGCTGACACTTCTTTGGCATCTCGCTCTAGAAACTAAACCATAAGAACATTCTCATGACTTTTCATGGATCTTTAAACTCCTGCCTAAATGTACAGCCAGATCTCACCTGTCCAGTGTGTGATGAGGCTTGCTCAGCTGTCTGTCTCATGAACATTACATTTAGTCAAATTACACAATTAAAATCATTAAGCAAATACACAATATATATTTTTTAAATTGTACACATTTGTGGATAATATCTTGTTGTTAAAGGGTTATATTAAATGGCATTATTTATCTGTTGTTTCTTATTTCCACTTTGTGAAAATGTTGTTTATCTTCCCTCATCGTTTTTAAGATGAGCTCCAGGTCTGTGAGTCTGGAAGGACTCTGTCCATCACCCTAATCTTTGCTCCCTCCACATGTTTTCTTCCAGCTTCAGGTCAGAGTTCTGGATCTGTTGCTCCAAAATGTTTCGTCCAAAAAGCAGCAACATGTTGGTCAAATTAAAGCTTTTAAACCACTCGGGGTATCAATTTTTAAAAACACATTTATCAACAGGGGGCGCTGTGGTGGGGCGGGGGCAAAGCAGGACCCTCCTGTGGAGGCCCCAGTCCTGGTGGTGGTGGTCACTGGCTCGATTCCCGGCCTGGTGACATTTGCTGCATGTCTTCCTCCTCTCCTCTCTCATTGTTCCGTTTCCTGTCAAACTACTTTAAAATAAGAGCCACAAGAGCCAACAAAACCTTAAAAAAACATCAAATAAACCTCAATAATACATTTTATTTCTGTCTTCATAGTAGATTTAGTGACATTAATATTGTAGGGTATATTTTTTTTACAGTTTTTTTCTGCAAACACCAAATTGTGCAACAATCAACATAATCCTGGACGAGCCCCCACCTGCATTAAACCTATTCAAAAATCTACAGCAAGAACAAACAGCAAATTTATTTAAACTGACACCTTGTAACTCTAACTCCAAAGAAAATCCCTCAGGCAGGTTGGCACATATTTTACTATGAAGTTTCTCTTCATCCGTGTCCAACGTTTTAAAGCTTATAAAACCAATTAAATCATACATTTCTCAGAAGTATCATATTCACACAATCAGCAGGAGCTTATAAAGTTAATACTAAACAGAGTCGCGTTATCTTGACTCATGTTACAGTGTGAGTAAAATGCTTATTTTTTTAGTCATACAAGTCGTATGAGTGACTGTTGGCACATCAGGTTTATCATGTTACACCCTGTAACCAAAACATGTAAAGTTTAACTCAGCTTTTTATCTCGTTTTAAAGGCTTCTTGGAAGTTCACAATTATTATTCTCAGGTCTTTGTGAATTTCTTTAGATTTTTCCTTGATGTCACAGAAACTGTTTTTGAAAACCTGCCTTAAAATAACAAAAAGAAGCAAAAAACTTTGCACTTATAAATGGATGTAAACATATTTGTATTATCAGCAGGATCATTTTAGTCTTCTTGAACAGATGTTTTCCTTTCTTGGCCCACGTTGTACCAAGAATCCTGAGCTTTATATCGACATAAAGGTGACAGACAGAAAGGACTCCTTCGCTTTACTTTGTAAACATTTGGTGCTGAGCAGCTTCAGGAAATAGAGAAACTACTCTGATAAATACAAAACTTCACTCCAAAGATTCAAACACATTATTTAACAGAGACCAAGAGAAAAGGGAAGATTTGAGTGAAACTAACTTGTTGGATAAACAGGTTTGTCTGCAAGAAGGAAAAATACTGTCAGATGCTGAAGTATCAAATAACATCCTGTTTGTTAAGTAAAAACTGCCAGTGATATTTTAAACATCCATCCATCCATCCATTTTCTTGACACCCTTGTCCCTTGATGGGGTTGGCAGGGTTGCTGGTGCCTGTCTCCAGCTGGCGTTCCAGGTGGGGGGCGGGGTTCGCCCTGGGCAGGTCGCCAGTCTGTCGCAGGGCAACACAGAGACACACAGGACAAACAACCATGCACACCTAGGGACAATTTGGAGAGACCAATTAACCTAACAGTCATGTTTTTGGACTGTGGGAGGAAACCGGAGAAAACCCACCATGCACAGGGAGAACATGCAGGCTCCATGCAGGGAGGCTGGGGCCGGGAATCGAACCCAGAGCCTTCTTGCTGCAAGGCAACCGCTCTACCAACTGCGCCACTGTGCAGCCCGATATTTTAAACAAAGTTCATAAATTTAACTTGTGCAAAGCAAAGTCGTAAGAACAGTCGTCCCACTTTAATATTCATTTCTGGTGTTCATTGTCATGGCGACTGAACATCCACAGAGATTAAAGTGAACAGTACATCCTTCATGATCTCTTTGACAGTAAAGTTGAGTGAGTTCAGTCCATCAGTGTCGATATTCTCTGCTGTTTTCTGTGTTTTCACAGCGTTTTCTGGATTCACCTCATTGTGCAAGTCTCTTCCATGTTTGATCATCTTGTACTTTGCGATCTGAGCGTCCGGCCGAGTGATGGACATTCCTCTGTGGAGGATCCTGTTGTACAGGTCGTCGTCCTCGCCGCCCCAGCCCCAGAACGTGTTGGAGAAACCGTTGACCTTCAGGAACTGCTCCTGGGTCAGCAGGGAGACGCCACCAAAGGCTGTTTTGGAGGATAAGATGTAGTTAAATTTATCTATAGCCACTGATAAATGTCTGGGATGGTCAGAACATCTGTAGAGGTTCCTGTCGTCTATCGGCACCAGGTCTACATCCGAAAAGGCGAAGCAGTCGTAACCGTATTCCTTCAGCGACTCATTGAATCCGATGTTCATCAGCTTGGCCCGGTTAAACGCTCCGTCTCCGTCCTGGTTGATGACGTAGACGCCGTAGTCCAGCTGCTGACGCATCAGGACCGGATGGAGGTAGTAGAGCCAGTGGTTCAGGTGTTCAGAGCGGTTTCTGAACGGGACGATGACGGCCACCTAGCGGAGGGATGGAGGGAAAGTTTGAATCGGCAGAACCAGAGAGACATTAGTGCAATGACTCTTGACACTGTCTCTGTTTCCATTCACCATCAATAGCAAACATTTAGAAAGTAAATTTGATTAGTGGAAACAAAAAACTCACAGTTCTTGATTTAAAAAAGTCTTGGCCGTAGGATAAGGTCGTATTTTTTTCTTGTTCGTATCAAAGCATTTGGCTTCAGACGTGTCACATGTTCAACAACCAGACATGAAAATGACAGGAAGTGGCAGCATGTTCCTTTAATGGCATCGCTTGAACAAACCAATTCACGTGATTTTAATGGGATTTCTTATTTTATGGAATCACTGGCAGTTATGCTTTTTCAGCATTAGTAGAATAAAAAACAAAGTTTTGAATCCATCTGTAATGGAAATGCAGCCATTAAAACTGTTTCTCTTACAACAGAATAAGATTTGAATCTGCACTGAAAAACAAACCAGTTGTTTCGTCTCCATTACAAACAAATGCAAAACAAGAAATGGCATTGAAATCATAAATGAATAACTTTGTTCACATGATTAATCATTAAAAACATGAAACGCCGCGATCCTCCTGTCACTTCCTGTCATCTCCTGAACCAACAGGAACATCTGGGGGTTGATAAATGTGTCTCCACTGCAGCTTCGCAGAATATGCTGATTTCTTTTACCATTAAGTTAGTTTGTTTTTGTTATTCTAATTTGCATAATTCAAATGTTAAACACAACCTGACACCAGTTACTCACACGTTTCCTCAAGAAGTATTTTTTTATTCGTTATTATTTGAAGTTATTAAGATAAATTCGGATCCTGATATTGGATGTTATGTTTTCTGGAAGTTTTGTTTGTTTCCCAGAAAAATTCCTGCTGTCAGTTCTGAGAAGAAACTGAACATGAATCAGGAAGGACCGGCTCAATATGCTCACGCTGGTTTGAACTTCAATTAAAGCTTCTTCTTCACCTCATATTCTTGTCATCAGTCAAATTTTCAGGTTGTTCTACCTTTTAATAATACTTTCTGATTTGTTGAGTGGAGTCTGAAGAAAGTACGTTTAAAGAAAATCTTTAAAATGTCCAAGTAAATATGTAAAAACCTGCAAACATTCCAGAAATTCAAAATTAAAAGTGTTTAATGTTCATGATTATTATTAGTATGAAGTGTCTTCATGTTTTTAGAGGTGTAATATTACAGTTTTATACATTTTCAAAGTAATAAATCAGCCTTTTGTGGTTTTTTTGAAAGCTAAATTAAATGGTAAAAGACACATGTTTTAAATGGAAATTAATATATTTAATAATAATAACTGATGAATGTTTATTGTATATTTTAGGCTTCAGAAAACAGTTTGAATTAGAGGTAAAACTGACCCAGAAATCCTGAATATATCGAGAAACAGTTTATTTGACCTTCAGTAAATTGAGACAAAGTAACTATAAAAAGTGACTTGTAAACATTTGTGCATTAAACAGTTTTCATGTAGATTTAATGCTGCAGGTCACACATCTTATTCATCTTTAAGCTTAATTTGACACATGATCAGTTATCGATTATCTTTTAATGAGTCAGAAACTCGAGTTACTGCCTCCGGTTCCCTCTGCCTGTTTACATTTACATTTAATTTGATTTTCACAAACATTTCACCACTAATCTAACATTGTCTCCTGCCTACCTTCTGCCTGGCGGTGCAGTCTGGCGGTTTGTATCGTCCTCCCTGCTGCAGCTGAGACCCCACCTGGTTCCTGACCAACTCCAGACTCCGTTTGGTGTCAAACTCGACCAGAAGTGGACCCACCAGAGCCGGAGGCGTGTCTGGACACGGACCCAGAGGTTCAGAGGTCACTGCTGTCTCCAGGGAGACGTCTGGGGTCTTTGCTACCCAAACACGATCCGCCATCGCTCCAAAGACGCTCCTGTAGCTTTTCACCACCTGCTGTGGGACGGAAGGAAAAACCAAAGAAGAGTCTTTGCTGTGGAGTAAAAACACGGCGAAACACGTCAGAGTGAATAACGCAGAAAGGACCAGGACGCTGCTGATCTCCTTCATGTCTCTGATGTTAAAGTTTAGGCTCATTAATGTTTCACAGCTTTGCTTTCTGTCACTGCAACAAGATCCTGCCTTTTTTTTTAGAGCAGCTTCCTTCTTCAGCTCACATTTCAGATGGAAGGTCTGAATAAAACTCACATTATAATGGTTATCTGTGTGACAGTGAACCTATTTATACAGGACTTAACACCGAACATACCTGCTACGCTACGTGTCAGACTGATGACGAACATGATACATTGATACAGCAGATCTTTAAAGTCCCAGAATCGTTCCAGTCAAAACAGAAATAAATCTGCTTCATGGTTTTATTTTGGTAGGTTGGACTATTTCAATAGTTTCTACATGAGATCATCTAATAAAACAGTTAAATGTTTTTGATGGCAACAGATCAAATATGAACCAGTTAATCTGTTTCATTGGCAAAAACTGTTGTCTCCTTTAAATCAGGACTGAAAACATTTCAGTTTATTGCAGATTAGCCATAAAAGTACAAATAATCAAATAAGTAACCAGGGGAAACAAACTAGAGCCAGAAAAAGGAAAGAAAATGGAAAATTAATCAGGGAATGAATGAATGAATGAATGAATGAATGAATGAATGAATGAATGAATGAATGAATGAATGATGAATGAATGAGGAGCTTAAATACCTTGGAGTTTTACTGCAGGATGAAGAACAGGTGGCTGATGGGAAACGGGGTTCAGCTGTGAGGGGAGACCAGGCAGGGAGGCTGAGGGAAAGACGTGGATCAACATGAAGGAAAGTCAGAGGAAAAAACAAGAACGAGGAGAAAAAACTGAATTAAAAGTGTTGGAGAAAAACAAACGGCGCCTATATTTACTATCAATCAATTAATCAAATTTTATTTGTATAGCACATTCCAGCAGCAAGGCATTTCAAAGTGCTTTACACAATTTAAAATAAAAAATAAAAATGAAAACAGAAATAGACAGAGATTTTGAAAATGATTAGAAAAAGATAGAGACATTATTAAAAGTAAAAACATTTTAAAATATCTCAGGTCTATTGGCTTTTATGGAACATTTAATTCATGAAGAGTTCGGTTTTGGGTGGAAATAGTGACAATCTGAAAATAATCTGGGCTTGATTTTAATTATGGATGAATATTATGATGCATCAATTTTCCTTAATCTCCTTATTACATCATTAAATTGTCTGATATTTTTACATCTCTAATGAACAACAACCAGAAAGAATCCAGTCACCTCACTTCATATTTTCAGGTTTTCTAAGAATTGAGTTCATCTGTGTTTTCTATGAAAGTATCGCGGATGTTCAGTAGGAACCAGTATTTCCACCTCAGGCTCCAGGTTTTTACCAAGAAACTCTGAGGTGGAGTGAAGCCTCAGACGATAATTTACTTCCTGGTATTAAGGAACATGAAGAACTTTAATAAACTCAGATTATTAATCTTTCGGAGGAAAACTGAAACAGAGAGTTGCATAAAAGTATTCAAATAATTCATGGAAGTAATGGATCCAGATTTTACCTCCCAATGTTTGGGTGTGTAAACTTTTCAGAAACAAACAGAAAAACAAGCAGGAAGAAAAACCAGGTCAGAATTTGATCCTGAAATTTTTTAAAAATTTCTTTCTTTATTTATTTTTATGCTGCCAGAATCCCAACAAAGGAAACAATGTAAAATCATCTGAGCATTGTGGACCACTCAGGTTCCTCAGAGGTCAAACCTGAACAAAGTGAAGCAGAAATAAGTTTGTTTGTTCCTCAAACTCCCTGAAAACTGGAAGTGCAGAAAATGTTCACTTTAAATCTTAAATTAAGACTGAAAACATTTTTGGTCAGCATATTCAATAAGGCCAGGTATTAGGCTTGATTATTTCATTGGGATTTTCATTGAGAACAAACAGCATCATGGAGACACAGCAGGGAGTGTGTGGAAAACTACGGCTCAAGATTTGACATTAAATTCAGACAAAATCTGAACTGTTTTGTAACACTTTATTTGATGGTGTGTTTATGACACAGTCATGAACATGAAAGAGTTTTTATGACTGTCATTCAGTAAATAATGACACATTTAATACAAAGTTGGGATTTTAATGGACTTTCAATGCAAATTCAGAGCAACTTTGGATTAAAAGTATCGTTATTTACTGAATGGTCCTTCATGACAACAGTCATAAACACCCCTTCATGTTTTTTAAAATAGACTTATCTATAATTTTTCTGAGTTAAACAGCCAAAACAGAAGAAAAACAAACAGCAAAAAGTAAACAAATAGATCAAAAACAAAAATCAACAAGACAAAACAGTTTTGTTTTGTCTTGTTTACTGGAGAACGGAGAAAAGAGGATAAAATATGTGAACATCTGTCTGTAGAGCGTAATCAAGCAGACATCGTATTAAACAATTCACCCTAAAACACTGAATATCAATAAAAGATGAAAGCAATAAATTATAATGACAGTAATGATAACAATAAAGAAGAACAATACAAGTCCAGATGAGTATGGCAGCCATGTTAGTCCATTATTTTGTATCTATTGAAAGGACTTCACACATCAAGGAACTTATGACGGTTGTCTGACAGAGTATTAAATTTCTTCAAGACAGATACAGGACATCACTTCTTAAACTGGGAGGGGTGGAGGATTTCCATTCCTGCAGAATAACCCGTTTTGCAACCAGTAAACCCAACAGTAGAACCTGCAGCAGAGACATAGGAAATGATCAAATGTTTGTCTGGAGACAGAAGCTGCCAGGAGAGTTTCTATAAAATATAAATATCCTGAACCAGAAATCCATAAGTTTAGGGAGCAAAACAGGTGACCCAAAGTCCCATCATCTGATTTACATTGGTCACATGTTGGTGAGACGCAGGGAAATATTTTATCAAGTTTGGCTTTAGAAAAGTGCAGCTGATGGATAATTTTGAATTGAATAAGATGCAATCTGGACTTTATGGAGCAGGTTTTGATTCTGGACAGACTCGGATCCCACAGCTCATCTGGAATCAGAAGCTCAGGCCTCTGAGGATGAACTGCTTCATGTTTATGACTGTCAGCCGTATGCAGATCAAATGTCACCCATGTTTTCATTTTTTAATCTGAAATCCATCCAGTGAGTCACAGAGAGGACAGAGCAGAGGAGAGGCTCTGCAGATTGGTGTTTTTATGTTGTATCGCCATCGGACGCCATCAGACTGAGACTTCATCACCCATCAGAAGCTGGACGTTTCCAGTCCGTCTGACCAGGAAGTGAAGAACATCAGGAAGTTTCTGCTGAAGAGATTTCCAAGTACGACCAGTTTACATATTCTTGGTTAAACCCAAATGTGTACCGTCGGTTCTTCCTCCAGCCCTGAATGGCCGCCTGTTGCCACGGCATCATGCCAGTGTTTTGTGTCAGGTTTATGTAAATAATAAAACTTAAATGTTCTGGTTGGACTGATGATGAAACAAACTGTTTTTCAAACCCCAGACTGAAATGTTGGACACTTTTCTCACTTTGTGTAATAAAAACTTTCTGAACCTTTGTGATTCAAGAACAAATAAGATGATTTATAATTTTATGCATCTTTATAAATTAAGACAGTTTTGATGTAGAGGACTCCAGTCATCGGAGCCAGAGGACACATTTCATTTTAAAACTGATCCCATCATTGTTTTCTCACTTAATGTTGCTCCTGATGTGTCGTTTTGAAGTTTTATATAAATAAAACTATATAAGATTAATATTTCTCAAGTAAACTTTCCTCAAAGTGTTTTTTTTCTTGGAAAAAATCCTCCAAACCCAAAGGAAGTTTCTTCTTCTATTCATGGCAAGTAATGATTTTCACAGCATTTCCCTTCCAGGTGTGTTTAGACATCCAGTCGTTATCTTTACGCTTAAAAAATCATGGAAGGAAACAAAATCAAGCAGAAAATAACCGACTGGATGCTACTGAAAACATGACAGTATGTTTCTAACAATGTCTACGAATGATTAAAGTAGAGACTGTAAAGAGTTCATGACATAGAGATTTATTCAACTGGTTCCAACTTTAATTCATTAAACATTAAAATGTTGAAAACATCTAAACAGATGTTATAATCTGTCCAGAACTGAACTGTCAGAAATGTCCTCCTTTATTTTTGACATTCAGTTTGTGTAAGTCTCACTTTTTTCCACATAATCAGTTTCTGTCACTCTGATGGGTTATTAAAAGCTTTTTCCAGCAGAAATGCAGCTTCTTCTCCAGATCAAATGTGTTTACATCTCCAGGTTATTAAAGCATCAAATGAAGAGAAATTTACTCCAATATTATTGCAAACATCCGTTTCAGAATAAAGTCCAGCCGACAAAGCGAAGGGAATCAGAACCGGCCAATAAAACTGTCTGTCTGCACCAGATAAACTGGATCTCATGTTAGGAAAGTGGTAGATGTAAAATGATTATTAGAAATAATATCCTTATCATTGATGTCAGGAAGTGAACTAGTGAACGCAGATCAGTTTAATACATATTTACTTACAAAGTGTAAAATTAATTCCTGCGTAATCATCAAGAGTTTAGTTACAAAGAATACACAAATATAAATAAATTGAAGTAAATGTAAACATTGCTTTGAGTTGTTGCTTAAGTTGTTTACTTCATTTTGTTTGGTTATAATTACAGTTTTTTAAAGGAAGTAAATTTGATATGGTTTTAAATTAAAATGTAAACCTTCATGTTCCTCATTTTCATACCATGCAAATTAAAAGATATTAAAAAAAAAAAACCCCGGGACATTTCATGTTTAGTTTTCCAAGAAACGTTTTTCTGAGGAGTGAAGAGAGAGAGAGATGTTAAACAAAAGGATCCGGTTTCTGTTTAACAATTAAAGCGGATCATCGATGCTTTAACAGGTCCGGGAGATTAGAGACACTTTTCATCTGATGTGGATCTTTTATAATTAAACCTTTATTAAGCTGAACCTCGATGTCTGACAAGAAAATCTAACAGAGGAAACAGAGCCAGGCTGAAACACAAGAACAAACTCCAGAAAAGAAGAAGAAGATTCTGCTGCACTGGATCACCTGCAAAACAAACCAGGTTGAACTAAAATGCTGAAAACGTTTTTTAACCTGTTGGTGTGTCTCGTTGCTTTCAGCCTGGGATGCTTTGCAGCGTTTCTGTTTTTCACCCAGGACAGAAAATTATTTTTCATCTCAGCATTAAACAGAGAAACTAAACCAGAAGAATCTGCAGAACCGACAGTCAGACCGAATCCGACAGGAACTTCAGGAAGGTCTCTGGATCCGTGTCCCGACGTCCCTCCGAACCTCCGGGGAGTTTTACATGTGGAGTTCAGAACCAACCGGACCCTGCAGGACGTCCGGAACCAGGTCGGCCCGCTGCTCCAGCAGGGGGGCCGGTACCGACCAACCAGCTGCAGGGCGAAGCAAAAGGTTGGTAAAAACATGCAGAATAATGAGTTTGATTTAAATTACCTTTGAAACTTTTATGTCATCGGTGCAGAAATAAAGTCATAAATAAAATAAAAAGAATGAATGAATGAATATTTTAAATAAAAATAAATCTGAAATTGAGACTTGAAAATATTTGTTTTGAAGTAAAACTACTTGGTTAAAACGGTGCAAAGTTCATGAAATAATAAAGTTTTGATCCATTTAATATAAAACATTTCTAAAAAATGAAAGTATGTCTTTTAAAAATTTAAAATTTACAGGGGAAAAAGTTCTATTTCCTCTGATATTACAGTCAGAATATCCACAGACTGATGATGTAGAATGTAGAAGAGTAGATTCTAATAATGTAGAAAGTAGAATGTTCTGAGATTTTAGACATTTCTATAGATTAAAGAAAACATTTCCCTCAAAACACAAATAAACTCAGATGTTTAAAAATGTTTTAGATTTTGACAAAAAAAAGTCAGAAACGGACAGATTAAAGTAAAACTGCTTATTGTAGAGGCATTTTCTGCCACCAGGGGTCACTGTTTCACAGTGTTGTATCGAGACCGAGACCAATCTCGAGTTCTGCAACACTGTTGTTTCATCTTCTTCTTGATTTATTTATCTGAGAAAACCAGACAAACATTTTGACATTCGGTAGATAAAAATGTGAAAAGATCAAAGGATGAAGTAAATGTTCATGTTCCTACAGAAATGTTTCAGGTAAAATACAGGAAATATAAACTGAATGATTTCATGCTGGTTTTTCAATATATTTATGTCTACATGTCATTCAACTGTATTTTTATTATGTGTTGAGTTTTAGATGTCTTCTAAGTGAGCTGCTCATTTAAAACAGGGAGTCTAAGTCGTTTTGGGTTGATCTCTGCTTCAGCTCAGCTGGATGAAACATTCAGGTGATCAGCAGAACCATGTAGAACCTCCAGACCTGAACTGATTGGACCGGCCGGTTTAAATGACTCTGAACGGCTGATTCAAACGGTCCAGCCTGTTATAAAGTTCTGCTAATGGTTCCCAAACCTTTTCTCCTGCCCCCCCCCCCCCCCCCCCCGTGGGGGGCTGCAAGTATTTTAATAATAATTAATTCTGATTAAAATGACTTGTTTACTTAATTTGTACCAGGTGAAGCTAAAACTCTCATTGCAGGAGTTCCAGAACACATATTTGCAGACAAATGTTTTTTTTAATCATCTTAAATGGAAAATGCATATATTATTTTTACAGCTTTGGTTTAAAATCTGTTGAGGATGTTATACAAAATTAATGTATGACTGAACATAGACAACAACATCGGCAGCTACAGGTACTTGTTAAGCTAAAGCTGCTGTATTGACATTAGCTAGTCGTTGTTTAGCTACTTTACCTGCATCCAGCAGCTTCACTCAACTCAGTCGGTTAGTTTGGGGGAAAAACTGAAAAGTTTTGCATTTTGCTGGTTTTGCTGCCGTGATTCTAACACACCTGTAGCTCCGCCCACCAGCAGCGTCATCAGGTCTCCTTCGCTGCCGCACAGGTGTGGAAACAGCGCGAGCGTCGTAGCGTCATGTTGCGTTTAAAGGTGGCTCGGAAAAACAGGTTATCACATGTTAACAACGGATTAAACAGTTTTAACTGCTGATAAAAGTGACAGGACAGATATGGGAAGAGCAGAAGCTTCTACTGTATCAAATTGACATAGAAACGGGTGAGCCGTGGAGGCGCAGGGGATAATCACGACCCACGTACCGAGGACTGAATCCTCTCCGTGGTTGTCGCCGGTTCGACTCCCGACCCGCCTCATTTAGCCACCGCATGTCTTCCCTCCCTCTCGATGTCCGCCTACTGTCAAACGGAGGCAACTAGAGCTGATAAAAATGACAGGAATAACGGAGAGTTGGCCATTCTAAGGTAAAAACCCAGCACATACAGCGTCCATGTGTGTTTTTGTTTGTTTTCATCCAGAGGCTCCCCCCCCCCACCCCCGCAATGGCAGGGCCCCCCCCCCAGGGGGGCGCCCCACAGCCTGGGAACCCCTGTGCAATGAATGAACCGTCATTTGATCTGAACTGAACAACCACAAACTAGTGAAGGGAAGCAGCTGGAAGTATCACGCTTATGAATTTAAATAAAACTTCACCAGCAAAATTTTGGTAAATATTTTAATACTTTTCTAGATGCTGAATGAACCATCTGTGCTACATCAGAACAAGCTTCAATTTAAATCCTGTAATGACAGTTGGGTTTATAACTCAGATGATTCTGCACTGATTCAGTATTTTATTTTACGTCCCTCCGCTAGGTGGCCGTCATCGTCCCGTTCAGAAACCGCTCTGAACACCTGAACCACTGGCTCTACTACCTCCATCCGGTCCTGATGCGTCAGCAGCTGGACTACGGCGTCTACGTCATCAACCAGGACGGAGACGGAGCGTTTAACCGGGCCAAGCTGATGAACATCGGATTCAATGAAGCACTGAAGGAATATGGTTACGACTGTTTTGTCTTTTCGGATGTAGACCTGGTGCCTCTCGATGGTAGGAACCTCTACAGATGTTCTGACCAGCCCAGACATTTGTCCGTCGCTGTGGACAAGTTTAACTTCATCCTGCCTTATGCCACCATCTTCGGCGGAGTCTCAGCGTTGTCCAAGCAGCAGTTCCTTAAGGTCAACGGCTTTGCAAACACGTTCTGGGGTTGGGGGGGTGAAGACGACGACATGTCGCAGCGGATCTCTTACAGAGGGATGATCATCTCCAGACCAGACTCTGTCACTGGAAGATACAAGATGATCAAACACAGGAGAGATTCTCACAACGATCCAAACCCAAACAGAGATCAGAAACTGAGAGAAACGTACCTTAATATGGACACAGATGGGATTAATTCTCTGAATTATTCTGTCAGGGAGATTAGGAAGGATTTATTGTTCACTTTTGTTACAGTGGATGTTCAGGCTCCAGCAGGCTGATGTGGATCCAGATGTTTCTGTCTCAGGATTCGATCAAAGCAAAAGTCAACTTAAAACCAGGAGAACAAATAACTTGGTCCATCTGGTCAGTCCTGCAGTAAAAACATTTTATCACGTTCAACTCAGTCCAAACTGGAAACGATGCAGCAAACATGTGGTGACAGTGGACAGAACAACCTGCATTAAACGGGTTGAAGCCTCCAGCAGAACCGGCTGGATCAGAAAAACGGATCCACTTCATGAGCCAACAGAACCGGATCTACAACCAAACACTCTTCATGTTCAGACCAAAGTAAAACTGTTATTTGATTCTCATAAATTCAGCCATGATGTTTGATTTATATCTGATTGAGACTCTGATCATCAAAACCTGGTTTTTAATCTAAATTATTCAGATTTTTATATCCTGTAAACAGTTGGGAAGAATTTTAATAAACAATGAGGGTGATATGTAATGAAATGATTCATAAAGTCTTATAAAATGATTTTGGTTACTAAGGGAATTTTTCATGTAAAAATAAATCTGATTGAAGGAAAAGCCTCATAAACATGAGTCTTTATTCTCATGCAGTCTCAAATGTTTTCAGTAAAATTTTTTAATATATCTTTGGTAGTTTCTGTAGTTTCCTCATAAAGTGGAGAACAGAGGAAGTGAGCTGGACTGTTGTAACTTTAAAAATAAAATTCATCCTAAACAAAACGCTGTTGGTCTCGTCCTGAACTCCGTCTGTTAGAGAGGCAGAGCTGAATGAAGCTACAGGTCGTCTGGGACGTTATAAACTCATTTAAAAAATATTATTATTAATGTAGAGAATATCTTGTCTGCTAAAAATGTGCAAAGATAATTAAATTAAACAGAATCTGGTCAGAAAACGTTATAATTTAAGCTGAATTTGACTTAAAATCATAATATTTCCACAGTAAGACGTAGAGATGGAAACGTGTTCAGAGGAACATGTGCAGATCAGCTGTTTGCTGGAACATGTGAACAAGGATCAGTTCATCCCATCTGGAAGTTTAAAACAACGTGAGGAATTTGAATGAATGAACATGAAGAGACTCTTCATCAGGCTGAAGGTCCAGACAAGTCCGTCAGAGTAAAGGAGAGGCTGGTTGGACCCGGAGAAACGTTGAGGTTCTGACAACAAACTGAAGATAACTGAACCTGAACCGTCTGTTCATGTCACTGGACAAACCCAGTGGAGTCGGTTCTGTTAGGCCCTGAGCCAGCAGGAGGTTTTCCAGAACCGGGTCGTCCAGAGAGGTGAACAGAACCCAGTAGGTCCAGTAAACACTGACGCTGCTGTCAGGGACATTAACCTCAGGCTGATTTACTTCTGGGTCTGAAATGATCAGGGAGAAATTTAAGAAACTTCAGTCACTTCTTAAATCAACGAATCCAGAATTAAAGTTTGTTCCTGTGTTTTGTTTTTACCTGTTTAGTAATTTTCTTACTTTTATGAAAATAAATTATTTTGTCTTTGAAATACTAAACTTTCCACAACTTTGTGTGGCATCATCTAGAAATATTAAATCAAACAATCTGATCAGCACTTAATAGGCATTTTTACCAAATATTTTTTAAAAACTTGTTATTAATGCCCTGGATTACTTATGGAAGTAGGTCTTCTCCCCACCTCTGATCCTATAAGGTGTTTTAAATGTTCACCTTGATTGTGTTTTTATTCTGAATGTCTCCAAACCCACTGAACTCAAACTGATCCTCTGAACCAGTTAATTTTCTAATTAAAGTATTTCTGCTGCTGCCTGTGTGTCTGTGAACTACTTACATTTACCTGAGTAACTTTTCTGAAAAGTTTTCCAGTTCATATGTTCGAACTGTAAACGATGGCATCCAGTCGTGGACTCAGCAGAAAGTGGACAGGATCCACCTCCTTCAAACCGGCTGAACTACTGAACCGGTTCTGGTGGATCAGAAAGGCGGATCCACTTTATGGGAACTGGATCTACAACCAAACTGTCTTCAGTTCAGACCAACGTAGATCCGTTTTATTTGAGTCTCCAACATTCATAACAATAACATGAAACTTTTTTGATTTATTATTGATTTAGACTTTTGTTGGATCTTTTATTGATGCAAATCCTGTTTTTAATAAAGTGAAGCACAATGAGGTGATGGATTTTTAAAAATGAAAGATTCTGTGTAATGTGTTTCAGTTCCTTTAGGCAGGAACAACTCTGCTGTCTGGCATCTAGTCGAACAGAAAAGCTCAGTTTGATTGAATTTAGCCTGCTGGTTGTTCAGAGTTTAACATTAGTTTGTTTTTTTCACAGTTTTTGGGTCTGATTCTGTGTCACATGTTGACACAGATTGAATGTTTAGACCTCATATTTTCTGCCTGGGCTCCTCTGTGCAGGTGTTGCAGATCTAGAGCACAGAGTTGACAAAGTTTCTGCTTGTTCCTTCCGTCCTCGCACTTCATGTTCACCCTCTGCCTCTGTTTGGGGCATCAGGAGGCACCAAACAGCTCCTGATGCGTTTATTGACGTTAGAAGTTTTGAACTTGAGATGTTGAATGTGGTCCAGATTCTTTAATAAGATGTAACATATCAAATGTTTTTGATTCCTGGAGACATTTTCAGTTCATGTCTCATCATATCAAAGTCCCAGAGAGGACAAATTTAGACAGAGACGCAGGATTTACAAATCTGTTCTTCATAAATAAACAATAATTCACACATTAAATTCAGAATTTTTTTAGATTTTATTTTCTAAAAAAATTTTATTTTCTTATATTTCATTTTCTGACCATCTGGATGCAGAAATGACACAATGAAAATATTCTTTTGGACAAAAGATGATTTATGTTTGTTACTTCAGGATTAAGAACCAGAAAAATTGAAAGAATTATTTTAAAAAAATTCAAAGAAGAAATTCATATTCATCTGGATTCACTTATTGGACTTTCAAAGGAAAACAGAAATGCCTAAAAGTAAAGACAAATATGGAAACAGGTTCTCCTGGTTCTGTTGCTGCAAGACGACAACAGAACCAGGAGAACCCATGACTGAAACATATAATGATGATAATGAGACACATTACCCAATTCTTCGAAGGACTTTGGTTAGAAAATCAAAGCTAAAAATAAACTGTATTTCTGGTGTGGATGATTCTGAACCATCAACATGTAGAAGAGGTCAGATGAAAAGGAGATCCAGTTTTGGATTGGCTCAGGAAAGTGAACTGTATGAACTTGGATCTTGTCTAAACTATGAGCCCAGACATTTGCCTTGTTTGCTATTGGATACTAACTGGGAAAAGGATCCATTTCCTGAGAACAGCAGCAGAACCAGTGAAGTTCTGGAGATCAAACCAGCTGCTGATCAAACTCTCCCTTATGTAACTGAACCTCTGATTGGATCAGAAAACATCAAACCTGCTGAAACCCAGACGGTTGACCTTCATGAGCAGCTACAACACCTAGAGATGAGTGAGAGGATGAAATCCTCTTCCTGTTTGTCTCACAGCTGTCCCTCGTGGAGTCAGGATCCTCCGTTAGATGTCAGTATCTTACCCCGAGCTGCTAGTTTACCCACCATGAAGCTCCAAAGCAGCTTTGAGGAGTTCAGTCCTGGTTTCTGTGGGGATCCAGATGATGAGACCTTCTGGTTCCGGTGCTCCGGTCCAGGCTGGTACCAGTGCAGAGTGAGCGGCCTGGATGTTTGACATGACGGGAGGAGGAGACGTGTTTTACAGGGTCGTTCCCTGGAACAGCAGATTACTGAGCCCACATGGCAAGAAGCCTGCAGGACCTCTGTTTGACATCAGCTGCCAGCAGCGGACTGTGGCTCGGCTCCATCTCCCTCACTGTGAGGTCCGCTCCACAGGACCGTGTCACTTCCTGTCGGTCGCTCACCTCCATGATGGAGGCGTGGAGTTTATCAGGCCTGAGACGATCACAGAGACTCACATCGTCATCAGCATCACAGGGTTTTCTGCTTTTGGGAACGTCAAGGATGAAGATTCTCCTCCTGACCCGGTCCGAGCCTTGGTTCTGCTCTTCTACAGGCCTCCAGCTGATCCAGAGTCAGAACATGAGATTCATGTGTTGATGCTGCCAAAGAATGTTGTTTTTAACAAAGTGCTGCGTTTCAGGAAGAAATTAGACGATAATGAGATTTTCCTGAAGACGCCTCCAGACTGCAAACTGCAGTCGAATCAGGTTTACTGTCTGTCTGTCTCTCCTGGAGGCGACTCGGTTCTGGTTCAGCCCACAGAGGCAGAATTTGATGCAGAATATTATGACAACTACTTCACAAAGTTCCAGGTGGTTTATGAGGAGATGATGAGACACATCAGTCTGTCTCTGAGGGACAGCAGCTCCAACATCGTCTGGGAGAGACGGGTTTGTCTTTCTGCTGCTGGAGTCAGAGGATCCTGTGGACCAACCAGACAGAACCTCAGTCCACAGGAGCAGCTGATGGAGATAAGGATTAACTTCAAGGATGGAGTATCTGGACCGGTTCTGCAGAGTCTGATGGATAATCTGCTGAAGGAAAAAGTCATCAATGATTCTGAGAGGGAGGCGATGGAGGCTGAGAGGAGCAGAGGAGACAAAGGTCGAGTTTTAATCGACACGGTGAGGAAGAAAGGAGATGCTGCGAGTTCTGAGATGATCCGGTTCCTCTGTGAACTCGACCCGTTTCTCTCTGAACATCTGGGTCTGATGTGAGGAAGAACCTGATGGATTTTATCAACCAGAAGGTTCAGCAGCTGATTTCATTTCTTCAATACGAATCAAAAGACGGATATTTACTTTAGTTTTATTATAAACAGACAGAGAAAATGATCAGAAATTGACTGTAACTTCTTATGAACATAAAAAATATAATCACATTAATGAAGAGTCGGCTCATTGTTGGACAGAATACGCTCCGCTGACCTACTCTGACCTGTTGTGTTGTACATTCAACATCCACAGAGGCAGATCTGTTCAAATAAATCTAAAAATGTTATTTTTTTACGTCTTTACTGTATTTGTTAACATAATTAAACCTCAGTTGAAATAGCTGTGAAGTTAAATCATCTGTTTAGTTCTGCAGATCTGACACTTCAGACCAATATTTTATAATTTGTTCTTTATTTTCTTTGAACTATCTATATAAATTTGAGCGTTCAGATTTTTTGAAGCAGTTTTTCATCAACTGATTAAAATTTAAATCTGTCATTGTTACATTAAGTATCAGATTTATTGTCTATATATTGAGCTGCTCCTGTCGTTATAAAGAAATAACCACATTGAAAAACATTTTCCAGCTTCCAGATCGACAGCAGAACATTCACATAAATACATTTTATAGTCTGTGGTGACGACAGAGTCTGACCTGTTCATGTGTTTCATGTCTTTATTCATGATTTGACTAGACCAGTGGAGGTCTAGAGGAAGACATCAGAAGCAAAGGATGGAAAAGGTATTTCATTACATCTAACCAAAGAAATGTATATTTCTACACTAAATTATCTCTGTTATAACCAGTAAAACATGTTGTGAGTTTTATGGTGGTCTCTGCTACCCAATTTTCAGTTTTATTACTGAGCAGCTAAAGTAACTAAAATTGCTTTCTGGTCTAATTCAGTTGATAAACCCTGGTGTCAACTAGAAGCACATTCATGTCCCTCAGCCTCACTTTTGGCTTTGCTTAAGGGTCCAACCTCTGTGAATCCTTCTGGCCAAACCAATAACTTCATAGTTGTAGAAACTCTGATAATTTGGTTTCAGTTTAGGAAACAGTTTAAATTTACAGACTCCATAGTTTTGACCCCACTTTTAAAAAACCCAGTGTTTACACCTGCTCTTACTGACCTGACCTTCTCCTTATGGCAGGATGAGGGACTAAAATGTTTCATGGATTTATTTAGGGACGGGTTGTTTGGCTCTTTTAGTGATTTGGCTTCTGAATTTGATCTTCCACCCTCCCATTTGTTTAGATACTTCCAGATCAGGGCCTTTGCAAAATCCTTATTTCCTAACTTCCCTCACCGGCCACCTGAGCAGCCGTGGGATGAACTTATACAACTCAACCCCCTGCATAAGTCTGTAATTTCAATGATTTATAACTTGATTCAATCATATGATGTATTTTTAACTATGAAAACTAAGAGAGCTTGGGCGTGTGAATTGGGGCTGGTTTTTGATGATCATTGGTGGGAGGCTGCCTTGACAGCCATTAACAAAACGTCTATATGTGCCGCCGGAGCTTGATACAGTTCAAAGTGGTATTCAGATGTCATTATTCAAAAACTAGGCCGGCACAGATCTACCCAAATGTGGTGGATGTTTGCGACCGCTGTGGAAGCTCACCTGCCATCTTACACATATGTTTTCTCATGCTCAGCCCTCACACATTTCTAGCAAATTTACCTTCACACCATCTGTTGTATTTTCTAGAACTATTGACATTTCAGCTCATACTGGTATCTTTGGTCTCCCAGAGCAATATAGTCAGTACTCAGCAGGAGAGTTGGAAGTGATAACTGTTACATCTATGGTCGCTAAGCGCCACCTTCTCTGTAACTGGAAATCAACTAGAGCTCCATCCAGCACAATGTGGATAAATTAGGTCATGTCCTTTTTGAAAGTTGAGAAAATTAGATATGCAAAATCCGGAAACTTGAACAAATTCTACTCTAATTTGCTTCAATGTAAACGCAGCCCCCCACCCCACACACCCAGCTTTCCTTCTGTCCTTTTTTTTGGAGGTGTACATGTGTGTGTGTGTGTTTTTACTATTAGTTTTATTTCACTGTTTTATTATTGGAGGTGTTTTCTGTTCGTTCTTTGGTCTTGAAAACATGCATCTTAAAGTCAATAGTGTAAACAGTTTGTTTATGCATTATTACACCCTGGAATATGTAAACACCTTTGTTCCATATGCAAAAATATCAATAAACATATGAATAAAAAAAAACATGTTGTGACTTTAAAGTCAACAGTTAATGTTCTCAGGAGGAAATCAGGAGAAAAGACAAAAATTCAAATCTGACTCAACACATCAGATCTGCAGAACGTTCTCTGTTTTTAAATAACATTACTTTGAGTTAGTCAGTGTGAAAGACTGAAATGTGAAAGAGAAAAAAAAGGTTAAAGAAACATTTTAAAAAAGTCCCACTGAGGTTTAGTTTTAAACTGTAAAGCTTTAAGATGAAACAATCCTTAAAATTGTTTTGCTTTTTAATTGAAGGTGAAGACTTGATTGATATTTGATTAAAAAAAGGGGAATGTTAAATTGAAAAAAGTTTTTAAAAAAGTAAAAAGGAGGAGGAGAGGCGAGGGATGAAACTGAGTTGATAGAAGAGACCCTGGATGTGGGTCTGTAATGTTGGTGAGTATTATTACTGTTATCAGCTCCACATGTTTAGAGGAAGGTCTGATTCTCTCAGTACCGGACTGGACTCCCGGTTCGGTTCTATCAGAGCTGCTTCAGTAACAGAAGGACGGAGTTTTTTAAACAGACAGTTCAGAAAAATCAGGAAGTTAAAGGTTCTGCTGTGTTGAGAGCAGATTCTGCTCTTCTCCAGACCTCCAGCTGATCCTGATGTCACTTCCTTCCTCAATCTGTTCATTCTTCCAGGGAACGTTGTGATCCAGGATTAGAAGCGGAGCAGGAAGAAATTATTTGGTCTAGAGTCGTTCATAGATGCTCCTCCAAACTGCAAACTGTGTCCGAAGGAGACCTGCTCTCTGCCCACCAGCCCTGAAGGAGAATCGGTTCTGGTTCTGCCCACAGAAACAGAGTTCGACCCAGAATCCTACAGCAGCTACTTCACCTCCATCCAGGTGATTTTCAGCAGCATCACAGGAGACATTCAGCTGAGCGTGAAGGAGAAGGAAACGTCCTGCTGCGTTTGGGAGAGACGTGTTTGTCTTTTAGCTCACAGAGTGAAACCGGGTCTGTCTTCTGACGAGCAGCTGAAGGAAACTAGAATCATTGATGGGATTTCAGAACCGGTTCTGGAAAGTCTGCTGGACAAACTGCTGGAGAAAAACGTCCTGAGTGACTCTGAGAGGGAGGCGGTGGAGGCGGAGAAGGTCAGAGGAGACAAAGCTCGAGTTTTAGTCGACACGGTGAGGAGGAAAGGAGCTGCTGCAAGTTCTGAGATGATCCGGTTCCTCTGTGAACTCGACCCGTTTCTCTGTAAACATGTGGGGCTGATCTGTGAGAAAGTGGAACCAAACCATCCATCCATCCATCCATTTTCTTGACACCCTTGTCCCTTGGTGGGGTCGGGAGGGTTGCTGGTGCCTCTCCAGCTAACGTTCCGGGCGAGAGGCGGGATTCACCCTGGACAGGTCGCCAGTCTGTCGCAGGGACACACAGGACAAACAACCATGCACACCTAGGGACAATTTGGAGAGACCAATTAACCTGACAGTCATGTTTTTGGACTGTGGGAGGAAACCGGAGTACCCGGAGAAAACACACACATGCACAGGGAGAACATGCAAACTCCATGCAGAAAGGCCGGGGCCGGGAATCGAACCCAGAACCTTCTTGCTGCAAGGCAACAGCTCTACCAACTGCACCACTGTGCAGCCTGGAACCAAACCAGTAAGTGATAAACTAAAAGGGAAGATATGGAGTCATCAACTCAAAGACATGTCAGAAACTGTTTATTATAAACATGAAAGTCTTTGATTGTGGACAAAACTTTTATCTTAAATAGTGGACTCTTATTGTGAAATGGTGTGAACTGGTTGGAATTTGTTGAAGTTTCTGTGTTGGATTGTTTATTTTTTTTAACAGTCAGTTGACAATTAGATATTTTTAACTTGTTTTGTTATTTTACTAATGTAGCACAAATATACAACAAATAAAAAACATTCAAGGCCAATTAAACACAGAGAACATGAGGTTACAACTGTCAACTCAGCTGCTAATGCTAAAGATATGCTAATGCTAAGTCAGTAGCATTAGCATCCTGGTCACAAAACGTTTGTTCACCAGCGCTCATTCAAATATTAATATCTGTATTAATGGTACTTAAAAGGAACGTTAATTAATTTTGCTTCCTCTAATCCCAGATGTGACATCATCAGGTCTGTCTATTCATTCAAGCCACCACTTTGGTAGTTTATCACTCCATCCAATCAGTCACTGCAGTGATTTAGCACAACATTAAGAATAAATTTTCCAAATTTATCCAAATGATTTTTCACAGAATATTTTATTAAATTAGTTTGATTTTCACTTCAGTTTTGAATTGTAAACTGATTGGTGTTCTTAATTAGCATTGAAGCTAATTTAGCCTTAACACAAACACATTCACACTGAACAAACATCACTGAATTATTTTACTGTTTTTGTTCTTATTCGTTACTTTTTTATTATTATTTCTTTAGTATGACTTAATATTTTCATTTTACTTGGTCGTTTAGTTAACTGTTCCTAGCCTGGTTATATAATGTATTGTGGGGCTAAAATACATTTTGTGGGGCTATTTTAGTCACACAATAAATAGTCGACTGAAGTATGATGACTGAAATATTTTCGCTGAGTATTTTGTTAATAGATTCTTATATTTTAAAGAACAGTTTCCTGTGTTTATTCTGATCAGGGTTTTCTGTTTGAGAACATCAGTGTGACTTCAATCTTTCATCTGTTGTTCTGTAATATCATAACTCCTCAGGTATAAATCAAATCAATGACAGGCTGAGATATTTTCTCTAATATTTCATGATAAACATGAAATTAACTTTTTAAGTCTAACTTTCAGGAGCTCATCATCATGCTGGAAACTTGATTTCAGAAATAAATGGCTGCTGCTATCATTTTTTTCTGTTAAATGTTTTTTTTTTTTTACTTTTCTTTTGTTTTTAATTCTGTTTTTAAAGATTTCCATGTTTTTGGACCTAGTGGGAAAAATCTAAATTTTTCTCCATTTACTTGTAGCAGTTCAGAAACGTTTTTACTGTTTCAGTTTCTTGTTGATGTTTCCACTCAACAACTACGCAGAATTAGACTTATGCAGGTATTTATTTTAGAAATATAAATTACAGAGTGATTTTATTATTTTCTAAAATTGATATGAAAATTATATGAATTTATACAGTATTATCATTTAACATTATTTAGGGATAAGGAAAATGTTTAATATTTATGTTTTTATGGACTGAAACACAGTGGTATATTTTATTTTTAGGTTGTGTGAGTCTGTAACAGAAAAATGCAAATCCTTCTATGTTTTAGTCCAACAGCTGTGTGATAATCGACCTGTTGGACCAAAATTTGGAAACCAAATTAAACTTCAGATGAAAACCACGTTTAATGCAGCCGAACATATAAAGTGTAAAAACAGAGACAGAGTATAACACTGTGTGTAAATTAGAAATAACACTGGAAATAAATGTGAAATATAAAAACGAAAGCTATAAAAACTTCAAAGATTAAAGTTGCGCTCCTGAGGATCCTCACCGATATCAGGTACGACGCCTGAGCACCTCTCGGCGCATGCGCACACAGTCAGTTGTTACATAAACTGAAAGTTCCGCTTTAGTTTCGTTCTCCATTTTGTGACAAATATCTCTCCAGTAGACCGTGAGTAACAACATTTTGTATAAAACTGGTTCTGATCCGTTTTCAAGTTTTTCTCTGTGTTTCCGGGTCAGAGAAAGAACTTAATTTAATTTCCCTTTGGGATTAATAAAGTATTTTTGAATATTGAATTTGAACATTCCGAACCTTTAGTCACAGAAGGAAAGTGCGCAACAACTTCCGCTGTTTAAATATAATCTCTCCGTTTGTGTAAAAGTGGTTTAATGTCAGATAAATTATTGCGCTGCTGTCATTTAATGCTTTGAAGATAAAGTTCGTCACTTTACCTCTGGAAATAAACGTCTTTAAGTTTTTACGCCTTTTAGACTGAAGCCTGTTGGGAGATATAATCTCGACGTTATTGACGGACACGTTTGTTTAGCCCGTAGAGGCTCATGGGAAATGTAGTTTAACTTTTCCGACTACAGAAATGTTTAAAACAGAAATACTGAAGGTTTTTAAACTTTTGTGTTGTTTTATTTCAGTCTATAATATCCATCATTACCGTTAACAGTAAATATTTATTCACACGAATCAAACTTTGATTTTACTCGCTTCTGGTTAGTCATGAAAACTGACAAGTCACGTGACTGAAATAGAAACTGAAACTAACTTTGTTTTCCATTTGCTCAGACTCCATTTTGAGATGAAGGACAGGAATAAATTGTCTTGTTAATAAGGTAAGTGTTGCAGCTCCATGTTCCTCCGTGTCTCTTTGGTTCTCTGGAGCTTTTTTTTTTGTAACGGAGTAAATTGAGGGACCACAGCGGCTTGTCGGGGCTCGAACCTCCTCGACCCGCGGCGGCCGTTTCTCAGGGCGGAGGCCCCGCAGCGGGAATTAATTAATCTGATTTAAGGGCTGATTCAGAAAGTATTTAGTCACACAGAAGATGAAGTTATTTGAAATAAAGACTTTGAGAGACGTTCTTATATATTGGTGTTACATTTTGTAATCCTGCTACCGAGCTGCGTATCGGTGTATGAATGTGTGAGTGTGAATGGGTGAATGTGGCTCTAGTGTGAAGCGCTTTGAGTGTCAGAAATGATTAGATAAAGCGCTATATAAGTTCAGTCCATTTTCCATAAACTGCACACATGACCACAGAACCGGACTTGAGCCCCATGACGTATTTATATTTCACCAAGAGGAAATAACTTAGTTAACCTAGAAAATGATCAACTGTGGGATCCGCCATGACAGTTGATCTGTTTGTGTGTAATAATGAACTTTAAAAATATAAACTAAGGAAATAAGTCAGCTTTTAAAGAGCAGAACCTTGATACCAAAAATGTATTAAAGTTGATACTAATAAAAACATTGAAATATGAGAATAAAGTCTTAATATTAGGACTTTATTCTCATATTTTTTTAAAATGTTCTTAGTGTGTCCATAATACTCCATCCTGTTAAACCGCTTTACCTGATTATTTAAATCCTAAAATGTGACTCATCCCTCCTGATGGGTATTTTCTTGAACCTTCATTTAAAAGAACCACAGACAACGCATGTGAATTATTATGACAAAGCTTTTGCAAAAGGAGAAGACTCAACAAACGGCTTGGAGAAGCCGTTCACCGAGCGTCTGAAAAACCTTTGGTTACAGCTCGTCTTTTATTATCAAGCAAAAACAGGGAGGATGGGGGACAGGAGGACAGCACAGACAATATTTATCACTGCACACAGGCAGTTTCTAAAGTAGGGAGTATTTAGTGATAAGACCACCTGTGGAAGCGTAATTTAAGGTCTGGGAAACAGACAGTTAACTGTTTCACATGTAGATTAACAGGCAGACGTGACCTTCAGGTCAGTTCAGAGACACAGAAGTAAGAGACACTTTAAACTGAGCATTAGACTGAATATAAAGTAATAACAAAATGATAATACCAAAAAATCTCTAACACCTCCTTCCTCTGCAGTCTGGGGTTAATCAGAAACTGATGATCTGTGGAGTCAAACCAGATCTAAACTCAACAGATTTCCCTCTTCCTCCTCTCTGAGTTGTTTCTTGTTGGATGTCTTGTTTCTCCTGGCAGCAGTGAGAAACTCTTTGTCTCTCTAAGCTGCTGGAAACCTGAACAGATCTGCTGGAAGCTGAGATCAGATCATCCTCATGATCTCCATGGATCACCTGATCCTGAATCTCTCTGATTGTTGGTCCGTCTGGAAAATATTCCTTCCACATATTCCTGCCTCTCTGACTGAACCGACTCTCAGCAGCAGGACTGGCAGCCCGTCTAAAGGAGGTCTGGACCCCAAAGGTTTCAGAACCGCTGCTTTAACTGAGCCCATCTGTTCAGGACCAACACATCACCACTTCATAGGAAATGTTCACTCCTTCATTCACTACATCTGACCTCACTCTGGATGTTTCTGCAGACCTGGAACATGATTCCAGTTCAGGTTTCAGGTTTTAAATGTTGTTAATAAAGTCAGAAGTTCTCCAGAAGGTTCTGGATCAGCCAGCAGACATCAGAAGGTCATGAAGAAGTGAAGGAGAGAACAATTCAAACCCAGATGGTTCCTGCTGGATCAGGTTCCTCTGATCCTATGAACACATGATGGGATCAACTTTCTGCTGACTGGATCACTGGGAACTGACTGGTACTGGTTTCTCTTTCAGACTCACTGAAATCCAGAAGATGGAAGATTTGGACCTAAAGGAGGTCAGAGCAGAACCTGCAGGATCCGTCTGTCCCTCTATGAGGAGTGACCGGTCCAAAGGAAACCTCCAGACTTCAGTAATGAACCTGGACCCTCAGACAGGAAGTAAGAAACCAGTTTCTAACTGATTCATGTAACATCAATTACGTTGTAAGTTAACTTAAATCTAAAGAAAAATGTCAGTAATTTAATCAGTAGAGTTTTATTGAAGTCCTTAGTGAATCAGTGATGGATAAAAATGTTGCATGAAAACAAAAATAACCAAAACTAAAAAAGAGCTAAAATTCAGGAATTGTCTCTAAACAAACTGAAAGAGTTTAGAGGGAAACTTTACTGGGACAGTGGACCCAGATTATATACTGGGAACACTGGGCCCAGTGATCCAGGTTGATGATCCAGAACTTTAAACCTTCTGCTTCTCTGCAGCAGTTTGTCTTCAGATCTTCTTCAGTGTTTTTATCTGAGTTTCTTAGTAATTGATCTGAATAACATTTTGTGTTTCAGAGGTCAGAACCTCAGACTGAGAGCAGAACCTGGAGGATCCGTCTGTCCCTCTATGAGGAGCGACTGGTCCAAAGATGGACCTCCAGACTTCAGTACTGAACCAAAACCATCAGAGTAAGAAACCAGTTTCTAACTGAGTGAATCAATGATGGATAAAAATGTTGCATGAAAACAAAAACAATCAAAACTATAAAGAGCAAAAATTCAGGGATTGTCTCTAAACCCACTGAAAGAGGGAAACTTTACTGGGAGTACTGGGCCCAGTATATATACTGGGAACACTGGGACCAGTTATATACTGGGAAGACTTTGCCTAGTTCATAGGTTCAACCTAGTGAGAGCTGTAACACTCACCTGTCTGTAACGCATCATGCTGATTTTATATCATAATGTTATTTTTCGTATTATTTTTCAGGTTACACGATGCAACAAACCATATTAAATGCTTTGTCCACTTAGTCAGACAGTTAATGTGCGCAGCCACATGGAGATCTGAGAAACTCGTCCCAGCTCCTTAAAATCTTACATTTAAATGTTGAGCAATTTAAATTCTTTTAATCTATGTATGCTGAAACCATTAAGTCACGTTTATCAGCATTGATCATCTCAATAAACAAATGTTACATTTATGTATCTATGGTCTGTGTTAAAATATTAGCATTTGTGGTGCCCCTGAACCTCTGGAGGGCCTGATGGAGCTGCTGACTTAATTTGGATTAAACAGAAGTGAAAATAATTGATATTCATTTTAATTGTGTCTTTTGATTTGTTGTTTTTAAGACTAGTTGTGTGTTTAAATAGTTTCACTGGCGATGTTTTCCTAGTAATTCCCAGTAATATTTTACATTTTCTGTCAATTTAACATATTTTAATTAGGTACCGGCAGCGACGCTCTTTCCACTCAGGAATGGGAGAGAACGCCTGCTGATCACAGAAAATCCCCTAACTCACCACCATCAAAAGTCCTTTTCAGAATAATTTTTTTCCAAAAGCAACACTGCTGTGTTAAAGTTCATTGATTTTCTTTTACAATGATACCAGTTTTATGTGTGTTGAAGTAAATAAAACACTTTAATTTAAGCTAATTCGAATGCCCCTCCTGAAAGACGCTGAAACTTTGTCCAAGAAAATTGGTTCGGGCATCTTGAACACGTGACCAAATGAGCCAACAGTGACATCATATTAAACCTTAAACTATAGGCTTTCTATACATACCCGGTTTGTCAAGGATTATTTTTTTAGTTTTTTAGTAAAAAAAATTTGACAAAGTATCAAAACTTTGTCAAATAGCGAACGAATTGTAAAAAATAAACCCGACAAAATGGGTATCAAAATAAAGATCAATTTGTTAGCTTTAATATAATACTGGATCCACACTTGTAGAATCAATGTGCGTGACGCCCCACGCATATCAAAACACGAACCGACCTCCGCTAGTCGATCCTTCCAGCTTTTTGTTCCTTCTTTCAGCTAAATGTGGCTACGTGGTGAAGCTAAAAACGAAGAACCGGAGTTTAAGTTTCTGGTAGTTCTAAGAGCGGATCGAGTGAAGCCCTCCTCAGCTCTTTATTGTGTGTACGGGACACAGGTTTAACAAAAGTTTTTGTGATTTTTGCAAACTGAAAAGCGGACCGTGCAGGATGTCAGGATCAGCCCGGCTGGTTGATCCTGACATCTACCACACTATGCTGAGCTCCACAGCGATTTAACACGATCTGCTGGAGCGCCGCACAAAGACCGGGGCAGGAGCTAAATCTAAAGTTAAATCTAGGAGAACGTAAGCAAACATGGTCCCTTCACCTCCTCACCTGAACGTGAGGTTATTCATCCTCCTCCTCCTTTTTCGTATGGTCGGTAGTAGGGAATTTTCCATTAAGAAAGAAATCTAAAAAAAACAATCTCTATTTTCTGCTAACAATACAGAAAAAACTACTAAAAATGGACATAAATAAATGTTATATGATGCTGTAGCCTAATTGACATCTAGGAAGGAAGTTTCAATGAAATGCATAAAAAAATAAACATTTTGGTGCAAGTCCAAAATTCTCTAAAATTTGATTTTTTAAAAAACAAAAAAAAATCCCTATTTCCTATCAGCAATATCAAGGAAACTATTAAAGATGGCCAAAAATGAATGCCTTTAATGTTATTCAGCTGCCTAATTTATCTGTAGTAGAGACATTTTATTGAAATCAGATGAAAAATAAAAGTTTGGGGACTGGTCAAAAAATACTTAATTTTGTCAATTTTTGAAATTTTTTTCCGTCAGTCAAATTAGCTTTGTAAGCAGTTTTGCAGTCTAATAAATCTTTATTGAACAGTCCCAGAGGCCTACAAATATTTAGTCTGTTAAGACCACATAGCAGGACGGGCAAAATAGCTTTAAGGGCTTGGTTTCAACATAGATTTTTTAATATCGTATCCCAAACATGCCATCTCTGCTGTCAGGGTAAAAATTAAAATTTTTTTATTTTTAAAAATTATATATTTTGAAGAACCTTCATTTTAAAAGTAAACTATTTATACTGTATCTCTTCATGTTTTTCAATATGATTTATTTATATTTAAAGGATGTCATCACAAATAAGTGTCAAATTTATTTATTTTTAAAGTAATCAGCTTTCAAAAACTCCATCTTTTTCTACTCAAAGGTGGGTTTGTGGCAAGGTTCACCTACCCCCCAAAATCTCGGAGACCATTAGAGATGATGGGCTGAAATTTTTTTCTGCTCTTCTCTGGTAATACACTTAATAGAAAAATGCATTGAGAGTACAAAAAATATAAAGAAAATAAATTGGTTGCCGGTACCTAGTTTAATACAAAAACACAGTGGACCACCTCTGTGCCCCAACCTCTGCGCTTAGCAAGTTTTCTGGGGGAATCCCTGCAGTTTCTTTCAGCTGAGAACCTTTGCTAAGATAAAATGTTATCTTACTTGTTTTTTTCCCAATTAGGCAGAAAAATAAGTGGTGTTGATTTTTTTTTTTCCTTTTTGCCAAAATCACTTTAGGTAAAAATATTAATTAGGCATTATTTTTAGAAGGCCATGATTTTATGTTCAGCATAATATGTAAATAGTTATTGCACAAATTATGCAGGAATCGAGATGAAGCTAACAGTTAGCCAATACTTGTGCAGCATTCATATGGCTAACGTTAGCGTGTACAAATATTTTACATAACCTGGTTCGTTGGTTATAGGTCTCATGTTCACTGCCTTCAGATATCAGCCTTCTGGGACCCTTTATCAGTCTGGTGGATTTTCTTAGACATTTACATAATTTTATGTGTAATTTCAACTCGTCCTCTGCCATTTTCTTTTTCTCTCTCTCGCGACGCTACTCCGTCGATACAAAACAAAGTTCCACAGAGAAATTCCTTAACAGAAATATTTACTCTAGTATCTGTTGCAACATGCACATGTGATGCACCGTTGAAAAGCTTATTTTATACACTTTCTAATAGTTTTGGAATTTTTTGAATGCAGCCAACCATTCTGGAGTTACAATACAGAGTAGGTTGGGTGACAAATAAAACACAACAGAGAATCGTTCTTGTGATTCTCCGTTAGGTGATATGAGCGCTGGGTGATAACAACCAGCTGGATGGTTACCATAATGTACCATATGTGCCCTGAAAGCGCAATGTCTCAGCTTTTCTGCACTTTTGGAATTTATTTGATTTTTTGAACTGTTCAGAAATTACGGTAATGGGAATTATGACTAACCTGTCGGCGCCGACAGGTTGGTTATAAGAGAGTTAAACTCCATGGGCCCTTTTTATTTAAGTGAGCCCTTGCACCCAGAGCCCTAAGGCCAACTGACCAGGTTTTATTATCTGTCCCTAAAGCTAGGCTAAAAACTAGAGAGGACAGAGTTTTCTCTGTGTGGCACCCAGACTGTGGAACAGTTTTCCTCCGTCTGTTAAGCTTTCTCAATTAGTTTAATACCAAATCTATTCTCCCTGTCCTTCAACACCAGTTAAAGAGAAAAGGTAAAGGATGGAAAAGAAATTGCTGCAACTACATTTGAAAATGGTTTGGTTTTTATTCATAATATTAGCTTTTGGTATCTCTGTCAATTTTATATTTGTCTTATTTTTACTAAATTTAATTTTATGTTATTTCTATTTTATCATTTATCTACCTGTGATGTTATTTTTGTGTTGAAGGACTTCGGTCACTTGAGGCTGTGGGAATGTGCTATCCAAATAAACTTTGACTTTACTCAGAGTAATGGGGTCGGCACAATAATGCTTTAATTTTTAAATTCCTGAGTTATTTGAATCATCTTAGAATTGCTCTCCTGCCCCTTTTTGGACATTTAGTTTCCTTTTTATAAATTTTTTTGAAATCCCTTCTCATACTTTTCTGTTTTTTGCAGAAGTTTCATGTTTAAGTATGTACATTTTTATATTATTTAAAGTTACATTTTATTTCCATATTTTTATTGTTTTGCATTAAAAGAAACTTTAGAAAATTAGAGTTTCTGGGTTGTTTATTAACCGTTTGTAATAAATGGACCTCTGATTATTTGAAAAATGTCTGTGGATCTTCCAGTATCCCTGGTTTAGAAGGTAAAGTGGAAGTCAAAGGTCAGGTCATTAGTCCTTGATGTGAAGGTTATCAACAGATCATTTACTTAATGTCTTTGGTGACAAATAAACCCAGAAACAGGGAAAATGAGCAGAACCAGATAGAAATCAGAACCAAGTGCATTAAAGGAACCAGACTGTCTAAATAAAACAGGAACTGGACTCAATAAAGATGGACTGTAACTAAACTACAACTATAAACTATTAATCAGGACAATAAAACTACAAAGTGAACACAGAGCCAAAGTCCAAAGAATCATCATGTAGTCAGATTTAGCAAAAAATAAGACAAATTTAAATAACGTGTTGTTAGGACTGCTAGGCGTGTCTCGATAACAAATTTTGCTGAGCGATTAATTGTCTCAAAATGATTGCGATAAACGATAATATTGTTTGAAGACCATTTTAAACTGATGTAATGGTATTGACACAATAATACGTGCAATATCCTGCCAGAAATAGATGCACATTATTTTTAAAAGAACACTAAACACTGGAACTGGTAATTAAAAACAACCAAAAACAAAAATAAAATGGACTCTCAGTCTACATTAACAAAAACACACTTGAATAAATACTAAATAATATAAAACCAAAGTGAAAATTACTACATTCAACCAAAAGAGTGCAGATTATGAAGTCTGTATACTATATTGCCCTTCAATAATCATTAGATTTAGATAGAGAAGATTTGCATATCTGACCACCTGATGCAATAGTTAATTCCTCGCTTAAGCCCAGTTCACACTACACAATTGTTTTGCCCTATTTTCCCCTTACAACAATCTTAGAAACGTTCTTACATTGTTGCTTGTGATTTCGTAGCCGATCATCCTGTAGTGTGTGTGTTGGTAGAACCTTGTTGTCTCTCCGATCTAAACTCAGATGTGACAGGAAGCCAATCAGAAAGCCTCTGCTTTCTGAAGGGAAAGCACGAAGGGGAATCCCAAAGAGCTGACACGGTGTGCAGCGGACATAGGAGATGATATGTGGAAACAACATAAACATTTATTTAACATTTCATGAGGAATATCCACAGAAATGACCAGGAGAAGAGTTGGAGCCAAATTGCTACCGCAGTTGATAAACCCGGTAACTTTTCAGCTGTTCTTTGGTAACGTGACATAAATAGGTTGTAATGATTTGCATTCAGTCTGGACTTTACACTGACTCTAGCCACATGCATTGCAGGTAGATTGTAGTAAAACATTGATTAATGCCTGATATTAAAATTAGTTAACTGGACTTGTAGCCATTATTTTGTGCCCATTGTTGGACACTAAACGGCACAATCCAACCCGTTTTATGTAGGATTTCTGTTGGCTGGTGTGTGGTCACTCAGGTTTTAAAAATGGGCCGACACTTCAAACCAGAGATCATCAATGTTCTGAGGTTCTGTTCTGACTCAGCTTCTGGTACCAGGACGGCTCCAGCCTGTTGTTAGTGAACTATTTCAGTGATGAAGAAATGTCTCCACAGAGGGAGGAAGAGGAGCAGCGTTGGTGAGGAGGAGCAGCCGTCCTGCTGTGCTTCGTGTCAGGAGGTTCTGGTGGATCCGGTCTCTACCAGCTGTGGTCACTGGTTCTGCAGACAGTGCATCAGGTCCTACTGGGACCAGTCTGCTCCATCTGGACCCTCCTGCTGCCCCCAGTGTGGAGAAAGACCCAGAACAGGAGCTGGACTGCTGACAGCCAATCAGAGCAGCTGTGCTCCAGGTGAGACTGAACACGTCCAATCAGAGCTTCTTCTGTCGTCTGTTGAACCAATTCAACGTCTTTAGTTGGGATTTGGACATTTAAGGTTTATAAATCTTTCTGTCAACTAAATCTGTGTATTTCCAGCTGCTGTAAATAGTTTTACTTTAAAGTGACTCTGTTCTCAGATCTTTGTGCTAATTGCATTAAAACTGAACATTTCATTAAATCTGATGGTCATTTTGATGTATGAACTAGGCAGCCTAGTTCTGCACTAGAGACATGCTAGGCAGCTAATGTTGTTCCTATTATGTGTGTAAAATTCAGTCCCAGGATCTTTATAGAAATTCACCACTTTA
Source organism: Poecilia picta (assembly GCA_033032245.1). NCBI lineage: Eukaryota > Metazoa > Chordata > Actinopteri > Cyprinodontiformes > Poeciliidae > Poecilia > Poecilia picta. The sequence goes on from CM065372.1 coordinate 26,415,753, forward strand.
TTAAACTCTGACTAGATGAATAGCACAGAATCAGTAACTCCAAAAGGAAACAACAGTGATCACACAGTGCTGAAAGAACTTGTTGCTCTTCTGACTTCATCACCTGCCTGCTACCTGTTGCCTCCTGACTCAGATTCTTGAGTCTACAGCGCCATCTAGTGACCAAAGAGGAAATATATCATATTTGGTTCCTGCAGTGCATAGAGACAAGAAGGTGGAAAAAGCAACCTGCCGCTTTTACAGAAAGTCTGAGACAGAAACCTTTATGTACTCTGATAATATAGCACAAATTACAGTTTATATGTTTCCATGTAATTTATGTAATAATTCTGACAATTTGTTGTTTACCTCTAAAGGACTAAATCAAATCCAGGTTATTTTCAAACTATAATGTTTCTTCAAAAACATCCGATCCAGAGATCTGATGGCGAAAAATCATTTTAAATGTGAACATTATCAGACGAACAAGCAATTTCTTTGGTAAAATGTTTTTCTTTAAATTTCCTCCACTAAGACTGGAAAAGGAGAAAACATTATTCTTTTTCTCTGCCTCTTCTGCAGCTGCTCTTTGTGGGAGAAGCTCAAATAGAAACAGTAAAATGAGGACATGGTGACATGATGAGGAAGAGTTTATGTTGCTTAAATCATTTAATGAACACGTTTCTTTTAAGTTTTTAAAAAAAAATCTGATCTGCTTTATGAATTAGATCCTGACAGAGAACAACATTCTGTTTCAGAGAATGGATCCAGTCATTTATCTTCAAATCATGTGACATCAGAGACCGTATACAACTTTCTAATCTGATCCAAAGGGTTTTGTTCCAACTTAAACACAAAGTCATGTTTTTAATTCAGTTGTTTCTTCTTCTGTTTCAGCAGATGTTGTTCTGCAGCAGGTCCTAGAGGAACATAAGATCAGTCTGAGGAGGAGATGTGAATGTGTGACTGAAGGAAGTGATGAAACGGGAAGTAGAACCCTCCTCAACACGATCTACACTGATCTCTACATCACAGAGGGTCAGAGTGAAGAGGTTAATACCCAACATGAGGTGAAGCAGCTGGAGACCCAGAACCTCCATGACTCTCCTATCAGGTGCCATGACATCTTTAAATCCTTCCCTGACCAACATGGAGCCATCAGAGTGGTTCTGACCTACGGCGTCGCTGGTGTTGGAAAAACCTTCTCAGTGCAGAAGTTCACTCTGGACTGGGCCGAGGGCTTGGAGAACCAGGATGTCAGTGTGGTGGTTCTGCTGTCGTTCAGGGAGCTGAACCTGATCAGAGATCAGCAGCACAGTCTCCTCTCACTGCTCCATGTTTTCCATCCAACACTCCAGAAGCTCCCAGCAGAGCAGCTGCATGTCTGCAAACTGCTCTTCATCTTTGATGGCCTGGATGAAAACAGACTTTCACTGGACTTCAGCAGCAGGCAGCTGGTTTCTGACGTCACACAGACGTCATCAGTCAACGTTCTGCTGACAAACCTCATCAAGGGGAACCTGCTTCCCTCGGCTCTCATCTGGATAACTACCAGACCTGCAGCGGCCAATCAGATCCCTGCTTCATGTGTTTCCAGGGCAACAGAAGTACGAGGCTTCACCGACGCCCAGAAGGAGGAATACTTCAGGAGGAGGTTCAGTGATGAAGATCTGTCCAGCAGAATCATCTCCCACATCCAGACCTGCAGGAGCCTCCACATCATGTGTGGAATCCCAGTCTTCTGCTGGATCACTGCTACGGTTCTGGAGAACATGTTGACCTCAGAGCAGAGAGGAGAGCTGCCCAAGACCATGACTGACATGTACTCACACTTCCTGCTGGTCCAGACAAAGAGGAAGAAGAACAAGTACCATGGAGGACATGAGACAAGTCCACAGGAGCTGATGGAGGCTGACAGGGAAGTTCTTCTGAAGCTGGGGAGGCTGGCGTTTGAACATCTGGAGAAAGGAAACATCATGTTCTACCAAGAAGACCTGGAGCAGTGTGGTCTGGATGTCACAGAGGCCTCAGTGTACTCAGGAGTTTGTACAGAGATCTTCAAAAGAGAGACTGTGATCTTCCAGAAACCAGTTTACTGCTTTGTTCACCTGAGCATCCAGGAGTTTCTGGCTGCAGTTTACATGTTCCACTGTTTCACCAGCAGGAATACAGAGGTGGTGAAGACGTTTGTGGGAGAAATTTACAGTAGATTCACCAGCAGGAATACAGAGGAGATGGAGGAGTTCCTGGGAAAGACATACAGAGAAACATCTCTGGAGGACTTTATGAACAGAGTCATGTCTAAATCTCTCAGCAGTAAAAATGGCCACCTGGACCTGTTTGTTCGTTTCCTTCATGGTCTCATTCTGGAGTCCAACCAGAGTCTGTTAGGAGGCCTGATGGGTCAGACAGAGATCAGTCCAGAAACCATCCAGAGTATCATCAACAATCTGAAGAAGATGAACACTAATAGAATCTCTCCTGACAGAAGCATCAACATCTTCCATGTCCTGGTGGAGATGAACGACGTCTCAGTGTTTCAGGAGATCCAACAGCTCCTGAAATCAGGGAATAAACTGTCAGAGATCCAGTGTTCAGCTCTGGTCTTCATGCTGCAGATGTCAGAGGTTCTGGATGAGTTGGACCTGGAGAAGTACAACACATCAGAATCAGGCCGACTGAGGCTGGTTCCAGCTGTGAGGAACTGCAGAAAAGCTCGGTGAGTCCAGACCAGTGATGGCATAGATGCTTTGGAAAAGTAACTTTAGTCAGATTACTGATTACCTGATTTTAAAAGTAACATGAAAAGTAACTTTTTTAGTTACTTTCAGCAGCTGCTAACAACAACGCTTCACCACCTGTGAAAGTTACATTAATTTTTGCCAATAATAATTACAAGTTATTTTATAATAGTAATATCAACAATGAGTCTCTACTTATAAGGTTGAACTGAAGGGCAGATTTACAACAACATAAATAACTGTAGTAATCTTTGTGTGTTTCTCTATTGTCTGTAAACTCTAAATAGGATTTTAGGGCCCCCCCCTGCCCCAGCCTCCAGGTTCTGTGTTACGGCCCTGTGTTTGCTGTCATAGTGCAGCGCACAGAGCTTCTCCTGCTGCTCTACAGCTCAAATCACCTTCTGCACAGATTTGTGATATATGCTTAATATTAATGATTATAATGGTGTTTAGTTGCACAACTTTACAGAGTCGTTCATTCATGGCTGTTTTCATGTTTATTGCTGTTCATATTAGTCTCGTTGTTTGCAGCTTTCTGGACTGCAACGTGAAGCTTGGCGTCATTCACAGCAAATATATTAACTTGAAATTAACAAAGACACAGCAGGACGGATCATCTGAGAAATTATGGACAAGGAGAGTCTGACTGAAACTAACTGGATGTCAGATAAATTCTACTGTTTATTATGTGTTTCTGCTTGTTTCCAAACCCAAATTTTCTAGTGTCTTTAGAGAAAACAAGCCCAGAGTCTCTTATAATAATTAAACTTGGTTACAGAAATTCAATAGTTTCTGATTTTCCAGCAAAATGTTCATCTCCCTCCATTGTTTATGTTTGTGTCGCTTCTGATACTGTTGCATAGAAAAGGCGGTCGTTCCCCAAGATACGTAGAAGTAACTTTAGTCTGATTACTGGATTTGAAAAAGAAACATTACTGAAAAAACTGGTCCAGATGTCTTCATTGCATTCATTCAGACAATGAATCAATGAATGCTGTGTGAATGCAGCATTCATTGAATGCAATGTTGCTCTGTTTCTCCTTTGTTGCTCAAATTGCTTCTGGTCATTCTTGGCCTTTACTTCCTTCATTCTTTAGATAATTTCAATCATCTAAACCAGGGCTGCTCATTACGTCGATGGCTGAAAGGTTTTGAGTCTCGGCAGCAGGTGACAAACTGATCGCCGCCATGACCCTGAGACCAGAACTTCCCCTTCTGATGGGCTTATCAAAATATTCACTAAGATCCTAAACGTTTTTAGCTTCATTAAACAATAATAATTATAAAAACAATCAACGAAACATGTTAAAATTAATCATCTCAGTAATTATTGTTTCAACAAGGTGTTGTGCAAATTCAGTGCGTTTCGGTTTCATTTACAAAAAAAAGTGACTCAAAGACCGACAGAGATCAGAGCAGGAGTTTAAATTAGCTACTCAACCACCACTGTGTCCATGAGAGGCTTATTAATAATAATCGAGAAATAAACATCCTGGAAACCTGATATGGTAACGACTGAATGTTGTTTTTAATGTGATCTTTGCTCGGCTTGCAGGGCGCAGGCGGTTGCCACGGCAACGGGTGTACTTAAACAAGAAAGAGTGAAAACTTTCAATAAACGACAAACTTGGACTAATTACCTCGTTCTTTGTGAGCAACATCACAATATCAAATAGGACAAATATATCTAATTAAGTTTTAGCAAATTCTACCACGATAATTAGGTGAAATTAAATTAATTATATCCTGTTACCTTTACTGGGCTCTTTGTTCCTCCTATCAGTCTGTAGTTTGTCATTCTGATGTCATCAAACCAAAGTTCAGATCCACCATGACTGACTGATTGAGAAACCAATCAGCTGCTCCCAGTGTCAGAATCTCACTGAGGAAGAAACTGGATTAGGTTTTCTGTCACTTTATTATTTCTGCTATAATTGATGTATATTCGCATTTAAAATAAGTCAATAGAGTTTAATTTGCAATTTTTGTGTCTTTGTGTCATGAGGTAGATCTCAGGCGGCTGGTGAGAGAAAAAGTAGATCTTGGTCTCAAAAGGTTTGAGCTCCCCTGAGCTAAAGATTCAGCTGCTCCAGGACAGCATTGCTGCAGCTTTTAATGTTTAGAGGTTTTTAAAAATATTCCACTTTTTATCAGTCTTCATGTATTGAATTCAATAAAACTGTTTTTTTTCTGACAGATCCAATCAATCTGAGACACATTTTTAACTTTCACTCATTGGGTCGTTACCCCATAATTCACATATTTGGATCTCTGGCTATTTTAAAAAAAATAAAATCTCTGTTTAGGTTTGATGGAAACTTGGACCATTAAATAAACTCCTGGATCAAAGTTGTTGCCTTTAATCCAGTTGGAAACTTTGTGAACCAACTTTTCTTCTGCCCACTAGTTTCCTCTGAGTTTATCAATGAGAGCAACATGAATGGATTGTTCTGTAACCTCTGTCTGCTGCCAGACTTGGTCTGGATTCTCTTGCAAAAGAGATTTTCAATCTCAGTGGGATTTTCCTGGTGAAATGAAGGTTAAATAAATAAATTGGTGATTGTTCTCTGCTGTCAGAAGAAGTCATGTCTGGAAGAGTCCTGGTTTCTGTCAGATCCTCCCAAAGCTCTGAGAATCTGCTTCCAGAGTTGGAACCATTTTCCTCATCAACTCTTCATCTGCAGCCTTTATGAAGCTGTTAATGTCCATAAAGACCTGGAGAGACATGAGCTTCAACTCTAGAGCAGCTGACCAAACTGTTGGAGACCAGGATCTACTTTTTCTCTCACCAGCCAGCTGAGATCTACCACTCAGCCACAGAAACTGTAAATTAAACTTTATATGCAAATATACATCAGTTATACATATGGAAGTGATAGAAAACCTGATGTAGTTTTTTCCTCAGTGAGATTCTGGCACTGGGAGGAGGTCACTGGTTTCTCAGTCAGAAGCTGGTTGTAAACCAGCAGGTATCAATCAGTTATGGCAGATCTGAACTTTGACCTCAATATGAGAAATTACAGACTGATGGGAGGAACCAAAGAGTTGAGTTAAAATCATGTGAAGTTGGGATATTTTCCTCCCAACAGGATCCAGAAGAATCAAACCAGATGTTGGACTGGATTTTATTTCAATGTCATTTGTGAATGTTAGAGCCTCATTTTCAACAGTGGAGCTATAAAGGTTGGAAAAGGTTATTATTTTTGAGAAAATCTCATCAATATTTCCACTAAATAAGAGACAAATATAAATATCATGTTTGATGGAGGAAAATCCTCTGAGACTCTGAGCTCAAAGTAAGATGCCAGAGAACCAAAGTAATATTTTATGTTAGACAATTAATTTAATTAAATATAATTATCGCAGAGGGAGCCATTTTCTTTACTATGAATGAAATATATTTGCCCTATTTGATGTTTGTTGTGAATGACTTATACTCACAAATGATCGAGGTAATTAGTCCAATTTGTTGTAATCTGTGTTTTTCTGTGTAGTTGTTTTTGAGATTTTCTGTGTTTAGTCCCGTTTCCGTGTGAGTCTCTGTCCTATCCTCCCTGTTGATTAATCCCAACTGTATCTACACAGTCCAGTCACATTAATGTGACCACCACGTACTTTCCACTTCAGAGTTAAATAACCAATCACAGAAGGCAGGTGGCAGCACAGTGCAGTTGAGCGTATATAAAGGGTGTGTGTGGGCTTCGGAAAACATTTCAATCGTTGGCGTAATGCAGAAACGAAGCGATTTATCCGAGGTCCAAAAGGGCATGATCATTGGCTTTCGGGCCAAGGGTGGAAGCATTTCCGAAACGGCTGAGTTTGTGAACTGTTCGCGTGCCGCCGTGGTAAAAGTGTACCGTGCATGGCAAAATGGGACTGTCCAAAATCAACGACGTGGCAAATGTGGTGCACCACGGGCCATAGATGACAGAGGCGAACGACGGTTGCGGAGATGCGTTCGGGCAGATAGACGGGCTACCGTTGAGCAACTGACCACTAAAATGAACCAAGGGGCTACCACAAGTGTCTCCCAAACCACTATTCAGCGAACATTGCTGCGTCTGGGCCTCCGAAGCGGACGCCTGGTTCGTGCACCTATGCTGACTGGTGTTCATCGACGACGAAGGCTAGAATTTGCACGCCAGTACAGCAGCTGGACGTCCACTGAGTGGCGACAGGTAGCGTTTTCAGATGAATCGCGTTTTATGCTCCATCGGACAGATGGACGTTGGCGTATAAGGCGTGAAACCTCTGAAAGGAACCACCCTGCAACCATTGCAGGAACGGTCCAAGCTGGAGGCGGGAGCATTATGGTCTGGGGAATGTTTTCCTGGCATTCTCTGGGTTCACTGATTATTGTGGAAGGCACGATGGATCAATACAAGTACGCATCTGTCCTTGCGGACCATGTCCACCCCTACATGCGCATTGTTTTTCCTCAGGATGATGGCATCTTCCAGCAGGACAATGCGAGGTGCCATACAGCTGCCAGTGTACGTGCGTGGTTCGAAGAGCACCAGGATGAGTTTACCGTCCTCCCCTGGCCAGCAAACTCACCTGACTTAAACCCAATCGAGCATCTGTGGGACCATCTCGATCGAGTTGTTCGCGCCATGGATCCTCAACCGCGTAATCTAGCGCAGCTGGCCACGGCATTAGAGTCGGCATGGCTCAACATCCCAGAGAAGACCTTCAGGGACCTAAGTGACTCTCTTCCTGCACGTCTCGTAGCAGTTCGCTCTGCGAAAGGTGGTTATTCTGGCTTTTGACAGATGGTCACATTAATGTGACTGGACTGTGTAGTTTCCTGATTACCTTTCTCGTGTATTTAAGTCCACCTGTTATCTTTGTCCCTGGTCGGATCCTCGTCGTGTATCACAGTTGTCAATCTGTTTCCCTGTGCCTCCGCTGTTGTACTTATTCATTAAAATAATAATTTCCTTCCTCATCCTGACCTGCCTCCGTCTCACTCACCTCACCAAAATCTCAAATCATGACACAATTCTGTTGTTTATTGATCGTTCAGAAACTACAGCAGCTGTAATGAGCCACAGACAAACTAGAGAAGCTGAAGTTTGTCTAGAAAATGGATGAATATTTTCTGATCATCACCATCTGCTCCACCATGTTGGGTCTGTTAGGATATCAGCCCCACTGGTTTCATCCGTTCCTTCATCTTCCAATGAAAATCCTGTTTTAAAGTCATGTGATGAAGATCTTCTGATCCAGATTGTTGCTGCAGCAGTCAGAGCTCAGCATGAAGAAACAGGGAGGTTTGCTAACAGGCATCCAAGATGGCCGCCGCTAAAACCTTCAGTTGTTCTGAGAACATGAAGGCTGAACTATTGGAACCTGTTGCTCAGCTTCTCTATTAAATGGATCTTTGAACAGAACCAGAACCAGGATGTTAATTATGAAATGATCAAACTCAGTAAATTGATGTGAAGACCAGATGTTCATCAAATGATATCAATGTTATCATATGTGCTTATATAGATTATCTGGTTTAATTAGAACTGACTTTATTTCTTCTCTAATCACAGACTTGGTGGCTGTAAACTCAGAGAGGCTGAATGTGAAGTTGTGGCTTCAACTCTGAAGTCCAACCAACATCTGACTGAACTGGAAATAAGTCAGATCGACATAATTGGAAACATTACAGACTCTGGACTGAATCATGTGTTTGAGATCCTGCAGAGTTCAGTCAGTAAAGTGAAGAGTCTGAGGTTTGTTTTCTCTGTTTATCCTATAAGATATTTCATTGATACTTAAATATTTATTTATCTTCACATTTATTCTGTTTTCTTTAAAAACAATCTGATCTCAAACTGTCAGAATATCATTTATAAATTTTTTTCCTTTGTAAATGAATTATTTTTCTTTTCAGACTTTGAGAATATTGATCTTTATTTTTGACTTTAAAATGTTTTTGACTGATGAACAAAAATAAGTTAAATAAATCAAATGATGATAATTAATGATGGAGATGTTTCAGTTTGTTCTGAAAAGATTCAGATGATCAGATTGATTTATTTCTCTTTTCTTCTTCACATTAATAATGAAAAGTTCCTCCAGAGTAAAACCAGAACCAGAACCAGACCAGTTATGTTTAATAATCAGAAACTCTAACATGAATAAAAACTGGCAGCAGCAGCCGGTTCCTCCAGCTCAGCTGTGGTTCTGTTGGACCGGGTCAGAGAAGAACCGTCTCTTCAGTCTGTCAGTCGGTTGGAGCCTCAGAGACGCTTCATCAGGTCACTGATCAGAAACTGTAGAGCAGATTCAGAGATAATCCATCGTGTTTCTGATGATCAATAATGATCTGAGAACCTGATCACCAGCAGAGCAGCGACACCTGGTGGATCAACAGATTCACAGGTTTCTACCAGATACCTGAGATAAACCAACCTTCACTTTGACTGATATGAAACTATTTTAACATTTAAAGTCCATTTTAATTCCCAACCAGAACCACTGAAGCCCGACTGAAATATTCTAACAACACGTCATAATAACATGTTCTGGTTCTGCTGGTTTGGACTCTATAAACCAGTTTTACTGGGTCAGATATTAAACATCAGTTCATCATGTTTCTTTTACATTCAGTCAAATTAATTTTCTACATTTTTATCATTAATTTGTTCATATTTCAGTTTTGACCTGCATCCTGTTGCTTCAGTTCACATCTTTTATTCTTTATGCAGATTGAGGAGCTGCAGTTTGTCAGAGATCAGCTGTTCTTCTCTGGCCTCAGCTCTGAAGTCCAACCAACATCTGACTCAACTGGACCTGAGACTCAACAACCTGAAAGATTCTGGAGTGAAGCAGCTCTGTGGTTTACTACAGGATCCTGAATGCAGAATAAAACGATTAATGTAAGAAACCATGTTTTATTGTGGATCTGATGTTTGTGATGTGAAAGTTGTGTTGCCACTAAACTGCAGACAGAAGCTGATATTCTACTGATCCACTCTGAGGATCTTCATGGTAAAGTCTGATTTCTTCTTCTATGGTTTGGTCCAGTTAAAGTTTCTGTGTTTTATAAAAGCACCAGCAGTTCCTCCTCCCACCATCACATCCAACCAATCACAGCCTTCATTTCACAGACACCAACCACACCTGCAGAGAGAAGGTCAAAGGTCAGATTGGAGACTAGAGGCTGATAAAACTCTGATATTAGGATCATTAAATGTCTTAATATCTACAAACAATCAGATATAAAATCTGATCAAATGTCTTTATGTCCAAGACAGACTGAGGCTGAATTCACTAAATAATGATGTTCATCCACATCTCTGACTTTCTGATCATAAATGATCAATAAACCATCATTGATAAAACCACAAACTTTATTAACCTGTAAAGATGAACAGATGTAGAAACATCAGGAATCAGTTTGACATTTAAAATGAATCTGAACTGAAATATTAGAGTTCAGTCCAACAGAAACAGTTACATTTTAATACATCAGCATCAATTTAAGTCAATTATCTGAAATAATGTGTAAATATTTTCCAAGCTGTGAATAAATGTGAGGTAAACAAAGTTTTCCCTCCTTTCCTTGGTTGTTTCTAACCTCCAGTGTCTGAGGTGAAGCAGCAGGAATCCTGTGAGTTTGTGACAGATGTAGCAGGAAGTTGTGACGTTGACAGAAGGAGCTGGATGGACGACGGAGGGACAGCTGATAGCAGAGCAGCTTTATTTCTAGACAACTTTAAACAGGACCAAAGAGACATGAAGCAGCATCACATGATCCAATAATCAACCAATAAACCATCAATAGGAGATAAACATCAATACAGCAGCCCTGATTAAAATAATAAGATAATCATACAGTCAGAATGAAGTAAATGGAAATAGAGCAAAATAACAATAAACTGATTTAATTCAAACAGACAAAAGTCAACATTTGGTTTGAATCAGGAATTTACCCAGATAGCACACAATGATGGAAACAACATTGAATCAATGTTAGCCACAAACATTGGTCAGTGACTTGTATGTTGAATCAAAGTTAGTGTTTCAAGCATAACTGACATTATATCAACGTTGATTCAACCATCATTTGTATGTCAATTTAGATGCATATTTGTGTTGATTCTACATTAAATCAGTCAGGAATCAATGTTGATTCAACCTTCAGCTAAACGAGGATCTGCACAAATTTTGGTTGATTCTGACCCAGAGCTCAAAGATAGGGGGAGGGAAGAAGGGATGAGAGAGGGTAAAGAGGGGAAGGCTGGGAGGAGCAAGAGGGTTGGGGTGTCTTGGGAGGGAGTAGGGGGAGATGAAAAGGTGATGAGGGGTGCAACAAACTGCACAGATTGCACACATGAAGGCCTTAGTCCAGGGGTGGGCAATCCTGGTCCTGGAGGGCCAGTGTCCTGCAACTCTTAGATGTCTCCCTGGTAGAACACACCTGGATCCAACAGCTGAATCACCTCCTGTGTTCAGGCAGGTTCTCCAGAGTCCTGCTAACGACGTTATTATTTGATTAAGGTGTGTTGAGGTAGAGACACATCTAAAAGTTGCAGGAGACCGGCCCTACAGGCCTGGAGTTGCCCACCCCCTCCCCAGTCCCCGACGCAGCCACCGCAGGCTCGATTCCCGGCCTTGGCAACCCTCGCTGTATGTCCTCCCCCCTCTCTAATTACACCCCTTCTTGTCAATTAACTATCAAATAAATGCAACTAGAGCCAAAAAAATCTTTAACAAAATAAAATGTGAAAATTTAAAACCCTCACTTAAAATTAAAATTGTTTGACCCGGAGCCCAAGGAGGAGGGGATGAGAATGGAAAGGGGGAGGAGATTGAGGGGTAGATGAGCCCAGGTGAGGGGTGGATGGTGGAGGGAAAGGGGTGTGTGTAGAGGGGTGTGAAAAACAGCTTACATTGATTGAACATTTAGATGACAAGTTCGTCCCCAAACCTTGTCCTCAAGGCAAATTGACCTGCGTGTTTTCATTTCGGCAAAACCCTGTTAATCAGAAATCAATTAAAATCATGTGTGCTGAATTAGGGAAATGCCTTAAACGTGCAGGGCTTGGAGGACCAGTGCTGAAACACACTGGATTCACTTTGACTTTACTTGAAATAATTATGTTCGTTACCACGTGCATCTCTTGTCTGGCACAATGACTCAAGCTAACCAGGGGCAGATTCCCTGGTTAGCCACTATGGCTCTGTGGGTAGAGCAGTATCAGAAGGTTGATGGTTCAATTCCAGCTTCCTCCTGACACATGTCAATGTCATTCTTGATGCACAGATCAGTTAACGCCAACTGATCTGTGGATTAAATAAATGTGTGAATGTGACTCTAGTGTAAAGTGCATTCAGTGGTCAAAATGACTGGAAAAGTGCTATGCAAGTTTATTTACCATTTTTGAAGTGAACTAAATGATTTGAGTAAGACTGATTTTAATCTGTTATCCTAAACATACTTAATAAATTTGTTAAAGATAAATTAACAAATTGAGTTGGATGATTATAATATATTGAATTGGTTAAACTTAATTTATTAAGTTGGATAAATTTAATAAATTTGGTTGGATAAACTTAATTGAATTGCTTGTTACCTACAGAAGCAATTAAATTAAGTTGGTTCAAATATTTTCTTTTTAGAGTGTGTTTTATAGTTGATCCACCATCAGTTGTTGACCTCAACCATGCATGCAACCTTTGTGATCATAATTCAACATTGAATTAACATCTTTTGCCAACAAGCCAACAGCAAACCAGCTGTGTGTTTGGGCCATCCGACTCATGTAAATAGCAGTAGTGAACCGCTCCACTGCTTGTAGTAAGTTGTAGATGTTTTGGTGTCAATATATCCCACACAAACAGTCGGTGAGAATTGTTATGAACAAGTAAGAAAATGTACAGAAAGGAATCAGCACCGACTGTCCTCTACTTGGGTAATTTAAAACATGATAAACCTGCTCAGTAATAAAATGCTCTGACCCAGAGCTCTGATGAGGAAGAGAGGGGAAGGTGTGCGGCAAAACAACTGACATTGATTCAACATTGATCAGATGTTGATCAGACATCGGCATTTCAGTCATTAGATTTCAACGACAAAACAACATTGATTCAATGACACAGTTTCAACGTTAATTGGCTAGAAGTGGATGGTTCTTTGATGGTTGATCCACCGTCATTTGTCGACTTCAAACAAAAGTCAACTATTCTAACTATTTTTCAACGTTGATTTAACATTGTGTGCTATCTGGGTATAATCAAACTGGGCTATTGATCCTCCAGATAAATCAGTCAGTTCAGTTTCCACTCATGTGTTCATGTGTTTATGAATGAGTGAAGTGTAATTATTGCAGCTGTTGATCCTCCAGATGATAAATCAGTCAGTTCCTCTCAATAGCAGGTTACTGTCACTGTGGAAATGAGCTGCTTCATTAAATCACTGCAGCTTCATTAACAGCTCTAATGTCTCACTTTGGTTCTTAAAGTCCATTTTAATTCCCGACCAGAACCACTGAAGGCACGACTGAAATATTCTAACAACTAGAGGTGTGCCGATTGATCGGTCACCGATCATAATCGGCCGATTTCCGTGAAAAAGTGCATGAGTGGTGATCGGCGATCATTGGCTCTTGTTACCGATATCGATCACCTGCATCTCATTTCTCAGCCTGTCTGTCCAGCTGGTCTCGTCTTTCCTTCACTGCACAAACGCGCAGCAACAAATCCTAACTATAACGCACTGAGTGAATGGGGAAGTTTGAGTGTTGCAGCGGAAAATTGGGGTGAAGCAGGTCAAAATGCATCAACACGACGAATCTAGTACGATATAAAAACAATGACATACTAGACGGAGTTTGACTACATCGAGGCTCACTGCAGTAAAAAAGACATATGGAGGATCAGATAGCAGGTAGAGCAGTGGACAGCTACAAACACTCACCCAGATTAGCATGATGGTCAGAAAACTAAACAAATAACCCGCAAAATAATTTAAGTCTTCGGACTCCGATGTAAGACGCTGATTCTGCTCTCGCTTTTGAACCGCTGCTCCGCTACAGGTAGTAATATTTGATGGACGAAGCGCCACTTCTGCTCCACCTGGTAGTGACTCTCACACCGAATATCTGTTTAAAGCTGCAGCATCTAACCTAAAAAAAATACATTTTACATACGTATTAAAACTTTCGCTGTCCTAACATGAGGCAGATAATCTCTAAAAAATAATCGATCTCCTCCCTGTTCTGCATAATTACTCCGCTCAGTCAGAAACAGCCAATCAGAGCTAGCAGTAACCAGCTAGCCGCCATGCTAACAGGAAGTTTTCATTCAGACACTCTGGATTGTTTATTGTAATGGATCCTGTTTTTGCCTTTGAATATTAAGTTTTATACTTGAACTTTTTGGCAATGTTGAGAGGTTTTATTTTGGCTCTTTGCATTATTTAGCCTCTTCAGAGCCTCATATGTTATCAGTCTGTTAAAGATATTATCAATAGCAGGACAATTTGCACAATACCTGTTTTGTTTAGTTTTCTTCTTGGAAAAGTCATTAAAAACAAGTTTTTGTCTAAATTAAGGTGAATTCATGGTTCCTTTTTCCACGTAATGTAACCGGTAATGTTTATGATTAAAAAATATAGTAATTATGTGATTGGTATCGGCAGGAAAAAACCTGATCGGCACATCTCTAGTTTCCACTCGTGTTTATGAATGAGTGAAGTGTAATTATTGCAGCTGTTGATCCTCCAGATGATAAATCAGTCAGTTCCTCTCAGGTTACTGTCACTGTGGAAATGAGCTGCTTCATTAAATCACTGCAGCTTCATTAACAGCTCTAATGTCTCACTTTGATTCTTAAAGTCCATTTTAATTCCTGACCAGAACCACTGAAGCCCGACTGAAATATTCTAACAACACGTCATAATAACATGTTCTGGTTCTGCTGGTTTGGACTCTATAAACCATTTTTACTGGATCAGATATTAAACATCAGTTCATCATGTTTCTTTTACATTCAGTCAAATTAATTTTCTACTTTTTATTATTAATTTGTTCATATTTCAGTTTTAACCTGCATCCTGTTGCTTCAGCTCACATCTTTTATTCTTTATTCAGATTGGAGAGATGCAGTTTGTCAGAGATCAGCTGTTCTTCTCTGGCCTCAGCTCTGAAGTCCAACCAACATCTGACTCAACTGAACCTGAGCATCAACATCCTGAGAGATTCTGGAGTGAAGCAGCTCTGTGGTTTACTACAGGATCCTGAATGCAGAATAAAACGATTAGAGTAAGAAACCATGTTTTATTGTGGATCTGATGTTTGTGATGTGAAAGTTGTGTTGCCACTAAACTGCAGACAGATGCTGATATTCTACTGATCCACTCTGAGGATCTTCATGGTAAAGTCTGATTTCTTCTTCTATGGTTTGGTCCAGTTAAAGTTTCTGTGTTTTATAAAAGCACCAGCAGTTCCTCCTCCCACCATCACATCCAACCAATCACAGCCTTCATTTTACAGACACCAACCACACCTGCAGAGAGAAGGTCAAAGGTCAGATTGGAGACTAAAGGCTGATAAAAGTCTGATATTAGGATCATTAAATGTCTTAATATCTACAAACAATCAGATATAAAATCTGATCAAATGTCTTTATGTCCAAGACAGACTGAGGCTGAATTCACTAAATAATGATGTTCATCCACATCTCTGACCTTCTGATCATAAATGATCAATAAACCATCATTGATAAAACCACAAACTTTATTAACCTGTAAAGATGAACAGATGTAGAAACATCAGGAATCAGTTTGACATTTAAAATGAATCTGACCTGAAATATTAGAGCTCAGTCCAACAGAAACAGTTACATTTTAATACAGCAGCATCAATTTAAGTCAATTATCTGGAAATAATATGTAAATATTTTCCAAGCTGTGAATAAATGTGAGGTAAACAAAGTTTTCCCTCCTTTCCTTGGTTGTTTCTAACCTCCAGTGTCTGAGGTGAAGCAGCAGGAATCCTGTGAGTTTGTGACAGATGTAGCAGGAAGTTGTGACGTTGACAGAAGGAGCTGGATGGACGACGGAGGGACAGCTGATAGCAGAGCAGCTTTATTTCTAGACAACTTTAAACAGGACCAAAGAGACATGAAGCAGCATCACATGACCCAATAATCAACCAATAAACCATCAATAGGAGATGAACATCAATACACAGCCCTGATTAAAATAATAAGATAATCATACAGTCAGAATGAAGTAAATGGAAATAGAGCAAAATAACAATAAACTGATTTAATTCAAACAGACAAAAGTCAACATTTGGCTTGAAGCAGGAATTTATAATCAAACTGGCTATTGATCCTTAGATAAATCAGTCAGTTCAGTTTCCCCTCATGTGTTCATGTGTTTATGAATGAGTGAAGTGTAATTATTGATCCTCCAGATGATGAATCAGTCAGTTCCTCTCAGGTTACTGTCATTGTGGAAATGAGCTGCTTCATTAAATCACTGCAGCTTCATTAACACTCTAATGTCTCACTTTGGTTCTTAAAGTCCATTTTAATTCCGACCAGAACCACTGAAGGTCCGACTGAAATATTCTAACAACACGTCATAATAACATGTTCTGGTTCTGCTGGTTTGGACTCTATAAACCAGTTTTACTGGATCAGATATTAAACATCAGTTCATCATGTTTCTGTTACATTCAGTAAAATTAATTTTCTACATTTTTATTATTAATTTGTTCATATTTCATTTTTAACCTGCATCCTGTTGCTTCAGCTCACATCTTTTATTCTTTATTCAGATTGGAGAGATGCAGTTTGTCAGAGATCAGCTGTTCTTCTCTGGCCTCAGCTCTGAAGTCCAACCAACATCTGACTGAACTGAACCTGAGTTACAATGACAACCTGAGAGATTCTGGAGTGAAGCAGCTCTGTGGTTTACTACAGGATCCTGAATGCAGAATACAACGATTAGAGTAAGAAACCATGTTTTATTGTGGATCTGATGTTTGTGATGTGAAAGTTGTGTTGCCACTAAACTGCAGACAGATGCTGATATTCTACTGATCCACTCTGAGGATCTTCATGGTAAAGTCTGATTTCTTCTTCTATGGTTTAGTCCAGTTAAAGTTTCTGTGTTTTATAAAAGCACCAGCAGTTCCTCCTCCCACCATCACATCCAACCAATCACAGCCTTCATTTCACAGACACCAACCACACCTGCAGAGAGAAGGTCAAAGGTCAGATTGGAGACTAGAGGCTGATAAAAGTCTGATATTAGGATCATTAAATGTCTTAATATCTACAAACAATCAGATATAAAATCTGATAAAATGTCTTTATGTCCAAGACAGACTGAGGCTGAATTCACTAAATAATGATGTTCATCCACATCTCTGACCTTCTGATCATAAATGATCAATAAACCATCATCGATAAAACCGCAAACTTGTATTAACCTGTAAAGATGAACAGATGTAGAAACATCAGGAATCAGTTTGACATTTAAAATGAATTTGAACTGAAATATTAGAGCTTTAATTCCTAACCAGAACCACTGAAGGTCCGACTGAAATATTCTAACAACATGTCATAATAACATGTTCTGGTTCTGCTGGTTTGGACTCTATAAACCAGTTTTACTGGATCAGATATTAAACATCAGTTCATCATGTTTCTTTTACATTCAGTCAAATTAATTTTCTACATTTTTATCATTAATTTGTTCATATTTCATTTTTAACCTGCATCCTGTTGCTTCAGCTCACATCTTCTATTCTTTATTCAGATTGGAGTGGTGCAGTTTGTCAGAGATCAGCTGTTCTTCTCTGGCCTCAGCTCTGAAGTCCAACCAACATCTGATTGAACTGGACCTGAGTGGAAACAACCTGACAGATTCTGGAGTGAAGCAGCTGAAACATTTTGTAAAGGATGTAAAGTAAGTAAATGTTATCAGTGAGTCCAGCTGCTGTCAGCATGTTGAACTAAATCAGTTCCCATCAAAGATCCAGTTTTCCCAGTAAAGCTGCAGCTTCTCAGTGGGAGGAGATGGTTCAGGCTTCCTGATTGGACACAGAGGCAGCAACCAGCCAATCAGAGCAGCAGCAGCTTGCTGCGTTCCTGTGTTTGTGTTGGTGTGAAGATGAGTGTTGTTGCTGTGTCCATGTCTCCAGGACGTCCAGCTGGACTCCAGCGTCCAGCATGTCTAGAGACTCTGGTCCTCATTCATCAAACTGTGGCAGCAGCAGATCTGATCTCAGATCTGCTTGTTCTCTCAGTTCAACAGGAAACAAGTGATCAGGTTGATGTTGGTCTCAGCTCTGAGATCAGTCTGACTGCAGCCTGGAAACCACTGGAAACTCTGGTTTCACAAACCATCATTCATTCAGGCAGCAGCTGCTCTTCCTGCTCCATCCAGTCCTCACATGTGGACATGTGTCCTCCTGTCCTCAGTCTCATCCAGATGTGTTCAGGGACAGACAGCCTCCATGTTGCTCAGTCAGCTGATGTCCAGCAGCAGATGTTTGTTGATCAGCAGCAGTTTGTGTTGAACTGCAGCAGCAGCAAATCCATCCCTCCAGTGTTGGAGCAGCAGTGAAGCTTCAGGCTCTCAGCAGTTTGTTTCCACTGTGGACTTGAGTGGAACCTGCAGAGGAAGCAGCCTGGATGCTGAAAGTGTGTGTAGGTGTGTGAGCTTGGAGCTCAGTGTGTCACTGCAACACGTTAAGATGAGAGCTGAGAGGAAGCTGCTCTGAACACGACTGAAGGTCCTGCTGCTCTTTCTACTGGATGTGCTGCGTCACTGACTGCTGCTGCTGGAGAGAAGCTGGAAACTCACTGATCTGATCTCTGGTTCTTTCTTCTCTCTGCAGGTGGGAGTGGTGATTATCTCCGTAAAGAGAGAATCGTCTCTGTTTCCTGCTGATCTTCAGAAGCTGCAGCAGTTTGAGTCTAAAGAGACTCTGACTGGATCACGATGACCTTTGACCTGAATGGTTTCCATCCTGTTTATTTCCTCCTGTCTGTCATTTTGTATCTGATTGTTTTTGTCTTTGGATGGATGAAGATGAAATTGTAACTCGGCTCCATTTCGAGGCTTCATGGAGTTTTAATCTGAACTTGATTCAGTTTTTAAAGTTGATCATTTTTCTGTGATTCATTTTCATCCTGGAAGCTGAAATATGAAACATGTTTCAGTTCAGCCGTTTCCAGGCTGCATGTTGCTTCATTTGGATCCAGTTACTGATGTTTGTGCAGCTCTGGTCTTTCTATCTGCTGCTGGAAACGACTCAATGAGGAAATGATGCAATCAAACCGTTACTGATGATTTTAAATATAATATTTTAATTTCCTGCTAAAACCCTAGGAGGAGTTCGATCAAATACGATGTGTGTGAACGGCCAAATTTGGACGTTCAATCCAAAATGGCAGACTTCCTGTAATACTTGCAAAATAACATTAAATGTAAATTCTGTGTGGCTCGAGAAGCTGTACAAGTGTACCAAATTTGAAGTCTCTACGATAAAGTAGCTGAATAGGAAATCCTCTAGGGGGCGCCGTTGAGCCGTTTCTTTTGTGATTTTTGGGTCGACTTTAAAATACGTAAATTTTGCACAGGCTCTATGTGCCCGCCAAGTTTGGTGAGTTTTTGAATTGCCCCCACAAAGGCAATTCATTTGGGAGAAGAATCATAATAATAAACAGCACAAAAACAATAGACAATTTTGGGCTAATTAAAAGCCCAAAACTATTAAAACTTTGATTGAAACTTTGTTAGTGATGAGAGGCTTGTAAATATTCAGGTTAGTTTAAGTTACTAACAAAGTAACAGCTCACTGTTATCTTGAAATTGTAGCTTAATTTATAATAGATTACAGGAAGAAAAATGAAAGTATTTATTGTTGAGATGGTAATCAGTTGTTTAGTGGATCATAATATCTCCACTCAGTCGACTCCAGAGCTGTGATGCGTCTAAATCTGATCAGCTGCAGCTTCAGATGTTATTCAAAAAGTATCATTTCAAATTAACATTTCATGTTTTTTAAATCTTATTTAAATGCTTTATTTCTAAAACATTTAACACAAAGTTCATGTAATTCACTTGTGAGAATGGAGAGAAATAATCAGGACAGGAAGAAAACATGTTGGTTTATTAAGAGGAAATGTCAGAACAGCAATTTAATCAGAAGTTGATTTATTTTTTAAGATCATTATTTTTAAAAATATATTAGCAAGAACTGTAATCCTCTTAAGTTATTAATTATTGTTTATTATGAGTTGGAAGAGGAAAATCCAGAATTAACCCAGTTAGCAGTGAAACTTAATAAAACTGTTTTACAGTTTATTTGTTGCCATTCTTGGTAAATGAGTGAAAGAAAAGAGAAAATATGACAATTTATTGTTAATATCCTTCCATAAAGTCCAGTTCAGATGTAATAATTTCACAATAGAAAACATTTGAACTCTTTCATTGTTGCATTTTTTTATATTATTAAATCACTTTGCTTTTAATTGAGCTGATCACCTAATGTTATGTAACATTAAAGAAAACTCTTGTAGATAAAGCAATAAAAATATATTTACTTGTGGTTTGATATATCATTTGTATTTTCAATAAACATATTCATCAACTCTTATTTCTTGGTAAACTAGTTTTTTCCTCCCTCCATTTGATGGCTTTAATCCCGCTCTTATTTTGAAGGCCCGCCCCGGCTTCCTTCCGGCTCGGTTGTCTCCAGCTTGACTCCTGAGCTCAGTCTGAGCCGCATCCAGCCTCGGAGCTCCGCTCAGAGAAAACAGCCTCACTTCCTCTCTCTTCTCTCTCAGCGGCTGTTTCTCTAAAAACGGTTCATCTGCAGCTGCAGCGGCTTTTTCTCTGTCCGTCTCTGCGGAACAAACGGACTTTTACCGGCCGGAGAGTCCAGGAGGTCCGGAGGATGAACCCGCCGTGCGCCCGGTGCGGGAAGATCGTCTATCCCACGGAGAAAGTCAGCTGTCTGGACAAGGTGGGAGCTGGAGACGCTGCGGGATAAGAAGGACTGGATACAACCTGTTTAAAACGTTACTGTAGATTATCAACCGTTAAAAGTTTGTTTAGCTCATTTTAGTAGAGGAATGAAAAATAGGAGGGGAAAACCTGAACTAAAAAGAAAGATTGATAACAAATAGAGTTTAAAAGGTAATTTTCTAGAGGAAATTGATTAAATGGAAATTAATATACGTAAAAATAAGCAGTAAACTCAAAAACTTGGTATTTGTGGTTGAGACAGGTGAAAATTTGGCATTTTTGGTTTTCAAATAAAAATATGCATGTTTATTATTGTCAATTTTTTCAATTATTCCCAAAATAAACATCTATTATTTATCCATCTTGGAAAATATACAATAATGTTCACATTTATCACTTTACATTTAAATCATTAAAGTTTTCATATGTGATAAACAACAATAATATTAATTAGTAACTAAATCTGTTGATTTATCATTATATCTGCAGAAACTCTACCAAACATCTCAGACTCTGAATTAGTTTTTACAGTGTAACTTTTCTGCAGCTTCTTGCATAACGATGTTAAATTATGACTTGATCTTCAGCAGCTTCATGTTCTCTGTCTGTTCTGAGGCGTCAGGTGACACAGCATCATGTCGGCGCCGTCAGAATAATTCCTCCAACTTTCATCCTCAAACCAACAAACATCTCCTGGTTCCTACTGGGACCAGCAGAACCAACCAGTCTGAACTGGTTCATCATGGATTCACTGGGCAGAGCGTTTTGGAGCCAGGAGTGTCTGAAATGAGGAGATGAATCTCTTGTTTTCTGAGATGAATGATTGTTGGAGGCAGAGATTTAAAGAGGCAGCAGAGAAACCAGGTGAGTCAAAGTGAGGAAAGAATGAAGATCCTTCAGTCAGAAAACCTCCAGATCAGATCATCTTCAGAGCTTCGTCTCACTTCAGATCCCAGCAGAAAACAATTCATCTGTCCGGTTATTAAAATGCTCGGCGCTCTGAGTGATTCCAGCTGAAGGGGAGATTTATGTATTGGCAGCAGCTGCAGTTCCATTAATGTCCACTGGGGGCAGTAAAAGGTTAACTGCTGGTTTTTATCACTTGTTATTTTCTTAAAAACTCTCCTGAAGCTGACAGCAGAAGAAGATTGGATCACAGAGGAACCAAAGGTCTCCTGATCCATCAGAGTCTGGTATCAGAACCTTCTGGACCTTTTCCTCTGGAGGTTCCACTGACAGACCCAGAACTTTCTGCAGGGCCTCTGGCTCCAGGACGGGTCCATGAGAACCAGAGGAGTCAGTCAGAGTGTCAGATGTCTGGGTTTCTCTGCTGCTCCAGGCTGAATCACTGAGACGACTGATGACTGGAGGAACCAGAGACACGTCCAAGTCCAACCTGGAGAGTTCTGGTGTCTGGAGGTTCTGACCCGCATTGGGAGATTCTTTATGCTTTTTAACATGATTTGATCAGCAGGATAATGTGCAGATCCTGGAGCAGGAAACAGGAGCAGTGAGGGTTTAAAATGAGCAGCAAGAGAAGAACCTGGAGGAGAACTTCAGGAGTCTGGAGACGTTTTGACCAAGAGACTTTAACAGGAACTTTGGCTGCTTGGAGAGGAAACATCCAGAAGAGAAACAATCAATAATCTGATGAAATCAGGGACGGAGCTATAGGGGGGGAACCAGGCCGGTGGGGGCCCGGGTCTGGAGGAGCCAGGGAGGGAGGAATGGATTCAAGTCGCTCGAATGTCGGACTATAGATCGAGAAAGTGCGCCCCGCCCCCGGCCCGACGCCGACTTGTTCCGCCACTGGATGAAATATTTCTTCACTTTCTGATCTTTTTGTGGGTTTTTGTTTCCAAAGCGTCTCTGACTGTCAGCTGAGGATGAATCCACCAGTCAAAGCTCTGTGTTAACATCTCCAACACAGAACTGAGTCACTTTCTAAGGATTTGAATAATCCTGATCCGGAGCAGATGGAGGAAGATCTGAGCTGAATGATGCCAGAGCCAAAGGAGCTGACTGAGCAGCCGCTGCTGTTCCAGTCTGAGCAAATCTTATTACATCCAGGATCTCCTGTTGGCAGAAACTACATTTACACTGATAGACACACTTTAAAACATACCAGAAATCATAGAAACCAGCAGCTGTTAGCATCTATTAGCATCTGCTAGCCTCTTGTAGATGCAGATTAATGACCGGTTGTCCTGGAGACTATTTGGTTGCTGATGGCGACTCAGAGCTGCAGCTTCCAGCTGAAGGATCCCAGCGGATCCAAGATGGTGGAATATTTTCCCGTCCAGATCGACACTTAGAAACATTTCAGGATCTTATTTGTTCTAGAATATACTGTAGAAAAGTGGAGAGAAAAACATCAAGAATCCACAGATATTCCTGTTTCTACTGAGACAAAGTGAAAACGTTATTAAAGTTCCTGTTTTCTGTCAAACTGAGATAAATTTGATGTTTTTCATCCAATAAACTGAATAAATGTGAACAAATCATGTCTGACCTTCAGAAAACCTAAGAAATGTTGATCAGCAGGACTTAAGTCATCAGAATAAAGTCTGTGTGACTCAAAGACTCGATCCGACTGTTGGACTCCTCTGGTTTTGGTTCAGGAGGATTTTAGATCAGAGCTGATCAATAATCAATAATCATGTGACTGTTTGTGTTTCTCCATCAGAACTGGCATAAAGGATGTTTCCACTGTGAAGTTTGCAAGATGACCCTGAACATGAAGAACTACAAAGGCTACGATAAGAAGCCGTACTGCAGCGCGTGAGTAGAGCCGCGTTCTCTGATGGATCCAACATGGCGGCTGATGATGATGATGATGATGATGATGATGATGCGTCCTGACTGCTAAGCTCCGCCCACCGCTGGCTGAGCCACTGCTGTGATCATGATCCTGTAGGTTTTTCTAGCAGTTCTTGTTTCAGTGGTTCTGCTGCTTATTGGACAATGAAAACATGGAGAGATGATGGACCTAAAAAGGGGGCGGAGCTTCCAGCGGCGTGTGACGGATGATTGGATGAATCACAGCGGGTGTTTTGGGGGCGGGGCCTGTGGTTCTGACCCGTTAGCTTGTAGCGCTGAGCTGGTTGTCATGGTGATCTGGTTTCTGTGTTGCTGTAGAAAGAGGCTCTGCTGGAGGTTTTAAAGTTTCCAGGATTTTCCAGGTTTTTCCAGGTTTTCCTGGTTCCTGAACATCAGAAGGTCATGAAGAAATTTTATTCTTCTGCTCTAATCTGGAAAAATCATTTCAGTCCAAACATGGAAACAAGAGCCGTCTTTGCTCTGACATCACATCTCAAACAGAAGCTTTAATGGCTGAGAGGCTACATGACCTCTGACCCCTCTGGGTTAAAAAGCTGCTTCCTTCAGCTGGTTGAACTCAGAATCTTTGTTTCAGGTCCGTTTTCCTTCTGTAAATGAACTGAAACAGCGTTTAGTTCAGATCACTGCTGTCCAAACTTGTCGCTTTGAGACAAAACTTCAACTGTCAGATTTTATTCCACTAAAAGTTTATTTAACATCTGAATAAATTCAGAATTTAACTGGAGAAATTAATTCAGGAGAAGATAATTCTGTCAAACATTTTCAAAGCTCGAACAAATACTAAATTACTAAATGAAGAAATTAGCTCTATGAGTGCATTAGCCGCTTAGCTTAATTATGCTCACACTTATATCTGATGCTGAGTTTAATGTTTTCTTTGAGTTTTGGTTTGTTAATAAAAACATATAAGTAGATAATAACTAACTAAACGTGATTCCAAATGAATCCGTCCAGATTTCACCACATCCTGATTGAAACTGTTAAAATGTTTCTCTGAACCAGCAGCTACATCCGTTTGCATCCTGACTCCCAGCAGCTGGTTCCTAGTTTGTTGTGTTGAGGTTGTTTTCCCTGCACAGCAACATTCCTGCAGTGTTTCCCGCCTCTGTGGGTTTTGTTTTTGCAGCTCCGAGTTGAAGTGGAGAAACTGCGTCCTGTAATTAAAGCGTCTCTGAAGCCGCGGCGCTGCCTGTTTTTAGGCTGCAGGACGGATCAGTTCAGCTTTTCTTGGCTCTTTGTTGATCTGTGGCTGCAGAGAAAACAGCAGCTTCACTTCATTACCGGTTGGTAGAAGCTGCTGAAACGGGTCAGAAGACATGAACAGAACTAAGAACCAAGTGTCTGATTCACACTTTAATTGGCATGTTTGGAAAAAAAATCTGATTTAAGTTAATATGAGGGCAGAAAAAAACATTTTAC
This sequence comes from Poecilia picta, assembly GCA_033032245.1. Taxonomy (NCBI): domain Eukaryota; kingdom Metazoa; phylum Chordata; class Actinopteri; order Cyprinodontiformes; family Poeciliidae; genus Poecilia; species Poecilia picta. Next base: position 26,440,725 of record CM065372.1, read on the forward strand.
ATCTAAAACACTTCAGTATTTTACTTTTTTCCTCTTAATATTAAATATAAAACCTGTATTGTTTTTTTTATTAATAACTAATGAAGTGATGAACTGAAAAAATATTTCTTCATCATTTCCCCGTCAGAACCAACCACAGAGCCTCAGCATCACAGATCCTCCTCTGTGCCTCAGTGGGTCTGTCTGGTTTCAGGTTCTACATGTTTCTTCTTCGTTGGTACTTTTTATGACGTCTTTTAGTGGTTCTACCTCTGAGAGATCCGTCACTAAGGCACTAGTTAGTATTTAATTAGTCCATTTCATCACTTCCTGTAAAATAATTCCCTTTCCTCTCTCTTGTTGCCATGGGAACGTTACTGCAGGAGGTTTTTTCTTCTGGCCCAAGGCTCTCGCTGTGTTTGGTGAAATTTGGGTACATTTTGTTGAAAGAGATAAATAATCCTTCAGTCATATTCTTTGGCAGCAGGACTCGAGTTCTGGATGGTTTTGGATCTTTAGCTGATCCCAGGTGTTGAGACTGTGTGAGGTTTAGTGCTGGTGGTCCAGAGCTTCTCAGAACCCGGGGGGGGGGGGGGGGGGGGCAGATGATGTGAGGGATTAAAAAGCACATGAGAGCTTTAGACACTTTAACTCACGAGTTTAACAGTGAAACGATCCAACCAGGAAAAGCTCAGGCTGTCACTGAAACCAAACCTGCAGATTCCTGCTGGGAATGTCGCCCCCTGTGGCCCTGGAGGGGCCCTGCAGGACGTCTGTCCACAGAAACAGTTCAACTAAACCTACAGCACCACCAGGGTCAATGTGAGTCTCTGTGAAAGACCTTAAAATAAGGAAGCTCGGGCCAGGACTCAAAATCATTTTATTATTTAATTGCATAGATTTAAAAATGTTTTGCATATTTTATGTTTTTGCATACAGAAGGCCTGGGCCAGAACCGTTGTATTTGCATGTTTCTGGTACGCTGATAAAACTGATACACCAGCGACATCAGCTAACAGCAGCGATGGAAGATTAAGTCGTTTGTTTTGGTCCCACTGGGTTTTAATTCCTGCTTCTGAAGATCTGATTGGACGCTGGAAAACACGACTGTTGTGTTAGAAGAAGTCAATCTATCAATAAAACTATTCAGCCTAAAATAGCATCTCAGTGCTAAACATGTAGCTGCTAATGCTAATGTTAGCGTCCACAGTCACATTTCTAAAGAATCTCCAGGATGAAATGATAGAATAACATTTTAATCTGCAGGTTGAAGATCAGATTAAAAACTATAATTGTCTTTTGTTGAGCTCAGATGGAAACTTATTCATCTACTTAGCAGCAAAAACAGTTTTTGATTTGTTCATGTTGCTTAGCGATTAATCTGTCATTATTTAATTACAGACTCTGCAATTGACTCAATAATTCAATCTGCTGGTGATGTTTTTATATTTCATAAACTGTTCTCTAGCAGATAGTTTCACCTTTAAGTCTCATCATCATAGATATTTATAAAAGACACAGAAGGTCCAGATGTTTGTGTTCAAATGTAGCTAATAAAAGTAAAAAATACACCCAAAATAAGTCCCAAAGTGAAATACAGACACCTGGAAAAGCTACTAAGTAATGAAGTATTTGTAGTTTCTTCCCTCCCAGCTTTGGCCCACAGCATCACAGATCCTCTACCGTACCGAACAGGAGACGAGTGTCTCTGTCCAGGACGGCAGGAACTGAACAGAAACAGCTTTAAGGAGTAGAAATGTTTCACTTACATGTATTAGCTCTAAATAATGAAGAAACCAAATAAACGTTTTCACTGTTGGATTATTTTACTGGAGATTCTGTTCAATGGCTTAAACTGCATATTAATTATAGAGCTAAACTAACTACTTCGTTGTTTAGTAGCTTCATTTTTTAATATCTGAAAATTAAACGTAAGAATCTAAAGTTAAAACACTTTAAGGAGAGCTGAGTTATTTTAAATTGGATTCTCATCCAAGTTAATTTACACCATGAACCAGACCATGAGGTCAATCAGCAGCTTTTCTACATCATGTTAGTCGGTTAATAATCAGGCTGAGACGTTTAAATGTGTCGGGTTCATCAGGAAGCAGCAGATTGTTTGGTTCTGCTCAGAAACATGAAACTGACTGAGGTTCTGCTTTACTGGAGTTTTTCTTTATGCAAATGAGCTCCAATAAAAGCTGATTATGTAACTGAAGAGCTGCTGTTTGCTGGAACATGAAGGTAAATAAAGTTTCTCTGTGAGCTTCAGCCTGAAGAGAGACTGATGGTTATGTAACGGATCGGCTCACATGACCCAGATCTGCTGCTGGGAGCAGAACATCAGAGGAACCGGCTGAGGAGCAACGAGATGAAAAACATCAGCTTCAGGTCTGATCAGCTTCAGGTCTGATCAGCTTCAGGTCTGATCAGCTTCAGGTCTGATCAGCTCAGGTCTGATCAGCTCAGGTCTGATCAGCTCCAGTCTGATCAACTTCAGGTCTGATCAACTTCAGGTCTGATCAACTTCAGGTCTGATCAGCTTCAGGTCTCTGATCAACTTCAGGTCTGATCAACTTCAGGTGCTGATCAGCTTCAGGTCTGATCAGCTGAGCTCATGGTGGTATGAAGCTTCACCTGCTGCAGGGTCTAAAATTTTAAAGGTTAAAATAAAAAGTGCTAAACTGCTTGTGCAAAATAAATCCAGGTGCAGTTTGTGGCTCTGCTGCAGGAAATCTGTAAATATTGTCTGTGCAATTTATAACATCAAAAATCAGTTGAGTTTTCATGTATAACATATTTCAGCAATGCAACATTTTAAAGTGTTTTATGTCATAAAAACAAACAAAAATGAACATATAATACATATAATACAATGAACATTTATGAAACCAGAACAGATATTACATCATGTGGCATCATTAAAATCATTAATACATCAGAGAAGCTGAAACATTTATTCTGGTTCATAAATTATTCTAACAGCTGGTTTTAGTCTGGATTTAAAGGACCTTTGTTCCAGATCTGTGGTGCATAGAAGCTGAATGCAGCATCTCAGTGTTTGGTTCTGGTTCTGGATGCACAGCAGAACCAGAACCTGAACCAGAACCTCAGAGGTCCAACAGGAGTGCAGACCGTCCGGGTCAGAGAGCAGAGCGGCCAGATAAAATAAGAAATGTGGAGTTATAATAACATTAAAAATTTGGTATTGGATATTTAAGCATGTTAGAGAGTTATAACAGTAAAAACTTTGAAAAAAAAAAATCAATTTCTGCCAAATCAATCACCAGTAGATAATTTTCTATATATTTATTGATTCTCCTCCTGATTCAGATCCAGCAGCTTCTGGAATTGAGTTTGTTTCCTCATCTGGATGAGTCTTTCTTTCTTTTTTAGCTTTTTCACCTTTTTAAAGTGTCTTTTTCTGGTCAGATCTCTTAAAGCGTGTTTTAAGTGAAGCATAATGTGAACAGCAGAAGCTGCAGCAGGTGAAGCAGCAGCTGTAGCAGGTGAAGCAGCAGCTGCAGCAGGTGAAGCAGCAGCTGCAGCAGGTGAAGCAGCAGCTGTAGCAGGTGAAGCAGCAGCTGCAGCAGGTGAAGCAGCTGCAGCAGGTGAAGCAGCAGCTGTAGCTGCTCGTTATCAAACTGAATCCCAGACGTGAAAATCTGTAAGAAATGATCAAAGAGGAACAAATCAGCCTGAGAGAAACAGAAAGATGTGAAGAACCAAGAGTTATGTAATCCTCTCTACTCTGCCTCAGATGTGTGTGTGTGTTGTGTGTGTGTGTGTGTGTGTGTGTGTGTGTGTGTGTGTGTGTGTGTGTGTGTGTGTGTGTTGTGTGTGTGTGTGTCTCAGTGGTGTTGTTCAGCGTGAGAAAACAGAAGCACCAGGCAGAAGATGAGCTGCTTCTGTAGACAGCTGAGATTTTTCTGCATGAATGAGAGAAGATAGAGGAGCGATCTGATTGGCTCTGACTGGCTGGCTGAAGACAGAGGAGTGATCTGATTGGCTCTGACTGGCTGGATGAAGACAGAGGAGTGATCTGATTGGCTCTGACTGGCTGGATGAAGACAGAGAGGAGCGATCTGATTGGCTCTGACTGTCTGGATGAAGACAGAGAGGAGCGATCTGATTGGCTCTGACTGGATGAAGACAGAGAGGAGCGATTGATAGGCTCTGACTGGATGAAGACAGAGAGGAGCGATTGATTGGCTCTGACTGGATGAAGACAGAGAGGAGTGATCTGATTGGCTCTGACTGGCTGGCTGAAGACAGAGGAGTGATCTGATTGGCTCTGACTGGCTGGATGAAGACAGAGGAGTGATCTGATTGGCTCTGACTGGCTGGCTGAAGACAGAGGAGTGATCTGATTGGCTCTGACTGTCTGGATGAAGACAGAGAGGAGTGATCTGATTGGCTCTGACTGTCTGGATGAAGACAGAGAGGAGTGATCTGATTGGCTGATATCCGTCCTGATTGGTCTGTTTTCACTGCGTTTGGCTTATTTAAAGCTGACAGAGTTTCTCTTTATTTTCTGCTGTTTGAAGGTTTGATGTTTATTTAGTTTAGGGATTATTTGGTCTTTATCTTATTGTAGGTTGTCAAGAGAGGAGAAAACATCAGGTCATCAGGTCGGGACTCGAACCTGTGATGGTTGTACGGGTCGCGCTCTGCCCTGTTTCACCATCGTGTCCCAGTTTCATCTTTCAGATCTGTTTTTTCTTTTTGATTCACATTCAGACTTTTCTTTCTCTCTTCCTTTTTTGTAACATTTACATTTTTCTGTTTCCCTTGTTCCCCTAAAGTTTCTCATCTTTTATCTTTAATCCTCTTCCATCTTTCTTCAGTCTGGTTCTTGATTCATCATCAGGTTTTCCTCCTTGTTTCATCTTAGAGCCTGTAAATTACATTTTTAAGACAATTTTCCTCCATTGTTTCTCCTCTCATCCGTTCATCTGTCCTCCTGACCTCTGATCTGTCTGATGGTCTTCAGGTCCCTGAACCTGAAGTCCGACCCGATGGACTCAGTTTGCTCTCTGGTCCCAAATATAACCTTCAGATTGTAATGAGAATCCAGATTTTTGCTCTTTATTTGGCTGCACAATATAATTCATATAACGATCTTCTGTGTAGAAACAAGAACATTTTGCTCAGATGTTAACAGGGAACATCTTTATGAAATATTAGTTGAACATTAAATTTGATGAACCAATAATCTAAAGGTATTTGTATCCCAGAAGATTTAAAAAAAGTTAAAATTCCAAGAAAAAAATCATTAAAATATGCAAATTATGAACCTTTTGGTTCTTCTGTTAATTTTTTTATCATTTGTCAAAATATTTTAAACATTTTACACCCATAATGAGTCTGATGAACACGAAGGTGATGAAGATGACACACAGCCTTTCAAGCCAAACTTTTAACTTTATAGTCAAAGAGAAAAACGTTTTTCTGAAAACATTAAAAATCATAAAAGTTTTTAATGTTTTTTCAGAAACAATCAGTTGAACTTTTTCTTCCAGATCAACTGAGAAGTTAAAATAAATATTCAGTGACTTTAAAACAGAAATATGTATTTAAAGCAGAACCTTCATTGCTGCGGTTCTGTTGGTTTGTTCTCTGACTCTTTAGAGCAGCAGAAGAAGAAAAACGATTCTTTATTCAGAAAATGTCAACATGTTTGTTCTGCTGGTGACGGTTTAAGGATCTGGATCTGAGCCCAGTTCACACTGAGATGGTCATCAACACCGAGGCAGGAGGATGGAGAGAAGCAGAGAGACGCTGCTCCTCCTCCTCCTCCTCCTCCTCCTCCTCCTCCTCCTCCTCCTCCTCTTCCTTCTCTCCTCATCCATCCTCCAGTCTCACTTGTTTCGCTCCGTTACTGATGAATCTGTTTCTCCTCCATGTTTTTGTGTCGTTTGTTAACTTTGGTTTCTTTCGGTATCAAACATGGCCGCTCTCCTTTAACTAAACTTTTTCTACTTCAAACAAAATAATGAGCCTTGATCAAGTTTATACTGAGACCGTTTCATTCAACAGAAGCTTTAAATGTTTTCATGTTTTAGTCTGGGGTCGAAATAACAACTCAGCTTCAGTTTATTACAGTTTTATAGATTTAAAGAAAATGTTTCTACATGGACTACATGGAATCCTCAGCTCTCATCTTTTCTACTTTACTTGTTTCCTCATTTCAGCTTTTTTAGATAATATTCACTGTAATAATTCAGACGAGTTTTAGGACGAGTTTAAGATCTGTATCATCTAGATCTGGATCTGTGGATCTGGATCATTAGGATTTGTATCATCTAGATCTGTATAATCTAGATCTGAATCATCTAGATCTGTATAATCTAGATCTGTATCATCTAGATCTGGATCTGTGGATCTGGATCATTAGGATTTGTATCATCTAGATCTGTATAATCTAGATCTGAATCATCTAGAGCTGAATCATCTAGATCTGGATCATCTAGATCTGTATAATTTAGATCTGAATCATCTAGATCCGAATCATCTAGATCTGCATCATCTAGATCTGTATAATCTAGATCTGAATCATCTAGATCTGGATCATCTAGATCTGGATCATCTAGATCTGGATTATCGTACCTGAACCTGATGTTTCTCAGCAGTTTGGGGTTAAAAATGAAATCATATTCCTGCTGAACTGGAACCAAATGTCATTCTAACATCTTGTGTTGATGTTTTTTACTGGACCTTCAAACCTCCATCTTTTATTCTTGTCTTCACTTGTTGAGCTGCAGAAGTTTAAACCATAAATTGGATCAATCAGATGCTTCATCTATGATCAGCTGGTCTTAAACAATAATTGGCTTTTTTCTACCTGTAACTCATAAACTCTGTTATCAGAGGTGAAGGAAGTTAAACTGACTCCTATGATGTCATTAAATCAGTTAATGGAGCAGAAACATGTTGTTGTCATTGTTTGGGCCAAACTGCTGCGTCGTCGCGGTTCGGAGTCTGGAGGTTTGGAAAATGTCACCAACATCAGAGACAATAAGGATCTAAATATGAACCATAACAAACCGACGGCTCTGCATCACAGCAGAAAGGCAGGAAGTGACTGAGGGAAACCAGCTAAAGGACAGCCTGTGTGTGTGTGTGTGTGTGTGTGTGTGTGTGTGTGTTGGTTCCTGTCGGTATAATTAGCTCGTCGTTTCGTAGCAGCAGCTCTGAGCCAGTGAAGGAAACCGTTTCCTCTCTGAAGGTCGTTCAGTTTCTCCTCCTGGTTTTGTTTCTTGTTTCTTTATCTCGGTTCTGCAGGACAAACTTCCTTCCTGTAATCATCTTAACTTCGCCGCCTGCCGGCATCATAAGAGCCGCGGCCTAATCAAAGTTTCTCCTTTCTGACCCTCGGCAGGCGGTCGGTCATCCACAGGAGCTGAGACTGAAAGCTTTGCAGCAACGGATTATTCTGCAGATTAATAAATGAATTAATGGATTAAAGGCAGTGGCAGCTCAGCTCATTAAGAAACACTGCTGGTGTTTCAGAAATAGAAAGTTTGAAATGAATCAAAGCAACAGAAAATAATCCACCCAGTTTGTTTGACTCTCACAAGGAAAATAAAGTTATTGTTTGATTCAGTGACATATCAGGAACCAGGGGTTCACAACCTGCGGCTCGGGGCCAGAAAGTGGCGTTTCAATAACTTTGGCTGTTCTTCCTCACTGCAGATTAGATACTGACTACAGATATTGACTCTACAGAACCAAACAATGAAAACTGGGTTTCTGTCTCTTTAAATTGTTGGCTCAGTTTTCAGAGCTGCTCTTTGTCTGAAACCATCAGGTCGGTCCGGATGAGCAACGCGTCTGTGGTTGTCATGGCAACGGGAGCAGGTGAAGTGAGACCTGAAGGTTGTGGTTGGTCTGTGTGAGATTTTCAACCTGGACTCGGTTTTCCAGCGTCTGACTGATTTATCTGCAGGTGGTTTGGTTACTGACTGATCACTGTGGTTCCTCTGCTGCTGATCTTCATTACATCACAAAGATATGTGAAATTATCTCAACTAAACGTGTTTAGTTCTATGTTTATGCATCTTAAACTAAACTCCCCTCATTTTAAAAACATTTCTGATTTATTTTGTATCATTTTCATTTGTGGCAAAAACCATAATATTCATATCATCACAAAAAACTAGTTTTTACAGCAAATATCACTTAAAATAAGATAAACTAACTCAGAGTAGCTTCTCAGTAAATAAAGGAAGCTTGTTTTATGTAAATAATTTCTGAATATTATTGAAAACTATTGGTTCATTATCTCATCTAATATTTTTCCTGTTTTACATGAATTTATTGACAGATTTTATCCAGATATTTTCTTTCTTATAAATCTTTTTTATCTCTTCCTGACCTGGTTGGGTTTGTTTGTTTTTCTTTATGTACCAAACTGAACCTTAAACATAGCATCAGTGTCTCAGGTTATTATTGTTGATGCTTATTAATGCAGCAGAATCAGAGTTTTCAGTTCAGATGGATTCCAGTGACTCTCAGCCTGAAGAGCCTGGAAATATGGAGGAATAATGAAAAGAAATTCAGTCCAACAGAACCGACCAAAGAAACGATTCTAAATAAAACCCAACTTTCATTTTCCAGGCGAGTTTTAATGGAAACATGAGAATAAAAGACCTGAAGCTGCTGAGTGGGAGGAGAGCAGGACTGGTGATGATGATGATAATGAATCACTCTGAATCAACCGCCTCTCACACAGTGAACGTCGCCTCAGGATAAAACCCACAGCTCCCAGTCGGACCAGCAGCTCCTGAAGCTGCTTCCAGTTCAGACTGAGGCCAACTGACCTATAGGATCAGGTTGATACGACCCAAATGTGACCTGTATCTAATTTATTTATATTTATTTGATACTTTGTATCAAAGTGTTCTAATATCCTCAGTTCTGATCAATAAATAAAGATCAAATAAAACAAAAAAAATTTAAACTGCTGTGGTTCATAACAAAATGACCTTTGACCTTCAGTGATGCTCAGAAACATTTGCTTCCACATCTTGGTGATTTTCTCTCTTCTATTGCAACCATTAAACATGACGTCATTCCCAGAATGCATTGCTGCTCACAGCGTAGAGAAACATTAAATGTTGTCCATAATTTAATGTATTATAAGGAACAGAAATAGTGTTTTAGCTTTTTTCAGTGTTTTGTTTCAGACCTTCAGAAGTTAAAGTTTCAGTTTTTCCTCCCTTCTGTCTGGTTTAATGTCAAACATTAAACAGTTTTAAACTTTGAGTTCCTTGGATGTTTGCAGCTCATCTAGTATAGATCTATATGATGTAGATCATGTAGATCTATGTCTACATCATAGCTCTATATGATGTAGACAGTGGATGTTTTAAAGAAGTCAGGCTCTGTCCAGCAGTAGCGTGTTGCTCTGTAGCTTCAGTTTTAAACGCGTCGTTGTCATCAGTCTGGCGGCTCATTAAAGTTATTCTGTCACCATGGAAACGGCTCTGACGTTTCACTTCCTGTTGCTTTAATCAACAAACTGCAATCAAAAGATGAAACATCTGCTGGGATGAAAATATGAACAACTTTTAATCTGCAGAACAATAAAGTTTGTTCTGGTCTCCAGTGTGTCGGTATTTAAAACCATCTGATTCAGATTAAACCAGATTAATCCAGATTAATCCAGATTAAACCCGTTCCTGTGTTTTGCAGTCATTACCCCAAGACGTCGTTCACCATCGTCACCGACACGCCGGAGAATCTGCGGCTGCGGCAGCAGAGCGAACTGCAGAGCCAGGTGAGCAGATCCGACCTGCAGGGGGCGACACGCATCATTCATTCATTCATTCATTCATTTATTCATTCATTCATTCATTCATGCAGCTGGTTACAGCATAAAAGAGCCATGCTAATCAATGTTTTCCCTCTGCGCTGTTATGTTTCCACACCTTTGAATAACAGCTCGAGTCCAACGCAGGTTCTCTACTCCAGGAAACTGTTACCATGGTAACGATTTCAATAACGATTCACCCATCTTCCAACTCTTTTCCATCACATTGTCTAATCTAAGCCAGTAAAACAAGTTCACACATTTACAGGTTTATTCTCAGCTCACAGCTAAACTCATCCTGTCATCAACTTTAAAGATAAATAAGAAATAAAACATAAAAGTAGCATTTCGTTTAGAAATCTTTGTCTCAGTCAGGAGGAAAAGGATCTGTGTGACAAAAGGAGCCTCAACCAAATATGTCAATATTTCAGTTGAAAATGTTTTTATTGATATTCATGTTTTCTGAGACACTGAATTTATTTCTGGGTTTTCATTCTCTGTGATTTGCTGTCAATAACTGAAAGGTTTAAAGGTTTGAGTAATAAATTTATATTTGAGTTTCAGCTTATTAATGCCGATGATCATTTAGAATCAATACAGTGAAAAGTGATCTGGTGATTTTTGATTAGCCAGTTAATAACTGGATAGTAAAAATGCTCAGAGTGATTTTGATTTATGGTTCTGGATCAGATTCACATAAAGGTTTTTGTCTTAAATGCATTTTTTATTTTTCTGTTCACTTTTGGCTTAATGTCTCTTTAGTCTGTTTGCTTCAGTTAAGGATTAATTCATTTCTAAATAAATTGCAGATTATTTCAGTAATCTGATGATTAATCGTTTCAGCCGTAAATAATCAGGTAGGACTGAAACCGTCCAGCTGGTGAACAGAGTTTGGTTCTGAGGTTTAAACTGAATCAGTTCGGTTCTGATTCAGGTTCAGTTCCTGCTGAGTCTCATCCTGGACCAGAACCTGTGGATGTAACACGTTTTGATCCAGGCTGCCGTTCCCTCCGCCTCCTCAGGGGGCGCCGTGCCGCTCTGAGTCGGCCATGATGTCATCAGCCAGCAGGCTGACACACAGGGACAGATGTCCACTCAGCAGGACACGCTGTGACTCTGTCCTGCTCTGAAACGATCTGCAGCTTCAAACAGTCACTTTGATTCAAGCAGCAAACAAAACATGAAAATAAAGAAAATAATTCAGAATTAAATATGGTACCATAAAAAACACTATTTAGGAAACCGAACCACACATTTCTCTGAGCTCCTTGTCTGAGATCTTCTCCTTTTGGGAATATTCTTTCTCTCTGCAGAAAGAAAAAGACTTCAGGGGATTTAGAGATGACCTTATGACCTTTACCAGATTGCTGAGCAGCAGCATTTGGTTCTGTTAGATCATTTCTGATATCTCATCTGCTTCTTTCCCTCCAGTATAATACTTATAGAAATAAGTATTATACTAATAGTTATACTAATACCGTCACCAGAGTCTAAAAGATTTCAGATTCTGGTTCTAAACATGTTTAGTTCTTTGCTGTGGTCTAGTTAAAGTCCGCTCTCTGACCCGTCCTGCTCTGCTGCGTCAGAACGTCTTGATTCTGTCTCCTCACATTAAAGCTTTTCTCCTGCAGCAGGACCAAACACGCCTGATGTGTGTGTGAAAACACACGTCTGTTCAGCAGCGACCCAGTTCTGAGCCATGATGTCATCTGGTCATGTGACCTGATGGTGTTTGAGTTTCATCACTTCAGAGAAACAGAATCCAGATGATTTATGTAGATGTGAACGAAAACATGAAACAGATTCAGTTTTAACATCAGAACCAGCTCAGGTTCTGTTCAGTGAACCTGGTTCTGTTCAGTGAACCTGGTTCTGCAGTGAACCTGGTTCTGCTCAGTGAACCTGGTTCTGTTCAGTAAACTGGTTCTGCTCAGTAAACCTGGTTCTGTTCAGTAAACCTGGTTCTGCTCAGTGAAACCTGGTTCTGCTCAGTGAACCTGTTCTGTTCAGTAAACTGGTTCTGCTCAGTGAACCTGGTTCTGTTCAGTAAACCTGGTTCTGCTCAGTGAACCTGGTTCTGCTCAGTGAACCTGCAGTAGAACCAGCTCAGGTTCTGCTCAGCAGCTCTGGGTTTAGTTTTCGGCCTGGTCCCAGTCTGCTGCTGGGCTTAATGGGCCGTTACTGGTGACTGATGGACGCCAGCAGGGACATTACGTTTCCCCTGGAGGTCAAACTGGAGGTCAAAGTGAAGGTCAAAGTGAAGGTCACTGGAGCTCTTGGTGCTTTAACTGAACCGTGAATCTTCCTCTGTCTCTGCTGTTTACTGAGGTTTTACTGGACCATGAAGGGTTAATAGAAACTGGGAATCCTGATCAATCCTGATCATCCTGATCCAGACGATCTGAACAGCTTTTAATCTGTTAGTTTTAATCTGATGTTTATAGGATTTCCTAAAATTTCCTCCTGTAAGACTTGAACCTGGTTCTGCTGCAGGTTCCTTCATGTGACAGGAAGTTGTTCCTCCAGGTTCAACTTCCTGTTCCTCCAGGTTCCAGATCGATGGATTCACTTTGACATCAGCTGCCTGTCAGAACGTTGACGGTTTTAAATCAACACCATGTTTGATCAGATGAAGGTTTTCCATAATCAAACCTCTGATGGTTCCACGTCTGATTATCACTTCCAGTTACTGGGAACCTCTAACGACTGACATTAACTCCATTCAGAACTTCTACAGGTCAAAGGTCAGGGATAGGCAGCTAACACCTCTGCAGACCCCACAGATGCTGGACACAAACTGTTTAGACATTTACCTTCAGGGCGGTGCTGCAGAGAAACTCTTCCCCCAGACTGTTTCTCTGATAGATTTAATCTATCAACTTTATCTTCCTCCTTTTTAAAAATACAGTAAATAAAGATTCACCCAATTTTGTCTCATTTTCTCTTTTTCATATAAAATGTTTTCAATGAAAGCAAAAGGAACCAGATTATAAGTATCTGATAAAAAAGGAAAATTAGCTTCTATATTCTGAATATATCAAATTCCCAGAACTTGGCAAATAAACTTGGTTTTATTCTGATTATTAAATTTGCAAGTAGATGGAAAAATTTTTCTGAAACTACCAATGAAAAGGTGAGGAGTAGAATATAAAAATATTCAAAGTTTATCATTATAATTGGATATTTTTGTTTATTTAATCAAACTGTAAATATGTTTTGTAGTTAAATAATTTCTCTGTTGAGCTTCAGAGGATCAACGTTCTATAAATCATCTGTCAGTTTATTTCTGAACGACAGAGATAAACTGACTGTTTGGTCCAGATCCAATGAAACAACAAGAACATTTTTTCTCAGCTGAGTTTAAAGGTTTGACAGTGAAACTCCAGGATCTTAACCCGACCAGGAAGAGTTAAAATGTTGAAAAGGATTTTAAACCTGGCAGGTTAGTGGAGCTGGGAGGTACGGTCAGTGTGTGTGTGTGTGTGTGTGTGTGTGTGTGTGTGTGTGTGTGTGTTGGGGGCTGGTCATCAGGAATGTAAATCAGGCCTGTTGCCAAGCCAACAGCCTCCTCACTCCCACCAGGCTGGCTGCCCTCCAGCTGGTGACTGTTTCTCTCCCACGGTTCGTCTTTTATTTCTTCTTTCTGCTAAAGAGAAAAAGATCAGATTTTTACTGATTTCTGCTCTGGTCGGTAAAAACAAACCTTCGTCTTTGACATCCCAACTGGAGCTGCACTGTGACACACACCTCCAAATTGCACCTGAAGGTCGATGCACCATGGCAACGTCAGACCGTCAAAATAAAACATCATCATATTTACAGACCAGGAGCTGATTTTCTTCTGGCTGAGTGTTTTTTTAAATCCGGATTATTAAATCTGACCTTTTCAGTTAAAACGGTTTAATATGAAATAGAAACTAAACTGGTTGATAATAAACTTTGAATCTGAGCTGTGTGTGTTTTTTCTCCCTGCAGGTGAAATATAAGAAGGACTTTGAGGAGAGTAAAGGTCGCGGGGTCAGCATGATGACCGACACTCCAGAGATGCAGAGACTCAGACGGACTCAGGAGCAGATCAGTAACGTATGGAGACACACAGTGTGTGTGTGTGTGTGTGTGTGTGTGTGTGTGTGTGTGTGGTGTTCGGGTGTGGTGCATTTTGGTCAGTGAGCTCTATACAGGTTTCCTGCTTCATCTTTTAATGTTTATGATCAATAAACTGTTTTATTTCAGGATTTTCCTCTAAATATTCAGACTTTTTCAACAATTTGTGACTGAAAAATGATTTTCAGACTGAAATAATGTTTTTTGTCTCCTGAGGACAAACAGAAAAGGTTTTTACTGAATCAAATGAATCTGTGTGATTTTTCTTGTTTTGAGACAAAGAGTGTTTATGCAGACAGATGCTCCACTCGTCAGTCCAGATGACAACATCCTGGTGAAGTATATTGATTTACATTTATTTCACACACTTCGCTTTGTATCAAACATTAAAAAGTGATTTTATTCTAAACATCAGAGAAAATAAAACTCTGCAGGATTCTCTGATGTTTTTATATTTAATCCTGCTGGATATTTTTTATTGATTTTTGGAGTTTTACTGAAGAAACGTTTTTTCTCAGCGAACTGATGAGTTTTATTTTCTTGTTTTCTGTCATATTTATTGAAACTTTATTTCCTGATGTTTTACATTAAGGAATAAAAGTGAAGGATGAAACATTATTTTTATTTAGAAAACAATAAAAGCAGGAAATTCTTCTGATCTGCCATCATGAACATTTTATTTCATGAACATCTCAGTTTTACATTTTTCTTATGATTATTTTCAGCAATCTGCTTGATGTTCCCATGATGACATCACCACACACCTCTAAAATGGACTTAAACTCTAAATCATGTTAAATATATTTTCCGTCTCTCTGTTTGGACATAAACTCGGAGCCATGTCAGTTTTCTGCTTTTGGGTTTTAGTTCTTCCTGCAGCAGATGGTTGTCTGGTTCTGGTCACACCTTCATGTTTACGACCAGAACCATCTGACGGGTCGGTTCCGGCGCCAGGATACCTGCTGGAGTCGCTCTGATCCCCGAGGTGGAGCAGAAATAAATCCTCAATCTGCAGCAACGTTTCCTCCGTCTGTCCGTCTGTCAGACATGATGGCTGCAGGTTCTTCATCATCTAAGGATGGATTTCTGTTCAGATCTGGAGGAAATGATGTCAGATTTAAACAAGTTCTCAGGTTTAATTCAACCAAGATCTAAACTTTATTCTACATCCAACTCCAAGTGAACAAAATCACGTATTAACAGTTTTATTAGTTATTTAACTAAACAGGTTTTGTTCAGTTATCAGGTCAAAATCTCACTGCAGGGACAGTTTGTTACATTCCTTCCACCAGATGAGCTTCAGCACTTCACACAACACACACACACACACACACACACACACACACACACACACACACACACACACACACACACACACACACACAACAGTTTCCGATGAAGGCCTGGTGCCGATAAGCTCTGAAGTGTTGGGCTAAATGTGGAAGCCGGCGGTGATAAGACGAACCGGCGCTGAACCGTCAGGCGTTCAGGCTCAGTCAGGAGAGGCTGGAGGTGAATCAACATCCTGGAAGGTTTTTAAATATCAAAACCAAGAATCTATTTCTTCAAGGTAAAACCTGAAGAATCTGCAGACGTTTAAATCCAGGAAACCTCAGAGATAAAGTCGGGACTTTAAATCGTTTCCTGAAGAACAGAGAGGAAGACTGGAGGCGAGGAAGACTCTGCTTGACATGGAGGGACAGCCAGAGGTCAAAGGTCAGTTCAGGAACAAGATTCAGTTCAGATGGAGGAGATTTTATAGGTAAAAGAGAAAAATTAGAGGAAAAAGATCCCTGATTAGGAATCAACATGGAGGACAAAAGGTCAAACTGTGACCTTGAAAATCTTAATAACAGCAGAAATATTATATGACACGATTCAGTTTTTATTAATTAAACTTCATTTTGTTCTGAGAGCTGAACATGTGGATCATAAATAATTTGTAAATAACCAGGAAGCATTTTCCTCTTCATCACTGAACCAACCGTCAGGTTTTTATTGAGTTTAGAAGAAACTGAATAATAAATATATTTATAATAAACTGATGATTTTCCTCAGAGGAGACCAGAAAGCAGCCAGAAAACGACCGACTGCAGAAAACGACCGACTGCAGAAACACTCGACTGCAAAACGACGACTGCATCAGCAACAGACGGAGGGAAAGAACAACTGGAAACAGTGGAGAGAGAGAAAGAAGAGATTCTACAGGAGATGGAGGAGGAAGAGGAAGAAGAGGAGGATGGAAAAGATGAAGAGGAGGATGGAGAGACAAATACAAAGAAACATTTGGGACTTTGGGAATCTGAGGTGAGAATCTGATCTGCAGCTTTACGACTTTAACTTTTACTGAAGGTGGAATAAAGTCGTGTAAGTTTTGTTTAAATATGTTAATTTAGTAAAAATGATCTATTATAATTAAGACGGGAGAAAAATTTAATCAGAATCCCTGATAGGAGAGTCAGAACCAGGCAGCAGAACCTGAGCTGTCCGAACCGGAACACCGACGACAAACTGATGGACCTTCCTGTTATTACCCAATAAAGAACAGGAAGGTCAACACAGACTGCGGTCGGGTTGACCTTAGCGTGTTGCGTTGATCTTAATGTTTTACGTTGACATTGGCGTGTTGCGTTGACCGTCATGTTGCGTTGACATTGGCGTGTTGCGTTGCCCTTGGCGTGTTGTGTTGTCCTTGGCCTGTTGTGTTGCCCTTGGCGTGTTGCGTTGACCTTGGTGTGTTGCATTGACCTTGATGTGTTGTGTTGATCATAGCGTGTTGCATTGATCTTGATGTTTCACGTTGACCTTGGCGTGTTGCGTTGCCTTGGCGTGTCGCGTTGCCCTTGGCGTGTTGCGTTGCCCTTGGCGTGTCGCGTTGCCCTTGGCGGTCGCGTTGCCCTTGGCGTGTTGCGTTGCCCTTGGCGTGTTACGTTGCCCTTGGCGTGTCGCATTGCCCTTGGCGTGTTGCGTTGCCCTTGGCGTGTTACGTTGCCCTTGGCGTGTTGCGTTGCCCTTGGCGTGTTGCGTTGCCCTTGGCGTGTTGCGTTGCCCTTGGCGTGTTGCGTTGCCCTTGGCGTTTGCGTTGCCCTTGGCGTGTTGCGTTGACCTTAGTGTGTTGCGTTGCCCTTGGCGTGTCGCGTTGCCCTTGGCGTGTCGCGTTGCCCTTGGCGTGTCGCGTTGACCTTAGTGTGTTGCGTTGACCTTAGTGTGTTGCGTTGCCCTTGGCGTGTCGCGTTGACCTTAGTGTGTTGCGTTGCCCTTGGTGTGTCGCGTTGCCCTTGGCGTGTTGCGTTAACCTTAGTGTGTTGCGTTGACCTTGGTGTGTCGCGTTGCCCTTGGCGTGTTGCGTTAACCTTAGTGTGTTGCGTTGACCTTAGCGTGTTGCGTTGGCCTTAGTGTGTTGCGTTGCCCTTGGCGTGTCGCGTTGCCCTTGGCGTGTCGCGTTAACCTTAGTGTGTTGCGTTGACCTTAGCGTGTTGCGTTGCCTTAGTGTGTGCGTTGCCTTGGCGTGTCGCGTTGCCTGGCGTGTCGCGTTAACCTTAGTGTGTCGCGTTGACCTTAGTGTGTTGCGTTGCCCTTGGCGTGTGCGTTGCCCTTGGCTGGTCGCGTTAACCTTAGTGTGTTGCGTTGACCTTAGCGTGTTGCGTTGCCTTAGTGTGTTGCGTTGCCTTGGTGTGTCGCGTTGCCCTTGGCGTGTTGCATTGCCCTTGGCATGCTGCTTGCCTGTGGCTCGTTGCGTTGCCCTTGGCGTGTTGCGTTGACCTTAGCGTGTTGCGTTGACCTTAGTGTGTTGCGTTGCCCTTGGCGTGTCGCGTTGCCCTTGGTGTGTCGCGTTGCCCTTGGCGTGTCGCGTTGCCCTTGGCGTGTCGCGTTGCCTGTCTTGGCCTCCCAGATCCTCAGCCGATCAGGTGAATTGTGTCATTTCATCCATTCATTCTTCATGTGTTTTCCTGAGTGAAAGGATGACAGTTTCCTGATGACTCGCCGTCGGTCCGACGCTCCAGTTTCTTCTTCATGGTTTTTCTCCTCCTGTCCCTCCAGGCTGCTGCCGACATGAAGCCTCCGCTGCCGGATCCAGAGTTTAACCGCAGATGCAGTTTGATCCTCAGTGATGTGAGTTTGCAACGTTTTAAAGGTTTTAAAATTATCTTCATCATGTAGCAGGAAGAATCTCAGCAGGGGGTCAGGAGGTTCTGGTGACCCTGGTGACCCGGGTTCATTGTCAGGAGGTTCTGGTTCTGTCGGTTCGGGTCAGACTCTCTGAGTCTGAGTGAGATGCAGGATGTGGGAGGAGCTGCTGTTGATTCAGGCTCAGCAGATACAGAGGGGAGGTCAGCGTGCTTTAAATAGGCCGTTTCTCCTCCTCCTCCATCAGGTTCCTCCTCTCTGCTGGATCAACCTGATGTCTGGATCCTCTGGATCTGATGCTAACAGCCACTCTGAAGGAGACTCAACCTCAAAATAGTCCGTTTCCATGGAAACGTCAGTCATTTCATTTTCCATCAGGAAACGCAGCTGGAGGAGGAAATCTGCTTTTGGAAACTCTTCTGTTCTGTTTCTGTAATTTCAGCCTTTTTATGAGCAAAACTCAACAATTGTTTCCAGTTCAATTTAAATCTACTTTATTTATCCCAGAAAACAAATTAAATGTTGTTGTAAGTCTTCTTAGAGTCGTTATGGATGGATCTCCAGTAGCAGTTAGTGTTGCAGCGGTTCTGGTGTTGATGAGGTTTTGTTATATTATATAAATTCAGTTTGGCTTCCAGTGGAAATAATCAAACTAATAGTAATAAATTGATCGTTTTTATCTTGTCCAGCTGCAGGTTTGTGTGCTAATGCTAATGCTAGCTCTGCTCTGCTGTGCTGCAGGTCCACTATAAGGAGGACTTTGAGAAGATGAAGGGTCAGAGCCTGTTTGTCCCTGGAGCCGAACTCATCCACTCCAGGAACATCAGCGCCGTGATCTCTGAGGTCTGAACTCACCTCCGAAGGTCACATGACCTCGTCTGCTTCCTGTTAGCCTGACGTTCTCTGTTTCCAGTCCAAGTACAAGGAGGACGGGAAGAAGGAGGCGAATCTGTCCCTGTACTCCGTCCTGCCTGAGACTCCAGAGACGCAGCGAGCCAAGGAAGCTTCAGAGCTGCAGAGCGAGGTCCATCGTCTCCACGGAGACCCAGAGTCACCAGATAACTAGATAATCAGATAATCAGATATCCAGATAATCAGATAATCAGATAGTCACTGCATCAGTCACCGATAGTCACTTACCACTATGATGAAACTGCTTTTAAACCCTGAAGTTACAGAAGATTCATTAGAATCTAGAAAACATTGAGCTGCATCACTTTATTGTTATTAAATCTTAATCACCACTAAATTATTCCACTTTGGCTCTTAGATAATAAAACTATGATAATCTGGCAGGAACCAGATCATTCCTGTTAGGTTGTGGTTTTCTTTCTTTTCTTTTCATCTTAATTCAACGCAGTGTGTTTTAAAGTGTCGGCTGCTCTTTGTCCTGCTGATTGGATGTTTTATAGTTTGGATGTTTTATAATTTGGATATTTTATAGTTTGGATGTTTTATAGTTTGGATGTTTTATAATTTGGATGTTTTATAATTTGGATATTTTATAGTTTGATGTTTTATAGTTTGGATGTTTATGTTTGGATGTTTTAAAATTTGGATATTTTATAGTTTGAATGTTTTATAGTTTGGATGTTTTATAGTTTGGATGTTTTTCTCTCTCAGATGAAAATCATTTGGTCCTGAAGCTTCAAAGCTGATCGATCCGACGGTTTAATGAGGTTCTGCAGAACCTGAAGCTGCAGCTTTTAGCCTTTAATCAGTCAGCAGATCTTCAGGACGAAACCTGAGCGCCGGTCAGGAATCATGTTGGTTTATTGGAGGAATAATTTGTATTTGATCTGTTTTTAGGTCAAATACAAAGGGAATGTGAAGACGGAGTTTTCTTCCTCTCTTTACTCTCTGCTGCCTGAAACCACAGAGACCCAGTTTGTGAGGGAGCTGACGGAGATGCAGAGCGAGGTCCGCCTGGTTCTGGTTCCGGTCCAGATTGGGTTCACATGTAACTGATAATTCACCAATAATTCACCAATAATCCTCCATCTGATCTGCAGAACAAATACAAGGAGGAAGGCAGGAAGGAGATGAGCAGCAGTTTGTTCTCTCAGCTTCCTGAAACCAGCCAGACGCAGCTGGCCAGGACCGTCCAGGACCTCCAGAGCCAGGTACCGGACCGGACCAGAACCAGAAACCACAGATGTAGGGCTCCCTGTCTGCTGGGCTGCTGAATGTAGATCTTTAAATTACCTGAGTGATGTTGGTCCCCCACCTTCTTCAAATCAGACAAAATTGGTGTCAAACGTTTCTGCTACGTTTGTGCCGCTTTCATTTTAAAGATATAAAGAAAGTTGGGGGGGTTGGTTGACCTTTTGACCTTTACACTTTCATTAATATCTTCAAAGCCAAAGCAGCACAAATGTAGCTGAGTGTCATGAGCAGTGGTTGAGGTGGTGAGGAGAGACGCTGAGACCCAGGTATGATGATGAAAATGATGAATTTATTGTTGAAGCTCTATAGTCCAAAACAGGCAGCACGGCAGACGGTAGCACACAGCTAACACCGGTAGCAACTGTAGCAAAGACTGACACAATGAGCTAATGCCCACACAGGACTTCACAGTACTGCTGTGAAGTCCTGTGCAGGCAGACTAACAACAAGATGACGTGGACGACAGACACACGTACGGCAACGAAACTTTGACGTAGACAAGGACCCGACGAGGAACAGAGACAACAGGGGAGACTAAATACACACGAGGTAATCAAGAGAAAGAGACACAGCTGGGAGACAATCAACAGGGAAGACGCAGAGACGGGACTGACAGGGAACAGGACTACACAGAAAACTCAAAAATACATACACAAAACCACGGATCACGACACCGAGTTGATTGACCCCAATTTTGTCTGATTGGAAGAAGGTGGGGGGCAACATCACACAGGTCCTTAAATTAGAGCAGATCTGATGTAAAACCTTCATCCTTCCTGTTAGCAGGTGAAAGTCTGAGTCTCACTGAATGAACCACAGAATGTGGTGGAAAACCTTCTTCTTTTTAAACGTCTTTATGACCCAAACATCTCAGATACTGACGGTTGGTAACTTTATACAGCTGGAACCGTCTACTTCCGTCTTCAGATGAATTCTTCCTTCACCCCACCGTTTAATTTTACAGTTTTAGTTCAGACTTTCTGGTGTTTCTGTTCAGACATGCAGATTGTTTCTGATCTGTTTCAGAAAAAGTACCAAGAAGACGGGAGGAGGAAGGCGTCCATGTCGCTGTACTGCCAGCTGCCAGAAACACCGGAGATCCAACACGCGCTGGAGGTTTCACAGCTGCAGAGCGACGTATGCAAGCACACCGGGCCTGGTCTGGTCCTGGTCCGGTTCTGGTCCGGTCCTGGTCCAACTGGACCTCGGTCCAGTTCTGGTCCTGATCCAGATCTATAACCATGTCTTCATAAAACCGTTACCGTCCCTCATCCTGTCCCAGATCCTCCATCCTTCCTCATAACTGATCAGATCAGCTGCAGGATTCGGATTCTGAGTCGTTTCGTCTCGTTTCCAGGTCATTTATCGCTCCAAGCTGCCGGGGAAACGAGCTGCTGCCTCTCTGTACTCACAGCTGCCCGACACCACAGAGATCCAGTTCGCCAGGGAGATGACGGAGCTGCACAGTGAGGTACCACACACACACACACACACACACACACACACACACACACACACACACACAGCAGGACATCTGTAAAAAGTCCTGGTTTATTAAATATTACTCAGTAATTAACATTTATATATTTTTCCACTGATCATCCAGACTTCCTGGTTCAGGGTTTCCTTCCTTCTTCATGTTTCCTTTAAACTTTTGCTGCTTTTTAACTCTTGGAAACATTGGAATAATACAGTACCATTATTTAATATTATTTAATAAACTCCAACTGCTCGAGCTCAAAATGTAATAAATGAGATCAGGAACATAAACTTGATATTTAGGAGTTTTAAGGTTAAAATCTTAATCAGAAGGTTAAAATGAAATCAGATGTTTTATTTAAACCAACACATCTACATAAATCAGCATGAATCTTCCTTCTGGCATATTTAAAGTAATGTTTTTGTATTTCCTCTCAGAGTAAATACAAGGAGGGCGGCAGGAAGAGCATCTCTCAGAGTTTCTACTCTCAGCTGCCAGAAACGGCAGAAACTCAGTTTGCTAAAAGTGTTTCTGATCTGCAGAGTCAGGTGAGACAAACATGGAAACCTGCAGCCGTTCTGGGAAAACGCTGCCGACTGAAACGGTTTCATTTCAGACCAGGTATAAGGAATCGGGGAGGAAAGGCGTGAGCTGCAGTCTGTACTCTCTGCTGCCGGAGACGATAGAAACGGTTCGAGCCAAAGAGGTTTCTGAGCTCTGCAGTGAGGTAAAACATGGCCGACGTTCACAGGGAACCAGAGAGATTCTCCACTAACGTCAGACTGGAAACCAGCCTCAGGATAGAAATGTGTTACTGCCTCTTTAAGCTTGTTGTTCACATCCAGAACCTTCTGGACCTTTACGTTCTGCTCTCTGGGCTCCATCTGCAGCTGAGGTATAAAGAAGAGGGCAGGAAGGATGCGAGCGTCAGCCTCTACGCCGTTCTGCCGGAAACCATGGAAACGCAGCGCGCGAAGGAGGCGTCCAGCCTGCAGAGTCAGGTCCGGCGCCGAGTGTCAGCCTGGTCACGAAACACCACAATGTCACATTTTATACGTTTTACTCTGAATTTATAATAACCTGATAACATCAGAGACTCTGAGGTATTTGTGGGATTCCTCAAGGCTTTGACTGGGGTCACTTCTATTTTCCTTCAACAATATTTTCCTACTGTGCTGATTTTTAAAGACTCTGAGTAAACATGTTGTTGAGATTTTCTCTGTTTCAACGTTAAATGTATGATAACATGGATGGACAGTAAAGCATGAATGTCACTTCATTCAAACACAGACGACCAGAGCAGAGAGCAGAGAACTGACATCTTCCAGTTTCTAGATGAAAATCGTATTTTATGGTTCTTGTCTCTGGTTTAACGCATCATCATTTCCTGCAGGTGAAATATAAGGAAGGAGTGAAGGAGAAGATTCAGAGCAGTTTGTACCATCAGATGCCTGAAACTACGGAAACACAGATGGCCAAACATCTGTCAGAGCTGCAGAGCGACGTAGGAAAAACCTTTATAGAGAACAGAAAGTTTTACATTCTGTTCTGCAGAAAAACACAGAATGTTAGAATAACCATTCAGGAAAGAATCAGGATTAATCAACATTTCTGAAGAAATTCTGAAAAACAAGATAATAATGATGAGATAAAATAAAAACATGCTGGATTTTCTCTGTGAATGAGTTCAATGTATTTCTGTTGTTCAGACTAAATACAGAGAAGCAGGAAAGAAGCAGATCAGCAGCTGCCTTTACTCTCTGCTGCCTGCGACTCTGGAGACGCAACACGCTAAAGAGACGACAGAGCAGCTGAGCCAGGTGGGAGTAATCAGAGTAATCAGATTACTCAGAGTAATCACAGTAACATGTTTGTTTCCTGTGAAATCGGAGCAGCTGAAGTACCAGGAGGGCAGCAGGAAGGAAATGTCCAGCAGCCATTATGCCACCATGCCGGAGACACCAGAGATCAGCTTCGCCAGAGAAATGAGGGACCTGCAGAGTGAGGTAAGCAGCATCATGTGACCCATCAGACCCAATCAGATCCTCCATGTCGGCCTGAAACTCTTCCTCAACAGGAAGGCCTTTAACCTTTGACCTTCCTGTTAGACTCTTCATCTCTTCAGCTCACATTTGGTTTAATGGTTAAACTGGATTTTCAGAAAATCGATATGGAATAATGACTCTGTCCCATGTCATTCTTCTGAGCTAATGTTTCATATGCTAATACTGTTAGCATCACCAGCCTGACCTCATTCTGAATAAATTACATTCCTTCTTTATTTAGACTCAAACAGTTCAGATCTTAACATGCAATGGAAACCAAACAGTTTCTGACATTTTATCACCATTTTTATCATTATCAGTTGAATATGTTGTGATTCTTTTCATCCTCTGCTTTTCCTCTGCACACTAAAAGACTTCATGAACAAATTTCTGTCATTTCCAACATTTTCCATATAAAAACAGTCGACAGTGAAATATTTAGTGGTGATGAACTTTCTGATTGGACTCATAATGAAAACTTCATGCAGGAATTCACTGATGATTGTAGGAGAAATCTGTACAGATACAGCCCTGATGTCATGATCCAATCATTTTAATACTTTCAGGCCGGAAGGTGAATCTCAGAAACATTTTACATAATTTGGAAACTTTCATAAAACTTTATATTTCTGATTGATTTTTTGCTGTATTTAATTCTTACAGTAAAAGTTAGAGGCCAGACAAACATAAAACACAAATATTTCATTTAAAAGTCTTTTTAAAAACTGTTTTCTGGAGACATCCAGGCTCTGCATTAACTCCAGATATCAGAGGAATCAAACACTAGAGATGATTAGAGAACAAATCCATCAGCTGCTTCTGTTCATCAGTGGTAATAATCTGATCAGCTCTTTTTCTCACATGTATTTATTTCATGTTGTGTTTAAAACTGAGACTCTCT
This sequence comes from Poecilia picta, assembly GCA_033032245.1. Lineage (NCBI taxonomy): Eukaryota > Metazoa > Chordata > Actinopteri > Cyprinodontiformes > Poeciliidae > Poecilia > Poecilia picta. The sequence continues at coordinate 26,465,342 of CM065372.1, forward strand.
GCATAACGTCCTGCAGAGCCGCAGCGTTTCTGACGTCTCTGTGAATCATCGGGTCTAATTAGCATCACAGAGACGATCAAAGGGTCGCAGCTTTTTAATGCTGATGAGGTTCTGCTCAGTATCGGCCCGATTCACCGGGAAAATGTTCTGGAAGAGCAGAGAGACGTTTATGTTTGTTATGATAATCTGGATTATTAATTATTAATCTGGATTATTAATGTCCTGTTTGATGTTGAAGGTGAAATATAAGGAGGACGGGATGAAGAGAGTCTCTCAGAGCCTCTACAGTCGCCTGCCAGAAACGGCTGAGATGAAGTTCCTTAAAGACGTTTCTGAGCTGCAGAGTGAGGTGAGCAGAACCAACCGGTCGGGCTGCAGAACCGACCGGGTCGGGCTGCAGAACCGACCGGGTCGGGCTGCAGAACCGACCGGGTCGGGCTGCAGAACCGACCGGGTCGGGCTGCAGAACCGACCGGGTCGGGCTGCAGAACCGACCGGGTCGGGCTGCAGAACCGACCGGTCGGGCTGCAGAACCGACCGGTCGGGCTGCAGAACCAACCGGGTCGGGCTGCAGAACCAGGACAGAAACACATAAACCCAAACACAATGCAGCGAATCTGAGACATTCAGCTGAATCATGATAAAGTTTAATTCATGTTTCACAACACGGATCTGATTATTTCACAGGTTTTACTAGAAACTATCCTGAATATAAGGTTAGAATATATGGAAGTTTTATTTAAAAATTATTTACACATAAAAATGTTGGTATCATATATTATATTCCCATAAAAGTGTGAGTATTTTGACTCATATTCAAATCAAAGGTTCATAGCATCTCGTCTGTATATATTATTAGAGTAAATAAATTTTTAAAAGCTGCTTTTGAATGTTTTGTTTTCAAATTTTCTGAGTTTTGGTCTTTGATTCTTTGCTGTTGTGTCTGCAGATGAAATATAAGCAGGGCAGGAAGGAAGCGAGTCGCTCGCTGTTTTCCACGCTGCCTGAGACTCTGGAGACGATTCACGCCAAGGAGGTTTCTGACCTGATCAACGAGGTAACGAACGTTTCTACTGAAACATCTCAGCTGAAACATCTCAGGACAAATTCACTTGTTTCATTTATTGTAATAAATCAGTAGAACCCAAAAAATAAACTATTTTTCTACAAATCACCACCTGCTGCACATGGATCCATAAAACTAGATTCTAGCTGTAGTTTAAACAGTGGGCTGAGTACTGAGCCCTGTGGGACACCGTAGTTAATTTAACTGATGTTTTTAGTTTCCTGTGTTTGTTTCTCCCTCCAGAGGAAATACAGAGACTCTGTGAAGAAAGATCTGAGCTGCAGCCTTTTCCACCAGCTGCCAGAGACGCTGGAGACGCTCCATGCTAAGGACGTCTCCGACCTGCTGAGCGAGGTTCAGCAGGAATGACTCACTGAAACCTGGATCTGTGTTTCCCTTTCTGCAGGATGAAGATGTGAATCTCATCATCCTTTAATTTCTTTGTTTTTCAGGTTAAATATAAAGAAGACGGGAAGAAGGAGATGAATGTGAATCTTTACTCTGTGATGCCTGAAACCATCGACACGCAACACGCCAAGGAGGCGTCGGAGCTGCAGAGCGACGTACGGGACTGTTTTAACACAGACTTTGACTAGGACAGCAGAGTGACGCTGATCAAACAGCAGAATAAAGGAATAAAACAGCAGGAAAAGATAAAGTCCAGAACAGAAACACAAAAAAACCCGAAAACTGATTAAAAAATATTGTTTTAGATAATAACTAACATGGCTATTTTTACTTACATTTATTAGATTTTAAATGAAAATAAATTTCATAATGACTAAATTTTGCATTTGGTGATCAAGTTGATCAGTTGTACCTCATAATTACCTGCTTGTTAATTTATTGATTGAGTTTTTCCTTTTCAGCTTTTAATGCTAAAGAAAAGTAAAACAATGAGAAGCTCCTTCTAAAGTTTATCTAGTAACATGTCGTCGTTTCCTACAGGTCAAATATAAAGAAGGAGTGAAGGAAACTCAGAGCAGTTTGTACCATCAGCTGCCTGAAACTACGGAAACCCAGATGGCCAAACATCTGTCAGAGCTGCAGAGCGACGTACGAACATGACAGCATTTAAGTTATAAAATAATCAGATCACATCCTATAGATAACTTTTACAGAACTTGGTAAATGAGCGTGGAAAGTCTTGAACAAAACAAATCATTAAAATCAGGTTTAAACTTCCAGAACAAATACAGAGAAGCTGGAAGGAAGGAGATGAGGACCAACATTTACTCTCAGCTTCCCGACACCATGGAGACACAGAGAGCGAAGGAAGCGGCTGATCTGCTGAGCGAGGTGAGGATGAGGATGGTGAAGGTGATGATGATTCATTACAGTTCTGACTATAAAAATATGTCCCTGAAATGATCTGATCCTGTTTAGATTAATAATTAATAAACATGAGATGAAAGCAAGAATTGATTTGTGGTGATAATTTATGCAAAGATCTGAAAATGATTTTAATACTTTCGACAGTGAGTTAAAGCTGCTGTATTTGTCCTAGTTTACTTTATAATAATTATTTCTCTGCCATGGATGTGTGGCAGGAGCCGTTTCTGTCAACAACCTTATAAAGAAAAGGATCATCAAGATTAATCATAAAGTACAGAACAATATTTATGTAGAAAAGATTTGGTCATTTTATGTAGTTAAATGAAAAGATGGACAAAAGTGAAAGTGATGGTACCAAGTGGTTAACCTTGTGGAACACCAGCTGATAATGTTAATGTGAGACTTGCTGCAGTGTTTTAACAGAGATTTATTACTTAACATGTTTATTTCTTTTAACAGATTAAATATAAAGAAAGTGGGAAGAAGGAAATGTGCGACTCTTTGTACTCGACTCTCCCCGACACTCTGGAAACCAGCTTCGCCAGAGACATGACTGACCTACTGAGTGAGGTAAAATAAATTAAAATGACATCACAGAACGTGGGATTACGTTTTCCTCTGCTTCTCTGGATCATTTGTTGCTGCTGGATTTGCTTGTAGTTTATAGATTCATTTTATTTACAGTAAATAAATCAGGTTTAATCAGATCAAAGACTCATCAAGTTTGTGTCGTTAGATTTAAGTTTTTACTTTTATTTTCAGTGTTTTTCATCTTGTTTTCAGAACAAATACAAAGAGGACGGGAAGAGGAACCAGTCCCAGAGTTTTTACTCTCAGCTTCCAGAAACAGCAGAGACTCAGTTTGCTAAAACCGTCTCTGAGCTGCAGAGTCAGGTAATCAGATCTCCACCTTCATCACATTAAACATCCAACTGGCTCAGATTAATAAGGAACAGAATGGAAGCAGATGACAGACGTGTTTCAGATGAACTCGATGAATCACATGGAGAACTGATTCTTTTTGTACTTAATCAGATGAAGTATAAAGAATCGGGGAAGAAAGAATTGCTGACCTCTCTGTACTCGACTCTACCGGAGACCCTGGAGACGCAGCGCGTGAAGGAGGCGACGCAGCTGCAGAGCCAGGTAACCTGCTGCTCTGGCACAACGTAGGAACCAGTCCAACACTGGGAACGCGACCTCTGACCTCCAGGAACTTATAGAACCACATTTAGCAGGAAGCGCTGCAGAAGCTGCTTCCTGACTGTCTCACATCGTCGTTGGTTTTTATGTCCTTTCTGTTCTGTTGGGAACAGAATTTCCATTTATGGAAATTCTGTTCCCAACAGAATTATAATAAGGTCGAGGTCTGAACTTTGACTGGACCATTTGCAACATTTGTTTTCTGTTTGTGATCATTGATGACCCAGTTTGAGGGAATCTACAGACAGATGGCTTCACTCTGGAGAATTTACTGGACAAACGTCTGGTTTCACTGCAGCCTGTTGGTGTGTGTGTGTGTGTGTGTGTGTGTGTGTGTTTTGTGTGTGTGTGTGTGTGTGTGTGTGTGTGTGTGTGTGTGTGTGTGTGTGTGTGTGTGTGTGTGTGTGTGTGTGTTGCTCCTCCAGCTGACGTACAAACAGAACCAGACGGTCGGATCCAGCCTTTACCACCTGATGCCAGAAACCATCGACACGCAGTTTGTCCGGCAGCAGACGGAGATGCTGAGTGAGGTACACTCTTTGTGCCTCCACTTCCTGTCTGCTGCCCTCCACTTCCTGTCTGCTCTCCTCCACTTCCTGTCTGCTGCCCTCCACTTCCTGTCTTTAAGCTGTGTCTCTCTCTGCTCTGATGCTGCTGGTTAACCTTCATGAATGATTCTCTCTGGTTTCTCTCTGTTTCCTGACCAGGTGAAGTACAAATCAGACGGGATGAAGGATCTGAGCTTCAGCCTTTTCTCTCAGCTTCCTGAGACTCTGGACAGTCAGAGAGCCAAAGAGCTGCTGGAGCTGCAGAGCCAGGTGGGAACATCACCTCCTCTGAAGCAACATCCAGGGGAAACTCATCGTTCCTCACAGCTGAAGGCTTTAAACCTGCTAATGGCTCAGCTCTGTTTTAGTCTGAGGCCACAAGATCCAGGTGGTTCAGAGGAGAACCGCTGAGCTGAAGCTGTTTTTACTCTTCAGGCCAAATACAAAGAGGCCAGTAAGAAGCAGAGTTCAACGTCTCTGTACCACCAACTGCCTGAAACTCTGGAGACGCAACACCCAAGGAGGCGACGCGGCTGCAGAGTCAGGTACGACGGCAGAGACTCGGTCTGCAGCTCCTGATGACAACGTTGGGTTTCCTGTAGAACTTTGGGTTGATTTAAATGAATTAAAGGACCAGCTGCTTGATGATGATGATGGCTAACTTTGTCTGTTTTAGCTGCTTTATAAAGAAGGAGTGAAGAAGGAGCTGCAGTGCCCCGTTTACCACCAGCTTCCTGAAACTCTGGAGACGCAGTTGGCCCGCGAGGTCGGACACATGCAGAGCCAGGTACGAGCAAACAGAGGGGGAGGAGCTTAAGGTCACCTGGTTACAGGTACGAGCAAACAGAGGGGGAGGAGCTTAAATTCCACCCTGGTTACAGGAACAAGCAAACAGAGGGGGAGGAGCTTAAAGTCACCTGGTTACAGGTACGAGCAAACAGAGGGGGAGGAGCTTAAATTCACCTGGTTACTGACAAACTAACATCCAGCAGGAACACAGGAAAGTTCAACATTTAGTATAAATGTTTTCACACAGATTTAAATTAACCTTTAACTTATGGTAAAAATCAGAATCTGTTCAGGAACAAAGATCAACAAACAACAAAGAAAATCAAACACCAAATAAACCTAAATATGGTTTAATACACACAGTGGAAACAGTCTTAGGTTTTATGGATCAGCAAATTTATCTTCTGCGTTTATATTTCTATTTGCTGTTGCATCTTTTACTGATCCAAACTGGTAAAAACTCTCTGCTCTTCATAAAATTATGGAATATTTCTTCGCTATTTTGTTTGAAGTTGTTTTGTTTTAAGATTTAGTTTTTTCATTGTGTATAAAATTAAAATAAGAAGCAATAATGAGGCAGGAAAAGAGAGAAAATGTCTTCAGGATGACAGCTGGTCCTGCATTTAATAATAATACTACTACTAATAATAATAATGTTTCTCTGACTGCAGCACAGATACACAGCCGAGGGGAAGCAGCTTCTCTCGCAGAGCGTTTTCTCTCAGCTGCCAGAAACCAGCGACATCAAGTCGGCCAAAGCTGCTTCAGAGCTGCAGAGCGAGGTGAGAGCAGAGACCTCGGGATCCTCTTCATCACAGCATCAGCTCTTCATCATCACACTGTGAAGAGCTGATGCTGCAGGTTCTGATGCTGCAGGTTCTGATGCTGCAGGTTCAGGCGGTTCGTCTCTGTTCCAGGTCAAGTACAGGTCGTCTGGACGGCAGCAGGACGGCAGCAGCTTCTTCTCTGTGATGCCAGAAACTCTGGAGACTCAACATGCCAAGCAGGTTTCTGAGATGCAGAGCCAGGTACACAAACACACACACAAACACACACACACACACACACACACACTTAAAGAGGCTAACTAACCCTCATATCTTAGCCGTAGAGGAAGCTGCAGTACCCAGAGAGAACCTCCATGTTCTGGTTTTACAGTAATTTGTTGCTGACTCAGCAGTCTTTTTATAACTTATTATTTTTATCAGCTTCCATAACGAGATGTTTAATTTTAAGCTGTGACTCTAAAGCAGCCGGTGATGCTGGATGGACCAGCTGCTGTCTGAGTTTCCTGCTGTTTCTTCTTCCTGCTGCTTGTCGTCTGTCAGGTCAAATATAAATCGGACCTGAAGCAGCTGCAGTCCAGTTTGTTCTCCAGCCTTCCTGAGACGCTGCAGACCCAACGGGCCAAAGAAGTGACTGACCTGCAGAGCCAGGTGAGCAGCTGGTCGGTCTGCAGGTAAAACAGCAGAGAGTGAAAATAGAAAGATATGATGATATCATCTGGATAAACCAGATGATGAAATGACATCATCATGTTTTGGAGATCAGAGGAAAGTATCACCAACGTCAAACTGATTCTTTAATCTTTTCAACTTTTCCTTTTTTTTCATGTTCCTGTTTGTAGCTGAAGACACTTTTATTCATTTTAATATCTAAATATAGAAATATGTTAAAGTGTGAGAAAGCATCAGAAGAAGCTACAGTTAATATCCAGGATAAATTCACAACATGATGTCATAAAATGAAGGATTATGTTGTGATTCCAGTCAGAGGAAGAATGTTTAGAGTTCAGGAAACATGAAGACTCAGCAAACCGACACCCTGTGGAGAGATTTAAAAGTTATTTACTGTAAACTATCAGATCATTATTATACAAACATGGCAGCATCAGGTAAATGCTGGACTTTCTGAAACAGATTCCTTCCAACTACTCACCAGAATAACTTTATTTATATAATTTCAGTGATTTCTCCTCATAATCACCTGTCATGGTTTAACGAGGCTTTACTGCTTACACATTAAAATAAATACTTAGAGATTATCGGTTCATCTGGAGTTTTTCATGACATATTTTGTTCCTTAAATGTACAGAATCCCATAGGTTTGATGATTTATTTAATGCTAGAGACATTAGATGAGCTCAGTGTCATCCTGTTGCTGCTGCAGGTGAAGTACAAGGAGGTCAATCAGAAGGATTCATCTCCTCTGTACCAGCAGCTCTGTGAGACGCCAGAGATGCAGCTGAGCCGGCAGGTGATGGAGGTCCAGAGCGAGGTGGGAACCAGAAACCTGCTGAGGCTCTCGGCTCCTCTACCTCTCTGTCTCTCTGTCTCTCTGTCTCTCTGTCTCTCTGTCTCTCTGTCTCTCTGTCTCTCTGTCTCTCTGTCCTCTCTCCTCTCTCGTCTCTCTGTCTCTCTGTCTCTCTGTCTCTCTGATCTCTCTGTCTCTCTGTCTCTCTACCTCTCTGTCTCTCTGTCTCTCTACCTCTCTGTCTCTCTACCTCTCTCCTGTCTCTCTGTCTCTCTACCTCTCTGTCTCTCTACCTCTCTGTCTCTCTCTCTCTCTGTCTCTCTGTCTCTCTGTCTCTCTGTCTCTCTACCTCTCTGTCTCTCTGTCTCTCGCTCTCTACCTCTCTGTCTCTCTGTCTCTCTGTCTCTCGTCTCTCCTCTCTGTCTCTCTGTCTCTCTGTCTCTCTGTCCTCTCTGTCTCTCTACCTCTCTGTCTCTCTGTCTCTCTGTCTCTCTACTTCCTTCTCTGTCTCTCTCCTCTCCTCTGTCTCTCTGTCTCTCTTCCTCTACTCTCTGCTCTCTCTCCTCGTCTCTCTGTCTCCTGTCTCTCCTCTCTGTCCTCTTCTCTGTCTCTCTGTCTCTCTGTCTCTCTGTCTCTCTACCTCTCTGTCTCTCTGTCTCTCTGTCTTTCTACCTCTCTGTCTCTCTGTCTCTCTGTCTCTCTACCTCTCTGTCTCTCTGTCTCTCTGTCTCTCTGTCTCTCTGTCTCTCTACCTCTCTGTCTCTCTGTCTCTCTACCTCTCTGTCTCTCTACCTCTCTGTCTCTCTACCTCTCTACCTCTCTGTCTCTCTGTCTCTCTGTCTCTCTCCTCTGTCTCTCTACTCTCTCTGTCTCTCTGTCTCTCTGTCTCTGTCTCTCTGTCTCTCTGTCTCTCTGTCTCTCTACCTCTCTGTCTCTCTGTCTCTCTGTCTCTCTGTCTCTCTGTCTCTCTACCTCTACCTCTCTTCCTTTCTGCCTCCCTTCATCTCTGCCCTCTGCTCAGCTGCTCCTGTCCTGCAGGTGAAGTACCGGAAGGACCTGGAGGATCTGCCCAGCTCTCTGTTCTCTCTGCTGCCTGAAACCCTGCAGACGCAGTTTGTTAAAGAAATGACCGAGACGCACAGCGAGGTGAAAACCTGCAGCTTAACATCAGATAAGATTTAAAAATACATTCAAAGCTCCAAACATGCTGACGTCTGATTGGTCTGCCGCTGATAAATCTGACCAATGAAGTCAGAGAACGCTCCAGCAGCAGATAGAGGTCAGAGGTCAGAGGTGATAAGGAGGCTGACTGGTCCGTCTCTGCTGTCAGGTGAAGTACAGGCAGGCGGCGAAGGATCAGACGGCGTCGCCTCTTTACTCGTCGCTGCCTGAGACCCTGGAGACGCGACGCGCCGGAGAGGCTGCAGCTCTGCTGAGCCAGGCGAGTTTCTGTTCCTCCAGTCCGACTCCACCAGCTGATAAACGGACTGACCGCGTCGCTCTGGACCTTCAACAGAACAAATACTCAGAAGAAGGAAGGAAGGAGATGAGCTGCCCACTGTACGCCCAGCTGGCTGAAACGGCTGAAACTCAGTTTGCCAGAGAGGTGACAGAAATCCAGAGTGAGGTACGGTTCAGACCTTCATCCTGCTGATCAGGTTTCAGTTTGGGTTCGATCCGGTCTGGAGGTCGTGACCTTCAGCCAGAGGAGGTGGGCTGATCTCAGCAGAGACGGACGGAGCTCGGATGGTTCTGGTTCCGTCTGTAGAGCCGATAGGCTGAAGGTCTGGATTCATTCTGACCTCCATCTGTGGTTCTGATCCAAACGGCTGAAATGTTCCTCCTGCAGCTCGTTGGACTCTGAGGCTGAAAACATGTTTGGTTCTCTGTAAACGGACCTGAGTTCGTTTCCTCTGTTGGTCTGAATTCTGACCCGAATCCTGGTTCAAACCAAACAACCAGAACCTGGACTGGTCTCGGTCTGCTGGCCCAGTTCTGCTGTGAACACAGTCCAGCCTGGATCCAAACAGGACATTTACGTCTCTTTGGACTTCATGAGCCACCGTAGCTGGGCGCCATGGTGACCATGAGCAGTGATGCTGCTGCAGGTTCTGGTTGGACTGGATGGTACCTGGTCCTGTTTTCTGCTTAGTGACGCCGGCAGCAGGTTGTGGGTCAGAACATCTGGTCTCATTCAGCTGCAGCAGAATTTACTGACACTAATTTCTGAAACATTTTGAATGATCTGCTGATGAATTGACAGAAATGTGAACAGCAGAACTGCAGCACCAAATATTTCCATGTTAGTTTAGTTTGTGGGTCTGTGTTCTGTTCTGACCCGACATTTCTGCCTAATGGGACAAAATATCATCACCTGCATGGCTTAGTTTACAAACTATCAAAAAGCAGAATATGGAAGCAAACTGGAGCAAAAGAAGGAAATGAGGTTCAGTTTTGGTTTGGATCAAACGAACTGGTGTGAACAGAACCTGAGTCCAGGACCCAGAATGAGCTGCAGGTTGAGGAGCCTCCAGGTTTCCCTTCTGGCTCTAATGTCCACATTTTGACGTTTGCTACTTCCTGAACAGTGATGTAGTTTAAAGATGTTCAGCAGCTGATAGATAAAATATTTTTCTGGTTTTGAATCTCCAGATCAAATATAAGGAAGGAGGGAAGAAGGTCCAAACGCTCAGCATTTACTCTCAGCTCCCAGAAACCAATGAAACACAGTTTGCTAAAAACGTCTCTGAAATCCAAAGTGAGGTAAAACCAAAAGTTTTCTGAGACCAAAGTCTGAAGCTGAAATGTGTGTCTGTCTCTTTAAATCCTGCTGTCGCATTTCAGGTGAAATATAAAGAGTCAGGAAAAAAAGAGACGTCCAGCAGTTTGTACTCGAAGCTTCCTGAGACTCTGGAGACGCAGCATGTTAAAGACGCTACGCAGCTGCAGAGCCAGGTCCGCATCTTCATCGCTCCTCTCATCGCTCCTCTTCATCCCTCCTCTTCATCCCTCATCTTCATCGCTCCTCTTCATCCTCCTCTTCATCCTCCTCTTCATCGCTCCTCTTCATCGCTCCTCTTCATCCCTCCTCTTCATCCCTCCTCTTCATCCCTCTCTTCATCCTCCTCTTCATCGCTCCTCTTCATCCTCCTCTTCATCCTCCTCTTCATCCTCCTCTTCATCGCTCCTCTTCATCGCTCCTCTTCATCCCTCCTCTTCATCCTCCTCTTCATCCTCCTCTTCATCCTCCTCTCTCTCTTCATCGCTCCTCTTCATCCCTCCTCTTCATCGCTGCTCTTCATCCCTCATCTTCATCCCTCATCTTCATCCCTCCTCTTCATCCCTCCTCTTCATCCCTCCTCTTCATCGCTCCTCTTCATCCCTCCTCTTCATCCCTCTTCATCCCTCCTCTTCATCCCTCATCTTCATCCCTCCTCTTCATCGCTCCTCTTCATCCCTCCTCTTCATCGCTGCTCTTCATCCCTCATCTTCATCCCTCCTCTTCATCGCTCCTCTTCATCGCTCCTCTTCATCCCTCCTCTTCATCCCTCATCTTCATCGCTCCTCTTCATCCCTCCTCTTCATCCCTCCTCTTCATCGCTCCTCTTCATCCCTCCTCTTCATCGCTGCTCTTCATCCCTCATCTTCATCCCTCCTCTTCATCGCTCCTCTTCATCGCTGCTCTTCATCCCTCATCTTCATCCCTCATCTTCATCCCTCCTCTTCATCCCTCCTCTTCATCGCTCCTCTTCATCGCTCCTCTTCCTCTCTGACTTCGGTTTGTGTTTCCAGGTGAAGTACAAGCAGCCGCTCGGCGTCTCTCTGTTCCACCGCCTGCCTGAGACGATGGAGACGCGGTTGGCCAAGGAGCTGAGACACGTCTACAGCCAGGTAAACCCTCAGCCGGGTCGCCGTGGCGTCGCCATGGAGACGCTGCAGTCAGCTGTGATTGGTTGATTCCCCCAGGTGAAGTACAGAGAGGAGGGGCAGAAGGAGATGAGCAGGAGCCTTTACTCCCGTCTCCCGGAGACGGAGGAGACGCAGCGAGCAAGAGAGACGGCCGAGATCCAGAGCCAGGTGAGGAAGGACCTGAACGCATCACAGTGTCCATCTGTCTGTCCGTCTGTCTGTTCGTCTGTTCACACTTTCTAATTGTCATATTTACATCTGGATTTAAAAAGTTTACAGAAGTTGATGCATTAAATGTTTTAAATTTTGACATAAAAATGTTTTTCAGCATTAATAGTTAATAATCTTCATTTGTTTGTGTCCTGATATAGCTGATATCAGAGTTTTACTAAATATATTTATGTTACTTTTCTGTGTCCTAGTCAAAGTACAGGAAGGACCTGGAGGATCTGCCCAGCTCTCTGTTCTCTCTGCTGCCTGAAACTCTGCAGACGCAGTTTGTTAAAGAAATGTCCGAGACACATAGCGAGGCGAGGGAGAAATGTTTTTATTCATATTTTTACTTTATGTTAATTTTAGATTCATGTCTTTTTGTTTCCCAGACAGAGTTTAGTGACAGAATAACTTGTAAACTCACGCTGCATGTATTTGTGTTGGTTTCACTTCATGTAGAGCCTGAATATTTTCTCCGGATCGTTTAATGTTTTCCTGGAAGCGGCTGAAGGTCTCTGTCCGTCTGCAGGTTAAATACCGGGAGGCCAGCAGGACGGACATCAGCCGCACGTTGTTCCACCAGCTGCCCGACACGCTGGAGACGCAGCGCGTTAAACACGTTACTGAGCTGCAGAGCGAGGTGAACACATGAATTATTCACCCCTCCACTGAATATTTCAGCATCAAACATCAGAGCGACTCGTCCCGTCATCCTGCAGAGATCAGCTGTTCTCTGGTTTAACAACAAAGTTCAGATTTTTTTTCTCTAAGTGAAACTGGAGCTGCAGATAAACTTTAATGTCAGAATCATTTAGTTTCTCTACAGTTTGTGAGAAGAACTGAACCAGAACCGAACATCTGGAGCTTTAATGTATTAAAAACCAGATTCTAAAGAAAAACCAGAAGCAAACAGAGAAATAACCTGAACAATCCAACTGCAAGCTGCTGCAGTTTCATGGATTAACAAGTAATTCGTGACTCATCTGGGTTTAATGCAGCTGAGAATCATGTCCAGTATTTTATCCTGCTGGGTTTAATAAAGTTAAAGTCAGAGGTCAGAGGTCAGCTCCCTGTGGAGGTCAGAGGTCAGCTCCCTGTGGAGCTCCATGTCAATCTGTTTCAGTCTCATTTAAATGGATCCAGTTTGGTTCCTAGTTAAAGTCCAGATCTTAACGGACTCGACTTTCTGTTTGTGCTGCAGAATAAATACAAGCTGAGCGGCAAGAAGTTCCTGTCGTCTAGTTTCTACTCTCAGCTGCCCCAGACTGCAGAGACGGAGCTCGCCGCCAAGATGGCCGCCCTGCTGAGCGAGGTGAAAGGTCACATCCTGGCTTGCTGGGTGGAAACGGTTCCTGTGGTCGTCCTGATTTTCTGCATCGTTTCGTCTTTTCCTGCAGAACAAATACAAGGAGGTCGGCATGAAGAGCCGCAGCCTCAGCCTCTACTGCCAGCTGCCGGAAACCAGCCAGATCAACTTCGCCAAAACTGTGTCTGAGCTGCAGAGCGAGGTGAGGACAGCTGAGCCCGGTTCCGGTCCAAACACACTTCCTGTCTGAACCTTTGGCTGATGATGGTTTGTTCAGGCTAAATACAGGGAGGCCAGCAGGAAGGAGGCGGGTCGCAGCCGGTACCACGAGCTGGCAGAGACTCTGGAGACGCAGCGCGCGAAGGCAGCAACGGAGCTGCAGAGCCAGGTGAGGAGCCAGGACCGGTACCGGTCCAAACCGAGGTACGGAGCCAGGACCGGTACCGGTCCAAACCGAAACACAGGAGGTACGGAGCCAGGACCGGTACCGGCCCAAACCGATACACAGGAGGTACGGAGCCAGGACCGGTACCGGCCCAAACCGAGGTACGGAGCCAGGACCGGTACCGGCCCAAACCGATACACAGGAGGTACGGAGCCAGGACCGGTACCGGCCCAAACCGAGGTACGGAGCCAGGACCGGTACCGGCCCAAACCGATACACAGGAGGTACGGAGCCAGGACCGGTACCGGCCCAAACCGAGGTACGGAGCCAGGACCGGTACCGGCCCAAACCGAGGTACGGAGCCAGGACCGGTACCGGTCCAAACCGAGGTACGGAGCCAGGACCGGTACCGGTCCAAACCGAGGTACGGAGCCAGGACCGGTACCGGCCCAAACCGAGGTACGGAGCCAGGACCGGTACCGGTCCAAACCGAGGTACGGAGCCAGGACCGGTACCGGTCCAAACCGAGGTACGGAGCCAGGACGGTACCGGTCCAGACCGATACACAGGAGGTACGGAGCCAGGACCGGTACCGGTCCAAACCGAGGTACGGAGCCAGGACCGGTACCGGTCCAGACCGATACACAGGAGGTACAGAGCCAGGACCGGTACCGGCCCAAACCGAGGTACGGAACCAGGACCGGTACCGGTCCAGACCGATACACAGGAGGTACGGAGCCAGGACCGGTACCGGTCCAAACCGAGGTACGGAGCCAGGACCGGTACCGGTCCAAACCGAAACACAGGAGGTACGGAGCCAGGACCGGTACCGGCCCAAACCGAGGTACGGAGCCAGGACCGGTACCGGTCCAAACCGAGGTACGGAGCCAGGACCGGTACCGGTCCAGACCGATACACAGGAGGTACGGAGCCAGGACCGGTACCGGCCCAAACCGAGGTACGGAAACAGGACCGGTACCGGTCCAGACCGATACACAGGAGGTACGGAGCCAGGACCGGTACCGGCCCAAACCGAGGTACGGAGCCAGGACCGGTACCGGCCCAAACCGAGGTACGGAAACAGGACCGGTACCGGTCCAGACCGATACACAGGAGGTACGGAGCCAGGACCGGTACCGGCCCAAACCGAGGTACGGAGCCAGGACCGGTACCGGCCCAAACCGAGGTACGGAGCCAGGACCGGTACCGGTCCAAACCGAGGTACGGAGCCAGGACCGGTACCGACCCAAACCGAGGTACGGAGCCAGGACCGGTACCGGTCCAAACCGAGGTACGGAGCCAGGACCGGTACCGGTCCAAACCGAAACACAGGAGGTACGGAGCCAGGACCGGTACCGGCCCAAACCGATACACAGGAGGTACGGAGCCAGGACCGGTACCGGCCCAAACCGAGGTACGGAGCCAGGACCGGTACCGGTCCAAACCGATACACAGGAGGTACGGAGCCAGGACCGGTACCGGCCCAAACCGAGGTACGGAGCCAGGACCGGTACCGGCCCAAACCGAGGTACGGAGCCAGGACCGGTACCGGTCCAAACCGAGGTACGGAGCCAGGACCGGTACCGGTCCAAACCGAGGTACGGAGCCAGGACCGGTACCGGCCCAAACCGAGGTACGGAGCCAGGACCGGTACCGGTCCAAACCGAGGTACGGAGCCAGGACCGGTACCGGTCCAAACCGAGGTACGGAGCCAGGACCGGTACCGGTCCAGACCGATACACAGGAGGTACGGAGCCAGGACCGGTACCGGTCCAAACCGAGGTACGGAGCCAGGACCGGTACCGGTCCAGACCGATACACAGGAGGTACGGAGCCAGGACCGGTACCGGCCCAAACCGAGGTACGGAACCAGGACCGGTACCGGTCCAGACCGATACACAGGAGGTACGGAGCCAGGACCGGTACCGGTCCAAACCGAGGTACGGAGCCAGGACCGGTACCGGTCCAGACCGATACACAGGAGGTACGGAGCCAGGACCGGTACCGGCCCAAACCGAGGTACGGAGCCAGGACTGGTACCGGTCCAAACCGAAACACAGGAGGTACGGAGCCAGGACCGGTACCGGCCCAAACCGAGGTACGGAGCCAGGACCGGTACCGAGGTCCAAACCGAGGTACGGAGCCAGGACCGGTACCGGTCCAGACCGATACACAGGAGGTACGGAGCCAGGACCGGTACCGGCCCAAACCGAGGTACGGAAACAGGACCGGTACCGGTCCAGACCGATACACAGGAGGTACGGAGCCAGGACCGGTACCGGCCCAAACCGAGGTACGGAGCCAGGACCGGTACCGGCCCAAACCGAGGTACGGAGCCAGGACCGGTACCGGTCCAAACCGAGGTACGGAGCCAGGACCGGTACCGACCCAAACCGAGGTACGGAGCCAGGACCGGTACCGGTCCAAACCGAGGTACGGAGCCAGGACCGGTACCGGTCCAAACCGAGGTACGGAGCCAGGACTGGTACCGGCCCAAACCGAGGTACGGAGCCAGGACTGGCACCGGTCCAGACCGATACACAGGAGGTACGGAGCCAGGACCGGTACTGGTCCAAACCGAGTTACGGATCTGAGGACCGGTACCGGTCCAAACGAGCTGAACCTCCTGAGGTTCTGATCTGGAGCCAAACTCATCTATCTGAAAACCTTTATTCAGCTCAGAGCTGCACTGATTTCCATTTGATCAGGAGAAAAGGTCAAAGGTCGTTCTTTCCCCTCCATTCTGACCCCTGATCTAAACCGTGTCTGAACCAAACTGCAGCTCCTCTGAATCTGATGAGTCGTAACGTCTCAAATGGTTCTGATGTTTGATCTCTGGTTTGGTGGTTCAGCTGATGAGCTGCTGCCTCTGATCCGGTTCAGATCCGTAGAGATTCTGCAGGTTCCTCCTCTGATCCGGTTCAGATCCGTAGAGATTCTTCAGGTTCCTCCTCTGATCCGGTTCAGATCCGTAGAGATTCTTCAGGTTCCTCCTCTGATCCGGTTCAGATCCGTAGAGATTCTTCAGGTTCCTCCTCTGATCCGGTTCAGATCCGTAGAGATTCTTCAGGTTCCTCCTCTGATCCGGTTCAGATCCGTAGAGATTCTTCAGGTTCCTCCTCTGATCCGGTTCAGATCCGTAGAGATTCTTCAGGTTCCTCCTCTGATCCGGTTCAGATCCGTAGAGATTCTTCAGGTTCCTCCTCTGATCCGGTTCAGATCCATAGAGATTCTTCAGGTTCCTCCTCTGATCCGGTTCAGATCCGTAGAGATTCTTCAGGTTCCTCCTCTGATCCGGTTTAGATTCATTCACAGGAACCAACTCAGCCAGTCAGGTGGCAGCAAACCCAAAGTCTGAAAACATTGAGATCGAAGGGTTTGGCTGTATTTTAACCAGTTTGTATCAAACTTTGATCTGTTTCTGGTCTGCAGGTGAAGTACAGAGCAGACAGGAAGCAGCTGAGCTGCAGCCTTTTCTCTCTGCTGCCGCAGACGGACCAGATGAAGTTCGCCAAAGCTGTGATGGATCTGCAGAGCCAGGTGAGGGACGGGACAGCAGCTCACAGTGTTAAAACCTGTTAAATAATCAGAGGAACTTCATTTTGCTCCAGATTAAATACAAGCAGAAAGGCAGACAGGAGATCAGCAGCTCCGTTTTCCATCAAATGCCTGAAACCAAAGAGATGGAGTTTATCAAGCAGCTCTCAGAAATACACAGCGAAGTAAGACTGACTGAGTTTCCATCAATCTGTCGTTCACAGTGTCTTTATTCACATGTGTTACTTGTTTCTGTTGTCCTCAGTATAAGAAGGACCTGGAGGATCTGCCCAGCTCTCTGTTCGCTCTGCTGCCTGAAACTCTGCAGACGCAGTTTGTTAAAGAAATGAGTGAGACGCACAGCGAGGCGAGTTCAGAGACAACCTGAGTTACTACAGCCAAGATCAGATCACAACCTGGGCATCTTACTGAGACACAATGTTTTTATGAAATATGATAATCATCCTGGTTATGATGGCTAGGAGACATAATTACAGAGTGTAAATAAAACTCTGCTGTAACAACAGCAACTACATGAAAATATAAACATGTGAGGTGTAACGTTAGTTTTCTTTTGTTTTTCCAGAATAAGTACAAGGAGGCCAGCAGGAAGGAGCTGGTTAAGTCTCTGTACTCTCAGCTTCCTGAGACCACAGAGACTCAGCATGCGAAGCAGCAAACTCAGCTGTGCAGCGACGTACGTCCAGCTCACACCAAGATGATGTGATCTGGCTTCAAATGTCTCTTTTTCATCAAGGAGACAATGAAACTTCTCCTCTGAACTGTTCTGCATCTGTCAGCTCAGGTCGTTTCTCCTGGTCTTGTTGCAGAAAGCGTACAGGGAGGAGGGCAGGAAGGAGGCGGGTCGCTGTCTCTACGCCCAGATGCCCCAAACCATAGAAACCGTTTGGGCCAAGGAGGCGACCAAGACGCTGAGCGAGGTGAGACCAGAACCAGGAACCAGACCAGAACCAGGAACCAGGAACCAGACCAGAACCAGGAACCAGAACCAGGAACCAGACCAGAACCAGGAACCAGACCAGAACCAGGAACCAGACCAGACCAGAACCAGGAACCAGACCAGAAACAGGAAACAGACCAGAACCAGGAACCAGACCAGAAACAGGAAACAGACCAGAAACAGGAAACAGACCAGAACCAGGAACCAGACCAGACCAGAACCAGGAACCAGACCAGAACCAGGAACCAGACCAGAACGAGGAAACAGACCAGAACCAGGAACCAGACCAGAAACAGGAACCAGACCAGAACCAGGAACCAGACCAGAAACAGGAACCAGACCAGAAACAGGAAACAGACCAGAACCAGGAACCAGACCAGACCAGAACCAGGAACCAGACCAGAACCAGGAAACAGACCAGAACCAGGAACCAGACCAGACCAGAAACAGGAAACAGACCAGAACCAGGAAACAGACCAGAACCAGGAATCAGACCAGAAACAGGAAACAGACCAGAACCAGGAACCAGACCAGACCAGAACCAGGAACCAGACCAGAACCAGGAAACAGACAAGAAACAGGAAACAGACCAGAACCAGGAACCAGACCAGAAACAGGAAACAGACCAGAACCAGGAACCAGACCAGAAACAGGAAACAGACCAGAAACAGGAACAGACCAAACAGGAACAGACCAGAACCAGAAACAGACCAGAACCACAGAAACAACCAGAACCAGGAACCAAACCAGAACAGAGAAACAACCAGAACCAGGAAACAGACCAGAACCAGGAACAGACCAGAACCAGGAAACAACCAGAACCAGAAACAGACAAGAACAGAACCAGACCAGAAACAGGAAACAGACCAGAACCAGGAAACAGACCAAACCAGAACAGACCAGAAACAGGAACAGACCAGAAACAGGAACCAGACCAGAACCAGAAACAGACCAGAACCAGGAAACAGACAGAACAGGAAACAGACCAAAGGAAACAGACCAGAACCAGGAACCAGACACGAAACCAGGAAACCAACCGAAACCAGACCAGGAAACAGACCAGAACCAGAACCAGACCAGAACCAGGAAACAGACCAGAAACAGACCAGAACCAGGAACCAGACCAGAACAGGAAACAGACCAGAACCAGGAACCAGACCGAACCAGGAAACAGACCAGAAACAGGAACAGACCAGAACCAGGAACCAGACCAGAACCAGAAACAGACCAGAACCAGGAACAGACCAGAACCAGGAACCAGACCAGAACCAGGAAACAGACCAGAACCAGGAACCAGACAGACCAGAACCAGAAACAGACCAGAACCAGGAACAGACCAGAAACAGGAAACAGACCAGAACCAGGAACAGACAGAAACAGACAAAACCAGAACCAACCAGACAACCAGAAACAGACCAGACACAGAACAGACCAAAACAGGAAACAGACCAGAACCAGGAAACAGACCAGAAACAGGAAACAGACCAGAACCAGAAACAGACCAGAACAGGAACCAGACCAGAACAGGAACCAACCAGACAGGAAACAGACCAGAACCAGGAACAGACAGAACCAGGAAACAGACAACAGACAGAACCGAACAGGAACAGACCAGAAACAGGAAACAGACCAAACCAGGAAACAAACAGACTGAAACAGGAAACAGACCAGAACCAGGAACAGAAACAGACCAGAACCAGGAAACAGACCAGAAAAACAGACCAGAACCAGGAAACAGACCAGAACCAGGAACCAGACCAGAACAGGAAACAGACCAGAACCAGGAACCAGACCAGAAACAGGAAACAGACCAGAACCAGGAACAGACCAGAAAGGAAACAGACCAGAACAGGAACAGACCAGAACCAGGAACAGACCAGAACCAGAAACAGACCAGAAACAGGAACAGACCAGAACCAGGAAACAGACCAGAACCAGGAAACAGACAGAACAGACCAGACAGAAACAGGAAACAGACCAGAACCAGGAAAGCCAAACCAGGAACAGACCAGAAACAGGAACCAGACCAGAACCAGGAAACAGACCAGAAACCAGGAACAGACCAGAACCAGGAAACCAGACCAAGAACAGGAAACAGACCAGAACCAGGAACAGACCAGAACCAGGAACACAGACCAGAACAGACAGAAACAGACCAGAACCAGGAACCAGACCAGAAACAGGAACAGACCAGAACAGAACAGACCAGAAACAGGAACCAGACAGAACAGAACAGACCAACAGGAACAGACCAGAACCAGGAACAGACCAGAACAGGAAACAGACCAGAACCAGGAACAGACCAGAACCAGGAACAGACCAGAACCAGGAAACGAACAGACCAGAACCAGGAACCAGAACAGGAAAAGACCAGAAACAGGAAACAGACCAGAACAGGAAACAGACCAGAACCAGGAACCAGACCAGAAACAGGAAACAGACCAGAACCAGGAACCAGACCAGAACCAGGAACCAGACCAGAACCAGGAAACAGACCAGAAACAGGAAACCAGACCAGAACCAGGAAACAACAGACCAGAAGAACAGGAAACACCAGAACCAGGAACCAGACCAGAACCAGGAACAGACCAGAAACAGGAAAACAGACCAGAACCAGGAACCAGACCAGAACAACAGAAACAGACCAGAACCAGACAGACCAGAAACAGGAAACAGACCAGAACAGGAACCAGACCAGAACCAGGAAACAGACCAGAACAGGAACAGACCAGAAACAGGAACCAGACCAGAACCAGGAAACAGAACCAGAACCAGGAAAACCAGACCAGAACCAGGAACCAGACCAGAAACAGGAACAGACCAGAACCAGGAAACAGACCAGAACCAGGAAAGACCAGACCAGAACAGGAAACAGACCAGAACCAGGACAGACCAGAACCAGAACCAGACCAGACCAGAACCAGGAAACAGACCAGAACCAGAAACAACCAGAACCAGGAACAGACCAGAAACAGGAAACCAGAACCAGAAACCCAGAACCAGGAACCAGACAGACGAAACAGACCAGACCAGAACCAGGAACCAGACCAGAAACAGAAAACAGACCAGAACCAGAACCAGACCAGAAACAGGAAACAACAGACCAGAAACCAGAACCAGACAGACCAGAACCAGGAACCAGACCAGAACCAGGAACCAGACCAGAACAGGAACCAGACCAGAACCAGGAAACAGACCAGAACAGGACCAGACCAGAACAGGAACAGACCAGAACCAGGAAACAGACCAGAACAGAACCAGGAACCAGACCAGAAACAGACCAGAAACACAGAACCAGGAACCAGACCAGAACCAGAAACAGACCAGAACAGGAAAACCAGACCAGACCAGGAACCAGGAACCAGACCAGAACAGGAAACAGACCAGAACCAGGAACCAGACCAGAACAGGAACAGACCAGAAACAGGAAACAGACCAGAACCAGGAACCAGACCAGAACCAGAAAAGACGAACCAGGAACCAGACCAGAACCAGGAACAGACCAGAACCGAGGAAACAGACCACAGGAAACCAGAGGAACCAGACCAGAAACAGAAAACCGAACCAGGAAGACCAGAACGACAGGAACCAGACCAGAAACAGCCGCAGGAATCAGACCAGAAACAGGAAAACAGACCAGAACCAGGAACAGAAACCAGGAAACAGACCAGAACCAGGAACCAGACCAGAACCAGGAAACAGACCAGAACCAGGAAACCAGACCAGAACCAGGAAACAGACCAGAAACAAGGAAACAGACCAGAACGCAGGAATCAGACCAGAAAGAAACAGGAAGAACAGACCAGAACAGGAAAGACCAGAACGCACAGAACCAGGAACCAGGAACCAGACACCAGAACCAGGAAACAGACCAGAAACAGGAAACAGACCAGAACAGGAACCAGACCAGAACAGGAAACAGACCAGAACCAGGAAACAGACCAGAACCAGGAACCAGACCAGAAACAGGAAACAGACCAGAGAACCAGGAAACCAGACCAACAGAAACCAGGAACAGACCAGAACAGGAAACAGACCAGAACCAGGAACCAGACCAGAACCAGGAACAGACCAGAAACAGGAAACAGACCAGAACCAGGAACAGACCAGAACCAGGAACCAGACCAGAAACAGGAAACCAGACCAGAAACCAGGAACCAGACCAGAACCAGAAACCAGGAAACAGACCAGAACCAGGAAACAGACCAGAAACAGGAACAGACAGAAACCAGGAAACAGACCAGAACCAGGAAACAGACCAGAACCAGGAAACCAGACCAGAAACAGGAAAGACCAGACCAGGAAAACAGGAACCAGACAGACCGAACCAGGAAACAGACCAGAACAGGAACAGACCAGAACCAGGAAACAGACCAGAACCAGGAAACCAGACCAGAACCAGGAACCAGACCAGAAACCAGGAACCAGACCAGAAACCAGGAACAGACCAGAACAGAACAGACCAGAACCAGGAACAGACCAGAACCAGGAAAAACAGACAGAACCAGACCAGAAAGACACAGGAAACAAAAAGACCAGAAACAGGACAACCAGAACCAGGAAACAGGAAACCAGGAAACCAGACCAGAAACAGGAACCAGACCAGAACCAGGAACCAGACCAGAACCAGGAACCAGACCAGAACCAGGAAACAGACCAGACCAGAACCAGGAACCAGACCAGAAACAGGAACCAGACCAGAACCAGGAACCAGACCAGAACCAGGAAACAGACCAGAACCAGGAAACAGACCAGAACCAGGAAACAGACCAGAACCAGGAAACAGACCAGAACCAGGAAATGTTTAAAGTCTTTAGTATAGCAGGATTCACTAGATCAGATTTGATAAACGTCATGTTCTCTGTTGGTTATTATTATTATTATTATTATTATTATTATTATTATTATTATTATTATTATTATTATATTATTATTATTATTATTATCATTATTCCTGATTTATTGGTCAGCTCTCTGGACTCTGAACCCAATGATCTCAGTTCAAGTCTCAGTCCAACCGTTTCTCTCTCCTCCTGACATCTTCCATACGTCTTTTTGATCCCAGGTTTAGTTCATGGACAGTAATGTGACATTAGGCTCTAGTATAAGTCTGACTGTTTGTTCAGCTGGTCTCTCTGAGGGGATCCATCTGATGTAGCAGATCTTCTCCACATCATCATGAAAATCAAACCTTTCTGAATCTTTTCCTAATTAAACATGAGCTCCACCCTTCCTCCACCTCCTGGCCTCGTTAGCGCCACCCGGGGGAACAGCAGCACCTGACAGGAAGCGAGTTGACAGAGTCTCAGTGGTAAAATGTGGGGGAGCAGATGGAGGTTTTATCTGCCCCTCTGCCCGGTGGGGCTGTGATGGGAGATCTGGTGGTGTTTCATCTGCTGGAGCATGAAAACAGCAGCAGCTGCTGCCTGGAGGCTCAGACTGACCTACTGACCCCAAACTGAGGCCTCAGGCTCAGATATTAATGATGGGTTTTAGTTTTATTGAGCGTAAAAAAGACACAAATTTAAAATATAGAAAAATCAAAACATTTAATTAATGTTTTGATGAGGAAGAAAATCACATTTTTAAATAAAACACAGATGGCATCTGCAAATCTACATGAAATAAAACTAGTGTTTTATCAGTTGATCAGATTTGAAGTGATAATTTATTGCTTCCTGTGACACATTTTATTTATCAAGTCTTCAAAATGGGAAAGACATCAGAACATCTCATCAAACTGAGTCAGGAAGTGGCTACAAAAATACCAACTAGCTGCACTGGATCCAGATAAAGTCTGAATATCATTAAATAATAATAATAATTTTCTCAAACGACTTTATTTTGGCTCATAATAAATAAAAACCATAAAATCTTTTTTCATTCTGTCCTTGTTTTCCTGCAGCAGTAAAACTCTTTGCTGTGATTCTTTTAGTTGCTCTGATTGTTTGCAGGTGAATCATGTTAAAACTGATCTGAGCTGCAGCTCCACACATGATGAGGGTCTGGTAGCTGTGGGTGAACTGGGTGAACTGGGTGAACTGGGTGAACTGGGACGGAGGCCTGATGCTCTGCTGGTTCCAGGTCACCTGACTGAGCGATGCCTCACCAACTGGAGCGTAGCATCACAGCCTCCGTCCGTCTGCGTCTCCAGGCGGTTAAACTGTGTCGTCTCTCCCTCCACTTGAGCCGGATATCGGCCAATCAGTGACCGCGTCTCATTCTGCGTCTGCAGAAATCCTACAAGGAGAAGTTCAACCGCGAGAAGGGGAGGAGCGACTACAGCAGCATGAAGACGCTGCCGGAGGTGGAGCACGCCATGGAGGTCGCCAGGAAGCAGAGCCACGTAAACGTTTCCACGGCAACGCAAACACAGGCTGGGTGATGTTCACACAGATTATTTTAGCGCCTGTGACTCTGATCTCAGGTCAGCTACAGGTCAGGCAGAGAGGAGCTGCGGCGCTACAACCCGGCGCCCGACCGGCCCGACATCATCAGCGCCGCCAACGCAGCCAAGCTGGCCAGCGACGTGAGTCCGCCGCACGTCCCATCATGCTCTACTTCAGTTTCCATGACAACAGCCGTCCTCTGAGGGTGAAGATTAATTATAGAAGACGCTGAAGACGAACTCGTGTTCACTTTGAACGAGTCCATGAATGTTTTACGGGACAGATGTGAGTTCAGCAGCTTTAACTCGGGATCTGTTTGAGCCGTCAGCCAGCTGCAGGTCCTCAGGTCCTCAGGTCTTCAGGTCCTCAGGTCCTCAGGTCCTCAGGTGTTCAGGTCCTCAGGTCCTCAGGTCCTCAGTGTTCAGGTCCTCAGGTTCAGGTCTCAGGTCCTCAGTGTCCTCAGGTGTTCAGGTCCTCAGGTCCTCAGGTGTTCAGGTCCTCAGGTCCTCAGGTGTTCAGGTCCTCAGGTCTCAGTTCAGGTGTTCAGGTCCTCAGGTCCTCAGGTGTTCAGGTCCTCAGGTCCTCAGGTCTTTAGGTCCTCAGGTGTTCAGGTCCTCAGGTGTTCAGGTCCTCAGGTCCTCAGTTGTTCAGGTCTTCAGGTGTTCAGGTCCTCAGGTCCTCAGGTGTTCAGGTCCTCAGGTCTTCAGGTCCTCAGGTCCTCAGGTGTTCGGTCTCAGGTCTTCAGGTCCTCAGGTGTTCAGGTCCTCAGTTGTTCAGGTCTTCAGGTTTCAGGTCTTCAGGTCCTCAGGTGTTCAGGTCCTCAGGTCTCAGGTGTTCAGGTCTCAGGTCCTCAGGTGTTCAGGTCCTCAGGTCCTCAGGTCCTCAAGGTGTTCAGGTACCTGAAGCTGATGAAGGGGTTTAACCAACTGGAACAGAACAAGATGGAAAGAAAACTGATTCTTCTGTTTTTGTGTTATAATAACAGATATTTATGAATTTATTTATGTTTTATGAACATATTTTCCTTTCCAAGCCGTCAGACTTAAACTCATCGATATCGGATCTGTAGGGTCTGATATCGATCATCTGATATTGACCCTACTGGAAATCAAACAGAATGAGTCTGAAGCAGAACCTCAGGAATCCTGTAGAAGGATTAAAACAGCAGAGTCTGTCTGTCTGGAGGGAACCAGAACCGGGTCAGAACCGGGTCAGAACCTGCTGTGATCAACAGGTTGCCTATAAGCGCAGCGCCAAGCAGCCGGTCTACAGCGATGGATCCATCCTGGACAGAACCGACATCCTGCAGGCCAAGCAGGCCTCCAGGTTGGCCAGCCAGGTAACACAAAGCCGCCCACACCGGACCTGCCTCACCTGCAGGGGGCGCTGACCTCTCTGTCCTGCAGGTGAAGTACAAGGAGAGCTTCGAGCGGCTCTTAAAGGGCCAGCGGCCGAAATACAACCCCATGGACTGCGTCTCCTTCAAACACACTCAGGCTGCAGCGGCTCTGGCCAGTCAGGTGGGGGCGCCATGTCTCACTGCTGAGCTATGAGTTTTCATTACACCAAGGACAGGGGGTCAGAGGTCACAGCTGTTCAGCTGCTTTAATCAAAGTCAAAGTCTGGTTTGGTTGGTGACGGGTGAACGCTAAGCTAACTCTGGTCCTCCAAACCTCAGTCTGGGTTCGGTTTGAAGGTGAACACCAAGCGGACTGGAGATCCAAATGTCAGCCAATAGCGTGTTGAGCTTCTCAAAAGGCATTTATTTTATTTTAAATATTTTACATATTCTCCACAGAAAACATCTGAAAATGACGAGAGTCTGATAAGAAACTGAACATGATGAATCTTCACTTCCAGAGTCAGTTGTCGTGTTTTTATGACAGGGAGTAGATCCCCCAGATCCATCTGATCCCTTTGATCCCTCAGATCCTTCTGATTCCGCAAATCCCTAAGGCAGATCCCCCTGGTCTCTCAGATCCCTTAGATCCATCTGATCCCTCAGATCCCTTAAATCTCTCTGATCCCTTAGATCCCTCTGATCCCTTTGATCCATCTGATCCCTCAGATCTCTCTGATCCCGCTGATCCCTCAAATCCCTAAGCCGGATCCCCTGGTCTCTCAGATCCCTCTGATCCTTTAGATCCATCTAATCCCTTTGAACCCTCAGATCCCTCTGATCCCTTTGATCCATTGATCCCTCAGATCCCTCAGATCGCTCTGATCCCTCAGATCTCTCTGATCCCACTGATCCCTCAAATCCCTAAGCGGATCCCCCTGGTCTCTCAGATCCCTCTGATCCTTTAGATCCATCTAATCCCTTTGAACCCTCAGATCCCTCTGATCCATCTGATCCTCAGATCCCTCAGATCGCTCTGATCCCTCAGATCTCTCTGATCCCACTGATCCCTCAAATCCCTAAGGCGGATCCCCCTGGTCTCTCAGATCCCTCAGATCCATCTGATCCCTCTGATCCCTGGTTTTTCCTCCAGACTCTTTCTCTCCGTTTCTCTGCAGCCTCAGAGATAAACAAGCCCAGCAGGAACAGGCTGTGTCTGTTGGTGCTGTTCGCTCTGAGATCCAGTTTGTTGAGTGGGCGTAACCATGGCAACCCCTTTCTAAAGCGAACAGAGGGAGGCTGAGCGATGAAAAGTGGGAGGAGGTGAAGAGGTCACAGGCAGACACACACAAACAAGACCAAAACTGTTGGAGCTGACCTCTGACCCCACATCGGATCCTGAGCTGATCGTCGATGTAAACGCGTCTCGCTGCGATGCTCACACACACAACAAGAAAACACACACACACACACACAGACACAACACACCAGAAACACACACACACAGAACACACCACAACACAGAAAACACACACAACACACACAACACACACACACACAGAAACACACACACACAACACACACACAGAAACACACACACACAACACACACACACAGAAACACACACACACACACACACAGAAACACACAAACACAAACACACACACACAGAAACACACACACACACACACACAGAAACACACACAAACACAGAAACACACACACACAGAAACACACACACACAACACAGAACACACACACACAACACCACACAAACACACACACACGAAACACACCACAACACAACACAAAACACAACACACAACACACACACACACACACACAGACAACACCACACACAACACACACACACACACACACAACATCACACACACACACACACAGAAACACACACCACACCAGAGACACACACAGTGAGTGTGATGCTGCCTCACACTCAGCTCGGTCTGCCGCCGACGCTGCGTTACATAACGGCTCGTTGTTGTGTTCAAATCGCTGCAGAAGCTTTTCAGTGAATCTGAAAGGAGACCAGCAGGTTGTTTACTGGTTTACTGGTTTCAGCAGGTCGGCTCCAGTTGGAGCTGCGCCGGCAGCCGGGACTGGAAAACCTTTAGAGAAATGAAAGGTCGTCTCCTGGAGGTTCAGGACATTAAAACCAGATTATTGGTTCAATAAGAACCATTTACTGGTTTGGTTACTTTTTCATTTTTGATAGATTTATGAGAAATTAGAGCAGAAATTGTGTTTATATTTAAAAATCTGGAATAAAAAGGCAGATCTGCCTGAACGATTTCGATTCTCAGGAGATTCTGTGGATGATGAACCAAACCTTCACATTTTTCAGTTAAACATCAAGATGGTTTTAAAACCAGGAAAACTTCTGGAGTCTGACTTCATAAAACATCTGGACAGAACAAAACCGGTTCTGTTTCAGTCTGTTTATGAATTTACTGCATTTATTTATATAATCTTCCCTGTAACTTTAAAAAGAAATGACTGAGTATTTCTAAAGTTTGAAGTTTTCCAGACATTTTGTTACTAGCCTAGAAATCACCTGAAACTTTCTAGAATTTTCCCAAAATTTACCGATTAATTTTCTGAACTTACTGGTTACATCAAGGAAAGAAAAATCACCAGTAAAGCTTTGAAAGTCCCAGTTTGGTTAAATACGCAGCAGGTTCTGGATTGTAAAATGAAAATATAAAACATTTTACAGTTTCTCAAGGTAATAATGAATCTCCTGATGTTTCTTGGTGTTCATGTTGCTCTTAAATGGTCCTCAGATTAAACCTTCTCTGTATCCGGTCCTGTTCGCTCCAGGTGAAGTATAAAACCAACCAGAACCAGAGGCCTGAAGGCTCGTCGGACCTGCCCAACCTGCTGCAGCTGGATCACGTCCTGCAGGCCAGCAGGCTGCAGAGCAACGTAGAGAAACCCAAAACCTCAGCGATTCTTTGATTCTCTCAGTGGCTGATTATCATAAATGAACTTCCTGTTTCCTCAGCTGGAGTACAAGAAGAAGTACGAGCAAACCAAGGCCCACTACCACATCGCCGTGGACACGGCGGAGCAGCAGCACCACCGGGAGAACGCCGTGCTGCACAGCCAGGTACCAGCCACACTGGGCCAGACTGGGTTCTACTACTGGTTTCTGTGGGTTCACTGGTTTCTAACCTGCTGCTGTTTGTAGGTGAAGTACAAGGAGGAGTATGAGAAGAACAAAGGACGATCCCTGATGGAGTTTGGAGAAACTCAGAGCTATAAAGTGTCTAAAGAGGCTCAGAAGATGCAGAGCGAGGTAACAA
Organism: Poecilia picta; assembly: GCA_033032245.1. Classification (NCBI taxonomy): domain Eukaryota; kingdom Metazoa; phylum Chordata; class Actinopteri; order Cyprinodontiformes; family Poeciliidae; genus Poecilia; species Poecilia picta. The sequence goes on from CM065372.1 coordinate 26,493,901, forward strand.
GCTGAACATCACCTCCTGGTGGCCAAACAGCAGAATGCAGCCAACTGAGTTTTACTGGTTTTAATCAAAGATTTAAATGTTTGGAAGAACGTAAAGGAGAAATGATCAGAGAGGGAATCAGGAATGTTTTGTGTTTCAGAGGGAATCGGGAATGTTTTGTGTTTCAGAGGGAATCGGGAATGTTTTGTGTTTCAGATGGAATCGGGAATGTTTTGTGTTTCAGAGGGAATCAGGAATGTTTGTGTTTCAGAGGGAATCAGGAATGTTTGTGTTTCAGAGGGAATGTTTGTGTTTCAGAGGGAATCAGATGTTTGTGTTTCAGAGGGAATCAGGAATGTTTGTGTTTCAGAGGGAATATTTTGTGTTTCAGGGGAATGTTTTTCAGGGAATTTTTTTCAAGGAAGGGAATATTTTGTGTTTCAGAGGGAATCAGGAATGTTTTGTGTTTCAGAGGGAATGTTTGTTTCAGAGGGAATATTTTGTGTTTCAGAGGGAATCAGGAATGTTTTGTGTTTCAGAGGGAATCAGGAATATTTGTGTTTCAGAGGGAATGTTTGTTTCAGAGGGAATCAGGAATGTTTTATATGTTGTGTTTCAGAGGGAATCAGGAATGTTTGTGTTTCAGAGGGAATAGTTTATGTTTCAGAGGGAATCAGGAATGTTTGTGTTTCAGAGGGAATCTGGAATATTTTGTGTTTCAGAGGGAATGTTTTGTGTTTCAGAGGGAATGTTTTGTGTTTCAGAGGGAATACCGCAGGGACTTTGAGGAGCAGGTGAAGGGCAAAGCTTTGCTGGAAGCAGATCAGACTCCAGGATTCCTGGCGGCCCGGAACGCCAGCAGCCTGCTGAGCGAGGTACCGAACATCTAGCCTGATGGACTCCGTGTTCGTATCACAGCTTCCATCAGGAATCAGCTGGAATCAAACTGGAAATATTTTATTGAATTTGAGGATTTTCAGATGCCTGAGAATATAAATGTTCCAAATGTTAATGAAGGTTTTCTGAATGTTTGCTGATGCGTCACATGGACCACATGGCTTTTCTTCTACTGCCCCTACTGGCTGAAGATGAGCAACAATTAAAATTAAAATTATAAATGAGAAGATAATAAAATTAAATACATTCATGAGGATCTGCTTCACTAACTGAGGAAATATTAACTTAAATGTGTTTAGACTTGAAGGTAAATCATCAATGTTTTTAATAAAGGTCAAATTTATTCATTAGATTTTATTTTTGCAGGTGATTTATGTAGACAGATATTCATTTATTAGTGGAAATATTTTAATAAATAATTGATGAAGTAATGTTTAAAAGGAAACAGGAAGTCAAATATTTGTAAATTTAAAAAATTATTTAATTAATATATTTACTTCATTTTAAGTGGTTAAACTTTCCATATTCAGTTTGATAAAATTCAGATCAGTTTATTGCAGTTTAATCAAACATTCAGATTTAAAGTGAAATTAGTTGATCAGATGGAAGAAGTGAAAATAGATTTTAATCAAATGAAAAACGATGAAACGTTTTAAGATCTGGACCTGACCTCACTGACCAGGAGTCGTTTCTGCAGAAGGCGTACAGGAAGGACCTGGAGCAGGAAGTGAAGGGGCGGGGCTTATCTGGGGTCGGCCTGGAGGAAACGCCTGAGCTTCTGAGGGTGAAGAAAGCCAGTCAGATTCTGAACCAGGT
>CM065372.1:26500592-26578092 GCA_033032245.1 Poecilia picta
AAACAATATAAACTCACACCCACACACACAACACTACACACACCGACACACCTACACAACACACATCACACACAACCTCACACACAATGAAAACATTTAACACAAAACTACACATTATTAACGACATTAAACACTGTATACACATTAGTACCATTCAAATACTCTAACAACTTACAGTAAATTCTCTCATTTTAACATTCCATTATTAACCCTGAATAATCATAAATTAGACTATTTTTATTGACCAACATATTTCTCACTAATTACACTCTTTTAAAACAACTTAATTTTAGACTTAACTACTAATAAAAGTTTCCAGTGTACTCCTGATGAACTTGACTGCATCCCTTTCTCCTAAAACAAATGACTGAAACCTGAAAGTCCAGAAGGTTTTCAGGATGTTTGGTCCAGATCATGTAAATAAGAAGGAAACGGATCAGAACCGGTTAGTAAACTCTGTGTTTGCAGCGGCTGGCTGACCTCTGGTTCTGTTCAGGTCCAGTACAGAGAGGAAGTGGTCATGGGACTCCAGTCAAGGACACGCCTGAGATGGAGCGAGTCCGACGGAACCAGGAGAACATCAGCTCAGTGAGTAGGAGGTCCAGAGACATGCTGGTTCTGGTGGAACCGCAGAGATCCGACCCATTCGGATGAGCTGATAGGAGAAAAATGTTCCGTACATCAGAATCTGTTTCCTGAACCTCATCAGGTGAAGTACAGGCAGAGCAGCAAGGCCTGCAGCCTGGGACTGACTCCAGAGGTGGAGCGGGTCAAACAGAACCAGCAGAACATCAGCTCGGCAAGACGCACACACACACACCACACACACACACACACACACACTCTGCCTCCATTAGGTCCGTTCTAAAGTAAAACCTCCAGAACCGTTGGGTCCCACCTGCTAACGTCGGTACCGTCTGGCGCCATGTTGGTTCTCTGACTCCTGTTTCCTGACCGGCGGTTTGATTTCCGTCACAGGAAGCTGGTTTACGGTTGACCCCTGACCCATAAGCCTTTGCTCCTCGGTGACCTGTGTGTGTCTGAACAGGTCCGGTACCAGCGCGGCCTGCAGGAGCTGAGGGGGCGGAGCCTCAGCGAGCTGGACACGCCCGAGTACCGGCGGGTCAGGCGGACCCAGGACTCGGTCTCCATGGTAGCGGCCTGGTCGCCGTGGCAACCCGAGTGGCGTGACACAGAGGGTGGGGCCGCTGCACCGACACTAACCCCCACCTGCAGGGAACGAGGTCACCATAGTAACGGAAACACAGAGGAGTGTTTTCATCTAACACACCTGATGTTTGGGTCTCAGCTGCTCACTGACCAAATGCACCCTGAGCTGCGTGTGTGTCGGTGTGTGTTGGTGTGTGTCGGTGTGTGTCGGTGTGTGTTGGTGTGTATTGGTGTGTATTGGTGTGTATTGGTGTGTGTTCCCTCCTCCTCAGCTCACCAGCGTCTCTCCGTTTGCTCCTCCAGGCTAAGTACCATGAGGACTTTGAACGGACCCGCGGTCGGGGCTTCACGCCCGGATTGGACGATCCCAGCATGGAGCGCTACCAGAGAGCCAATCAGATGATGGGGGAGGCGGCCTACGCCAAGGGGATCCACCCCCAGGCGGTGGAGCTGGACCGGCGGCCCGGAGGCATCATCGTAGGTCAGTGAAGCAGATGGAGCTGTTCCCTCAAAATGACCCAAAATGAGCTTCTTTCTTCCTTTTTCCTGGAAATGATTAGGAGATACAAAGATTGAGTTTTTTATAGTTTGTGATATTTCCTTTCAAAACTGGAAAAGTTGATTTTTTTTAAAAATAACTTTTCAAACCATTTCTACATTAACAGTTTTCATACTTAAATTTTTTCTTCCTACCAGTGAAACGTTCCTGTTTCCACTGACATCAAATCGTTCTCCTTCCCCCTTCAGATTGAATATTTTGGATATAAAATCATTTTTATGTGTTTTTTCGGTTGAGGTCTTAAGGAGACGTTTTCATTCTTGGATCTTCTTTTACTGTAAAATCAGATTCTTCTGCTTTCTAAATATTTAATCTGTTTTCAGGATTATTCAGCAGAAACTGGAACATTTTTCTGTTTATTTTGGTTTTATAACTCAGACTAATGTGGTTTATGGCCTGAATCGTGTTTCTCCCCCTGTGAAGACCTGAAGGTATGGAGGACAGATCCAGGCTCCATCTTTGATTTTGACCCTGTAGAGGACAACATTCAGTCCAAAAGTCTGCGCAGGATGTCGGGTAGATGAGCGAACGGTTCAGCCTCGTGTTCAGAGCAACTAAAACACGTTTATTATTTAACGTGATTTAACTTTAATTCACCTGCTGGCTGATCGAAACGTTTCACAGTTTAAAACACGACTGGATTTAGAAACATCACCGATAAATCAGCATGTTGTTACCTGCATGTTGTTGTTCTGTTTGCTTCATTATATTACCAAAATGGAAATTATGTCAATGCCATTTATAGAACAAAAACAAACAATTATAGAGCCACAAAAACAATGGAAATAATATTTCATTATGTGTGAAAACAATCTGAAAAATTAATTTATTTAGTACTAAAGAAAAAACTGAAGCAAGTGAGGAGTAGAGGTAGGAAAATGGTTAAAACAAGAACCAGATTAAATGTTTTGGTTTTAAAAAATATATATTTTATACTTATAATAATCAAACCTTAAGAATAAAATCTTAAAGTTCAAACTGGAAAAGAAGCAGCTATTTTATCAAAGTTAATATTTAGATTCAGTTAAAATTCAGCTGTGATGTCATAACTTATAAATGTATATTTAAGCATTTTAAACTCAGGACTCGTATATTTTACAGAGTCACAGCAGTGAAAAATAATAAATACAGCCTAACTAGAACATTTCAATATATTCTGAATATGGTCACTTTGGAAAAAGAAACAGAAGCTGTGAAATAAAATCACTAACCATAGCAGGAATCTCAGTTTCTTTCTGGTTCAAACATAAACAGTTTAACCTCTGGTTCAATGAATAGTTTTATATTCAATAACTGATCAATAACTGAACTATTCCTTTAAAACCTGAGTATTCCAGTAACATCCAGGCCTTTAAATAGTTAATAATCGTGTTCCTTCATATTAACCCGACTAACTGCTGTTTTTAAAACCAAAGTTTCTTTGTGAGCTGAATTATTTTCCTCTTTCTCTCCTCTTGCTCTGCGGCTGCTGGGTTCTTCCCGGCGCTGCGCTGCCACCTGGTGGCGGCCGCCTGGCAGAGCGCGCCGGCCGCAGGCTGAGCGGCCAGCTGTCCCAGCAGTCTGCCAGCTCTGTGACCTCTGACCTCTGGGACCGCAGCGGCAGCAGCACTCCTGGTACCTGTGGCCTCACAGCAGAGAAAACCTGATTTCTAACCTTTGACCCGAGTCTTCCTCAGACAGACTCACCTTCGTCTTCCTCAGAGGACAGGATGGGACGCTGCAGGATGCTGACCTCCTCTCTGTGTGTGTGTGTGTGTGTGTGTGTGTCCAGCTCCCGTCCTGCCCGGTGCGTATCATCACCACCACCATCATCATCAGGGCGTCCAGCAGCAGCCCCAGTTCCACGGCTACATGCATCAGACCAGCATGTCGTCGGTCCGATCCGTCACCTCGCCGCCGCACTCCGCCACATCGGTACGTCGCTGAGCGCCAGCCATCACACACTCACACTCTCACACACTCCTCCATAAAGTCTTCACACCCCTGATCAAGATGCTGACCACAACAAAACGGTTCTTAAAGGTTTTAGATGTAAAAAGTTGTTTTGTGTCTGCATAAATGTAGCTACGCACCTTTCAGATCTGGTTATGGAAGAAAACCAGTTAGCAACCAGCAGAAGAGCTGAGCCTGGACTGGGCAACAGCAGCCTGAGACATTATGGGATGTTTGGATCAGAAGGTCTGCAGCCCTCAGTCCATAAAACTGAGTCAGACCAAAGTATGTTTATTCAGTCCTTCCAGCTTTTCATAGAAATTCACTCAGATTTAACAGAACCCTGCATTTTTTTACCCACTAATTTGTAATTTCAAGTTTGTTGAAAAGTTCCTGCAACAATAGTGAAAACGTTGGTTTGAAGTGATACTGAGTCCTGCCTGCAGGTGGCAGCGTTTCTCAGCATGACTTGATGCCAAGTGACAAACATTGAGCTGTTAAGGTTTTATTAAGAATTAAAATGTTCTTTATAAAACAAGGCCAGTCTGCCTGCTTGTTTTTTATTTTTCTTTCCTATTTTTACATTTTGGAAACAGTTTAATGAAGAACAAAATCCCAAAGTAGCAACAGAAAATCAGTGATTCTGACTGAACCAAATGCTGAATACGTCTGAAAGCGTTTGGAGACCTGAACTGATTTTCCGTCCTCTGAGGTTTCCTCTGTCCCCTCAGCGGGTTTACCGGGCTCTGTACGACTACGCGGCCCAGGACCACGACGAGGTGTCCTTCAGGGACGGAGACGTCATCGTCAACGTCCAGCCCATCGACGAGGGCTGGATGTACGGCACCGTGCAGCGGACCGGCAAGTCCGGCATGCTGCCCGCTAACTACGTGGAGGGTTGCAACTGAACAGGGAGGAGGAGGAGGAGGAGGAGGAGGAGGAGGAGGAGGAGGAGGAGGAGGAGGAGGAGGAGGAGGAGGAGGAGGAAGGACCGGCGTCCTTCAGGGTGAAAACTCTCAACGCTCTCAGATGCTGGTGATGTTTTTATTTCAGGGGTCCTTCATGTTCCACCAGCTGCAGAAATGACATCCAACATGTTCTCCGCTGGACCTTTTAGTCATCAGCCAATCAGACGCCTGGAAGTTCACTGAGGAAGAGGAGGATGTGTGTGAGAGGCTGAGGTTCTGATCAACCACAGGAGGGTGAAAAGAGTCTGGTGGTTAAGTGAACTGAGACAAACTGAAAGACGTGGTCTAGTCCAAGTTTCAGGTTGAAGTTCTGTGATATTTCTTCCTCTATGTCTGTGTTTTTGTTGTTTTCTGTCTCCACACGTCGCTGTCCACACTAATTCACTCAGATCTAATCTGGATGATTTTCCTTCCTCTAAACTTTCTGACAGAGTGAAAGGAAGCAGAAACGATCAGAACGAACTGAAAGAAAAAGTTTCTGTCCTGAAGCTGCTGTTAGCAAACGAAGCTTCATCCACTCTGACACTGGATTATAATCCCAGATTATTTCATTTTGTTTAATATTTAGTAATTAACACATTTATGTTTTATTGGCTGATTTTCTATAACTTTTATTCATGTATTTAAAAATGAAGGGAGCATTTCACACTGACTTTAATATAAAGATTTTATCTGAGTTAAAATTTAAATAATTGACAACTTAATGGTTATTATTTTTCTTTTATTAATATTTATAAATTCCTTTTAATTATTGGCATCCTGTATAAAGATGCATCCTCTTTTACTAAAGTTATGAACATTATGTAACAGATTAGCCCTTTATTTCTCTTAGTTTGGGTTTAGTCATTAACAAACCAGTGAGGCTCTGTTTAATGGACCTACTGGTTCCCATTGATGAAACCAGTTGAGTTTTTCTCTCTGGACATGGAGTTTAAATATTTTTTTTTCTACATTTTTCCTGATAAAATCAGAATATCTTCAGGTTCAACAGGATCTCTTGTTTCTCTAAATGACAAACTGAATATGCAACATTTTGGTTATTTAATAGTGAGAAATAAAATCAGCCATATTTAATCATTTAAAGTCACAGCCAATAAAACGCGGCTGCTCGTGACATCATGACATCGTCATGGGGTCGTTTATGGACTTTATCAGAGTAAAGCTGAGATTTTTATCTTCAGTTTCATCCACAGAGCAATAAATGTAGAATTTAACCTCAGATGGTGAATTTAGAGCAGAAACAGAAAAATGTCTGGTTGGATTTATTTAAAAACAAATGAACGTCACTGCAGACATTTTGTTAGGAGAAAAACAAAAACAAAGAAAAATGCAAAAAATTCCACATTTTCTTTTTGGCTCTTTTATTTTGAAGGGATTCAGCTGAAGGAATGGAGAACAGATAAACAAGTTCATCCTCAGTTTGTTTGACAACCAGTTTAGTTTTTGTAAGTTCTGTCTTCAATAATTTCTACAGAGATGAAAAGTCTCAGTCTCAGTCAGAAACAGCCACACTAACCTCTGTGTTTTTTATTTTTAACATTTCTAAGTGCAGATAACTGGATTTTTCATGTGTTTGGACTGAAGCTGCGTGAGAACATGAAACGTTTCCGTCTGAATATCTTCACTCTTGATTTTGGACATGAATCTTTGAATTTGTCTCCAGTATGTCGTATTTTTATGGATTTGTTGTCCTGAATGCATCTGATCATGTTCTGAATATCACTAAAGCTGGAGAACATTTATAATGTTTGGTTTTCTGGAAAATAGCTGGTATGATTTGCAGAATTAATCTGTGTGTTAATTTTTGAAAGAAACACTTTGAGACTTTGTTTGATTTTGCTTTGAGGGTTTTTGGGATTCTCTGTATTATTAGTTATATGTCATTAATAGTCTGTAAGTTAACACAGGTTATAATCAACTTATTTAGATTTTATTTGGAATGATCAATCACTCTTTTCAGTTTTTATTATAACTGTTTCATGAAATAAAAAATTAATAAAATGAAAAATGAACAGTCTCGTTATTCTTTAGAGACGGTCTGCCATTGAATTTACTGATATTTGGTCTGACATTTTCCAGCCCAATTCTACATGACTTAATTTTTCAGAAAAGTACTGTAAATCCTTTTTTAGTTCCATCTCACATTTGATCTCGCAAATTAACAAAACTTACAAAGATCTTTGCGATGCGGAGCTTAAAATTGACGAACTTGATGCAGCGATTAAAAAAATGACCTGTTATGACTGGAATGTTAAAAATAAAATGGCTCAAATTGTGTTTGCAGAATCTAAATTCCATTTGGTTTGTTATTCCCAATATGGTCTTTAAACATTTGGGTGGACTTGATTTCCTGTTAAGATGTGATTTTGATCTTGGAAGATTACCTGTTAAACTTTCAGATTTTCATCAACAGGCTCTTTTGTATTGGAAGCTCATCTTTAAACACAACTTCACTCCACATAACACTCCAATTTGGAACAATAGATGTATATTGATCAATAGAGAATCGTTTTTTATTGAGAACTGGTTTCGTAAAGGTGTGTGGGCTGTTGCTCACTTTTTGGATGCAAATGGTGACATTTTACAGCATCTGAGTTTTGTGATAAATTTCAACTATATTGTACCCAGACAAAATACAAAAAAATCATCAAAGTCTTCCCTCGTCAGCTTGTATCCATGGTCAGACAAGATTTATTGTATTCTAGGGTTTGTCCTTGTTTAAGGACTCTTGATTGAAAATGTTGATTTTTGTGATGTCAAATGCAATAATAAGTTTATAAGAAGCTGTTTATCCAGTTATTGTTCCACCGTTGTGCTTAAAGAGAGAATATTCTTAAAGACTTCAACAAAGAAAAAATTAAAAAGATTAGATCAAAATATTTATGTTTTCCACTTCCTGCCAAAATAAAAGATATGCAATTTAAAATTTTAAACAAAATCTATCCAGCTAACAACTTCTTGAGACATAGATTTAAAATGGATGTGGATAAGTGTGGATTCTGTGAAAAAGTCACTTAAGATTTAAATCACCTGTTTTTCACGTGTGAAGTGGTTCAGTCTTTTTGCAAGATCTTCATCAGTTTATTCTCAGCCATGGTACAATTAGCAGATATAACCATACAAGATGCTAAATTTGGTGTCTTCATCAATGATCACCTCATTGACTATGGAATAAATAATGTTTTATTGTTAGCTATGTTTCATATACACAAATGTCGCTTCTCTAAAACCATTCCTAGCTTTAGACAGTGGATGAATGATTTAAAATTGTTCTATAAATCTTTATGTCTAGTGAAGTCAAAACATGCGTTTAAGTTGTTCAATTTTTTGAAACATTTCATACTTTAATATACTGCCCTGTTGTATGTTTTATTTATTTATTTTTCTTTCATTTTCTTCTGTATAATTTATGTCTTTCTTCTTTTTTTCATTTTCTTTTCCTATGTCCCAGTTGTCTGGCTCTGTTGACTTTGTTCTGTGATCTTATAATGTATACATTACGGTACCTTTATGGAGCTGAGTGTATGTGTATATTATATAATAATAATAATTAAAAAAAATTCTACATGACTTACATTTCTTCCTAATAATAAAATGTGTAAAATATTTACATTTTTATCAGGAAATTTGACGTTGAGATATTTTTCTTGATGAATTATTAGATCAGTTTAGCTCAAAATACATTTATTTACCTATCTATCTGTTTGGCCGTTCACTGTATTCAGATTGTAATACATGCTCTCGGACGGCAGGGGGCAGCAGGTGTTGGCTCCAACACGTTCCTCCTGCTCTAGTGCCGCAGCAGAAGAAGTCACCTGGGAACGGAGGCGCTTCAGCCGTGCAGTCTGACCGACACTGAATGAAAACGCACTGATTTCTGTTTGAAAATGATGAAGTTTCTGCCTAAACTGTTGCTGCTACTGCTGTTAGCCTTCCCGGTGACCATCCTCATCAAAGGTGAGTTTTACGTTGTCTGTTTTGGGGTTTAGACGGAGGTTATCCCCGCATGCTGGTGTTAGCAGTGGAGCTAACTAGCTAATGAGAGAACTAGGCCGTACGCAGGTTGATAACTGCAATAAAACCAAGATTTTTACTTGAAATGCGTATTTATGAAAATGTAAAGGGTTTGATATGGCATCCGTGTCTTTGCTGGTCAGTAATAGTTAGTAATTGTATATTTAATATGCTAATTTAAGCTGTCATGAAGGCAGTTGCTGCTCGTGTTTAGACTGACGTGTCCTTAGCGTTAGCTGTTAGCCGGAGAGCTAACATGTTGAAAGTCTCCTCAGATATTAATTTAACATTAAACTAATTAAACTGCATGTGAGGCCAGTAATGTGTCTGTTAACAGCAGGAAGCAGGAAACGCGGCTTAAAGGCGTCATTAGTTTAAAACGGGTCAGTTTGTCCCGAGCTGGTCATTCAGGAAATGATCTCAGAATGAAGCCATTTAAGTTTATTCTCTGTTTTCTGTTGATCTCCAGTCCAGGTTTGATTATTAGCTATAAACTAAGAGCTAAAGCTGCGAGATCAATACTGAAGTTCACATCCGGTTTGAGCCCCGGAGAATAATGGACCATAATAAATCAACATAATAAATAAATCACTTCATTTCTAATTATCATTCAATGTCATGAACCAAAAGCTTGATTTTGTTGTTGCTTTTGTCTGAGTGAATGTAAATTAACTACATGTTTCTGTGTTTTGTCCATAATTGAACGTTTCTGCTAATTATTTTCTATATAATCTAAACCAAAATTCAGTCTTAATTTTTGTCACATTATATCTATTGATCTCATTTCTGTCTATTTTAAGGAATCTTCTTTGTTTCTGGGTCTTATTTCCTTTTCTTTAAATCTAATATATATAATTTAATATTTCTGTCAGCTTTAATTCACATTGACTTTTGATTTGATCGCAGTTTGAACATTTAAACAGATCATACAGAATTTTTTTTAAATTATTATTTGCGTCTCCATGGCAGCTGTGAATCAAAAGTTGGTTGCTATAGTAACGTCCCATGGTGGACGAGTCCTTGTTGTCTCTGAAAGAGTTGAGGACAAACTGAACGAACTTAACTTTATCATATAATGACGATAATGATCCTCTGACTGTCTGATGTGAGGAAAACGCCTCCAACTGTCTGGATCTGATGTTAGTCTTCATCTTCATCTTCATCACCTTCATCTTCTTGGTCCTGCTCTAGTTTCCAGAAACTCTGAGACACTAAAGCGGTTTAAAACGTTTCTCCGGTTCTTCCCTGTGACCTGCAGGCCCGGTGGTCAGCGCCCAGGATCTGACGGAGGATGAGGAGGCTGAGGCTGTGGATGAAGACGTTGTGGACGACGTGACGGCGGAGGATGAGGATGATGAAGCTGAAGTAGAAGACGATGAAAACACAGAGCTGGTGAGGTTTGGAGTGACCTCAGTCCGTTTAGAGACATTAAACATGTCAGATGTTTCATCAAATGAGGACTTTAGCTTTTATTAGTCAGCTGGTTGGGTTGTGACCTCACTTCCTGTTTCTGTTCAGACGGAGGAAAAGGATGAGGAAGAGGAGGGGCTGGTGGGGGAGGTGAAGGCGTCGCCCAACGCCGACACCACCATCCTGTTCGTCAAAGGAGAAGGTGATGGTTGTTCTGACCCGGTTCTCTCTGACCCGGTTCTGCTCTGACCCGGTTCTCTCTGACCCGGTTCTCTCTGACCCGGTTCTCTGGTTCTGCTCTGACCCGGTTCTCTCTGACCCGGTTCTGCTCTGACCCGGTTCTCTGGTTCTCTCTGACCCGGTTCTCTCTGACCCGGTTCTCTGGTTCTGCTCTGACCCGGTTCTCTCTGACCCGGTTCTCTGGTTCTGCTCTGACCCGGTTCTGCTCTGACCCGGTTCTCTCTGACCCGGTTCTCTGGTTCTGCTCTGACCCGGTTCTCTCTGACCCGGTTCTCTCTGACCCGGTTCTCTCTGACCCGGTTCTCTGGTTCTCTCTGACCCGGTTTCTCTCTGACCCGGTTCTCTCTGACCCGGTTCTGCTCTGACCCGGTTCTCTGGTTCTGCTCTGACCCGGTTCTCTCTGACCCGGTTCTCTCTGACCCGGTTCTCTCTGACCCGGTTCTGCTCTGACCCGGTTCTCTGGTTCTGCTCTGACCCGGTTCTCTGGTTCTCTCTGACCCGGTTCTCTCTGACCCGGTTCTGCTCTGACCCGGTTCTCTGGTTCTGCTCTGACCCGGTTCTCTGGTTCTCTCTGACCCGGTTCTCTCTGACCCGGTTCTCTGGTTCTCTCTGACCCGGTTCTCTCTGACCCGGTTCTGCTCTGACCCGGTTCTCTGGTTCTCTCTGACCCGGTTCTCTCTGACCCGGTTCTCTCTGACCCGGTTCTCTGGTTCTCTCTGACCCGGTTCTCTCTGACCCGGTTCTGCTCTGACCCGGTTCTCTCTGACCCGGTTCTCTCTGACCCGGTTCTCTCTGACCCGGTTCTCTCTGACCCGGTTCTCTGGTTCTCTCTGACCCGGTTCTCTCTGACCCGGTTCTCTCTGACCCGGTTCTCTCTGACCCGGTTCTGCTCTGACCCGGTTCTCTCTGACCCGGTTCTCTCTGACCCGGTTCTCTCTGACCCAGTTCTCTCTGACCCGGTTCTGCTCTGACCCGGTTCTCTCTGACTCGGTTCTGCTCTGACCCGGTTCTCTCTGACCCGGTTCTCTCTGACCCGGTTCTCTCTGACCCGGTTCTGCTCTGACCCGGTTCTCTCTGACTCGGTTCTGCTCTGACCCGGTTCTCTCTGACCCGGTTCTGCTCTGACCCGGTTCTGCTCTGACCCGGTTCTCTCTGACCCGGTTCTCTCTGACCCGGTTCTCTCTGACTCGGTTCTGCTCTGACCCGGTTCTGCTCTGACCCGGTTCTCTCTGACCCGGTTCTCTGGTTCTCTCTGACCCGGTTCTCTCTGACCCGGTTCTCTCTGACCCAGTTCTCTCTGACCCGGTTCTCTCTGACCCGGTTCTCTCTGACCCAGTTCTCTCTGACCCGGTTCTCTCTGACCCGGTTCTCTCTGACCCGGTTCTCTGGTTCTGCTCTGACCCGGTTCTCTCTGACCCGGTTCTGCTCTGACCCGGTTCTCTGGTTCTCTCTGACCCGGTTCTCTCTGACCCGGTTCTCTGGTTCTGCTCTGACCCGGTTCTCTCTGACCCGGTTCTCTGGTTCTGCTCTGACCCGGTTCTGCTCTGACCCGGTTCTCTCTGACCCGGTTCTCTGGTTCTGCTCTGACCCGGTTCTCTCTGACCCGGTTCTCTCTGACCCGGTTCTCTCTGACCCGGTTCTCTGGTTCTCTCTGACCCGGTTCTCTCTGACCCGGTTCTCTCTGACCCGGTTCTGCTCTGACCCGGTTCTCTGGTTCTGCTCTGACCCGGTTCTCTCTGACCCGGTTCTCTCTGACCCGGTTCTCTCTGACCCGGTTCTGCTCTGACCCGGTTCTCTGGTTCTGCTCTGACCCGGTTCTCTGGTTCTCTCTGACCCGGTTCTCTCTGACCCGGTTCTGCTCTGACCCGGTTCTCTGGTTCTGCTCTGACCCGGTTCTCTGGTTCTCTCTGACCCGGTTCTCTCTGACCCGGTTCTCTGGTTCTCTCTGACCCGGTTCTCTCTGACCCGGTTCTGCTCTGACCCGGTTCTCTGGTTCTCTCTGACCCGGTTCTCTCTGACCCGGTTCTCTCTGACCCGGTTCTCTGGTTCTCTCTGACCCGGTTCTCTCTGACCCGCTTCTGCTCTGACCCGGTTCTCTCTGACCCGGTTCTCTCTGACCCGGTTCTCTCTGACCCGGTTCTCTCTGACCCGGTTCTCTGGTTCTCTCTGACCCGGTTCTCTCTGACCCGGTTCTCTCTGACCCGGTTCTCTCTGACCCGGTTCTGCTCTGACCCGGTTCTGCTCTGACCCGGTTCTCTCTGACCCGGTTCTCTCTGACCCGGTTCTCTCTGACCCGGTTCTCTCTGACCCGGTTCTGCTCTGACCCGGTTCTCTCTGACTCGGTTCTGCTCTGACCCGGTTCTCTCTGACCCGGTTCTCTCTGACCCGGTTCTCTCTGACCCGGTTCTGCTCTGACCCGGTTCTCTCTGACTCGGTTCTGCTCTGACCCGGTTCTCTCTGACCCGGTTCTGCTCTGACCCGGTTCTGCTCTGACCCGGTTCTCTCTGACCCGGTTCTCTCTGACCCGGTTCTCTCTGACTCGGTTCTGCTCTGACCCGGTTCTGCTCTGACCCGGTTCTCTCTGACCCGGTTCTCTGGTTCTCTCTGACCCGGTTCTCTCTGACCCAGTTCTCTCTGACCCGGTTCTCTCTGACCCGGTTCTCTCTGACCCAGTTCTCTCTGACCCGGTTCTCTCTGACCCGGTTCTCTCCCCTCCAGACTTCCCGGCCAACAACATTGTGAAGTTCCTTCTGGGTTTCACCAACAAGGGAGGAGAGAACTTCATGGTGGATTCTCTGGACGCCTCCTTCCGTTACCCTCAGGTACTGGTAGAACCCGACCCGGTAGAACCCGGCCCGGTAGAACCCGGCCCGGTTACCCTGTGACCTGACCCGGTTGTGTGGTTGCCAGGACTACCAGTTCTACATCCAGAACTTCACGGCGCTGCAGCTGGGCACCGTGGTTCCTCCGGGCCGCCAGGCCACCTTTGAATACTCCTTCATCCCGGCCGAGCCGATGGGCGGCCGGCCGTTTGGACTCGTCATCAACCTCAACTACAAGGACAGCAGCGTAAGGACCGGCCGGGCCGACCGGACCGGAACCTGCCGCTGACCTCTGACCTCTCTCCTCCTCTCCCTCCTGCAGGGAAACGTCTTCCAGGACGCCGTGTTCAACCAGACGGTCACCATCACGGAGAAGGAGGACGGGCTGGACGGAGAAACGTAAACACTGCAGGGTTCTGTTCTGGACCCGGTTCGGTTCTGGACCCGGTTCTGTTCTGGACCCGGTTCTGTTCTGGACCCGGTTCGGTTCTGGACCCGGTTCTGTTCTGGTTCTGGTTCTGGACCCGGTTCTGTTCTGGACCCCGTTCTGTTCTGGACCCCGTTCTGTTCTGGACCCGGTTCTGTTCTGGACCCGGTTCTGTTCTGGACTCGGTTCTGTTCTGGTTCTGGTCCTGGACCCGATTCTGTTCTGGACTCGGTTCGGTTCTGGTCCTGGTCCTGGACCCGGTTCTGTTCTGGACTCGGTTCTGTTCTGGTTCTGGTCCTGGACCCGGTTCTGTTCTGGACTCGGTTCGGTTCTGGTTCTGGTCCTGGACCCGGTTCTGTTCTGGACCCGGTTCTGTTCTGGACCCGGTTCTGTTCTGGTTCTGGTTCTGGACCCGGTCCTGGTTCTGGACCCGGTTCTGTTCTGGTTCTGGTTCTGGACCCGGTTCTGTTCTGGACCCCGTTCTGTTCTGGACCCGGTTCTGTTCTGGACTCGGTTCTGTTCTGGTTCTGGTCCTGGACCCGATTCTGTTCTGGACTCGGTTCGGTTCTGGTCCTGGTCCTGGACCCGGTTCTGTTCTGGACTCGGTTCTGTTCTGGTTCTGGTCCTGGACCCGGTTCTGTCCTGGACTCGGTTCTGTTCTGGTTCTGGTTCTGGACCCGGTTCTGGTTCTGGACCCGGTTCTGTTCTGGACCCGGTTCTGGTCCTGGACCCGGTTCTGTCCTGGACCCGGTTCTGGTCCTGGACCCGGTTCTGTCCTGGACCCGGTTCTGGTCCTGGACCCGGTTCTGTCCTGGACCCGGTTCGGTTCTGGTTCTGGTCCAGCCGGTCTAACTCTCCTCCTCTCTGTTGCTCCAGGATCTTCATGTACGTCTTCCTGTCGGGTCTCGGTCTCCTCGTCATCGTCGGCCTTCATCAGCTGCTGGAGTCCAGAAAGGTCAGAGCCGGTCAGCGGTCAGAGGTCAGAGGTCAGGCTGCTGAGCAGGAGACCTGCCATGACTACAGCTGAAAGTTCGAGATTAATGATAATATTGTTTTCAACTGATGATTCTGAAAGATCAATAAACTTTAAACCCTGAATTCATAAATTGAATTCTGAAGAATCTGTAAACTAAACTGTCCAGTTGAGACGAAAACACCAAACTGAAGACTTTTATCATCCAGTGTTTGGTAGAAACAGAAAAATGGTAAAATATTTAAATTTATGGCTGAAAGTCCAAAATAAAGTTCCACTTCCTGTTTAGACGTTGAGAAGAACTTGTGTATCGTTCAACTTTAACCTTTGAACTCTGTTCAAAGGTTGGTAACATTTCATCACCACAGGTTTTCCTGCTGGTTGTGTCTGAGTGTCACAGTCTTTACTGTCCCACTGACACAAAACCTGCTGTTGAAACATTCCTGTCACCATGAGCAACTGATCAAGGATCAATAAAGTGAGATCAGTCATTTTCATTCTGATGATCAATATTTTCTGAAGGGAGGTTTTGTTTACAGAAACATAATGTATTTTATGGTTGTTATTTCTGTTTTATTAGTTTTGGTCGTTTTTTGTCTTTGATATTTGAAATATCAGTTTATTGATCTCTGAGAAGGAAGATGTGATTTATTATGTCATCATTAGTGTATTAGATGAAAATGGTCTCTAAACAACAATATTATCGCAATGGTTACTGGAACAAAACTTTAATTAAAATAGTAAAACATCAACAATAAAAACACTTTAAGTTTGATGGCTGCACAGTGGCGCAGTTGGTAGAGCTGTTGCCTTGCAGCAAGAAGGTTCTGGGTTCGATTCCCGGCCCCGGCCTTTCTGCATGGAGTTTGCATGTTCTCCCTGTTCATGGTGGGTTTTCTCCGGGTACTCCGGTTTCCTCCCACAGTCAAAAAACATGACTGTCAGTTAATTGGCCTCTCCAAATTGTCCCTAGGTGTGAGTGTGTGTGTTGTGTAACTGCAGATTTCTGCCCAGGTCCCCCTTGAAAATGAGATCTAGATCTCAATGGGGTTTACCTGGTTAAATAAAGGAAATGAAGAATTTACTGTGAGGCTGATAAATGAAACTTCTACCATGTAAATAAGTTTCTGATGATAAATGATGTATCACCTGCTGACCCTGGGTTGACCTCCTGACCTCTGTCTGGCTGCAGAGGCGGCGTCCGGCTCCTAAGGTGGAAACAGGAACATCGAGCCACAACGACGTGGATCTGAGCTGGATCCCTCAGGAGACGCTCAACCAGATCAGTACGTATCACTCTACTGCAGGACAGGCGGTCTAGTCCAAGGCCGCCCCCACAGTGACCTTTGAACCCTCAGAGCTTGTGGTTCACTTACCTTCCTCTCTGTCTCTCTCTTTCCTTGCTGTCGTGTTTTTCCTGCGTCTTCAGTGCAGAGCCGCAGAGGTGAGGCTGCTGCATGCGTCCGTCCTGGTGTGTGTGTGTGGTGTGTGTGTGTGTGTGTGTGTGTGTGTGTGTGTGTGTGTGTGAGAGAGACAGGAAGCTGATTTCTACTTCTGCAGCTCTATGATCCAGTTGATTCCTCTGGATCTCTTTCTCTGCTGCTTCTCAACATTTCTCCCTTTTTCTACTTGATCCTTCAGAATCAGTGAAACTTTGTTTAAACAACTGATGAAACATTTTCTCCAGGAAATCTATAAACTCTGAGAGCTTCTTCAGCCATCAGGGACTAAAATCCTGTTTCCTGTCAAACTGGAGTTTAGAGGAATCAGTGGATCCCTGTTGATACTTGACCTTCACTAGAATTAAAATTCTTTAACAATCCATTTAGATCATTTATCTTCAAAACAATTTAACCCTTGTTGACTGGAAGTGTCGTCGCTGACACATCTAAATTTGCAGTACCGTAATTCCGCCACACGTGGCGCTATCTGAAAAATTCCAACGGTTTCTGAAAGGGGAGGCGCTGTGCTTTCCAGCAAGTATCGGGTTAATACGGAAATGTCGCAGCTGCAGCTGTAGTGAGTATAATTAATCAGGGGGTCACTCTGTTAATAGACGGTATATTTCAGAAGTAACTTGCTGGATATTGAAAGTTCCGGTTGTTATGGATACATGGGTAAGTATATAATCTCACAGGACATTTAAAGAACTACTTACAATTAAAATAAGGAAGATTTATTTACGCAGACGTTCAAAAATCCGGCGTTAAAGGGTTAAACCTGTAGCCTGTCTGCTGACCCCCAGCCTGTCTGCTGACCCCCCAGCCTGTCTGCTGACCCCCCAGCCTGTCTGCTGACCCCCAGCCTCCCCAGCCTGTCTGCTGACCCCCAGCCTGTCTGCAGACCCCCAGCCTCCCCAGCCTGTCTGCAGACCCCCAGCCTTTCTGCAGACCCCCAGCCTCCCCAGCCTGTCTGCTGCCCAGCCTCCCAGCCGTCTGCAGCCCCAGCCTGTCTGCAGACCCCAGCTCCCAGCTGTGCTGACCCAGCCTGTCTGCAGACCCGCCCAGCTCTCCCCCAGCTTTCTGCAGACCCCAGCCTCCCAGCCTGTCTGCTGACCCCCAGCCTCCCCAGCCTGTCTGCAGACCCCCAGCCTGTCTGCAGACCCCAGCCCCCAGCCTGTCTGCTGACCCCCAGCCTCCCCAGCCTGTCTGCTGACCCCCAGCCTGTCTGCTGACCCCCCAGCCTGTCTGCTGACCCCCCAGCCTGTCTGCTGACCCCCAGCCTGTCTGCAGACCCCCAGCCTGTCTGCTGACCCCCCAGCCTGTCTGCAGACCCCCCAGCCTGTCTGCTGACCCCCAGCCTGTCTGCAGACCCCCAGCCTCCCCAGCCTGTCTGCTGACCCCCAGCCTGTCTGCAGACCCCAGCCTGTCTGCTGACCCCCAGCCTCCCCAGCCTGTCTGCTGACCCCCAGCCTGTCTGCAGACCCCCCAGCCTGTCTGCTGACCCCCAGCCTGTCTGCTGACCCCCAGCCTCCCCAGCCTGTCTGCTGACCCCCAGCCTGTCTGCAGACCCCCCTCAGCCTGTCTGCTGACCCCCCAGCCTGTCTGCTGACCCCCAGCCTGTCTGCAGACCCCCAGCCTGTCTGCTGACCCCCCAGCCTGTCTGCAGACCCCCAGCCTGTCTGCAGACCCCCCAGCCTGTCTGCTGACCCCCAGCCTCCCAGCCTGTCTGCTGACCCCCAGCCTGTCTGCAGACCCCCCTCTCAGCCTGTCTGCTGACCCCCAGCCTGTCTGCTGACCCCCAGCCTGTCTGCGACCCCCAGCCTGTCTGCTGACCCCCCAGCCTGTCTGCAGACCCCCAGCCTGTCTGCTGACCCCCAGCCTGTCTGCTGACCCCAGCCTCCCAGCCTGTCTGCTGACCCCCAGCCTGTCTGCAGACCCCCCAGCCTGTCTGCTGACCCCCAGCCTCCCCAGCCTGTCTGACTGACCCCCAGCCTGTCTGCAGACCCCCCAGCCTGTCTGCTGACCCCCAGCCTGTCTGCTGACCCCCAGCCTGTCTGCTGACCCCCAGCCTCCCCAGCCTGTCTGCTGACCCCCAGCCTGTCTGCTGACCCCCTCTCAGCCTGTCTGCTGACCCCCCAGCCTGTCTGCTGACCCCCAGCCTGTCTGCTGACCCCCAGCCTGTCTGCTGACCCCCCAGCCTGTCTGCTGACCCCCAGCCTGTCTGCTGACCCCCCAGCCTGTCTGCTGACCCCAGCCTCCCCAGCCTGTCTGCTGACCCCCAGCCTGTCTGCAGACCCCCTTCAGCCTGTCTGCTGACCCCCAGCCTGTCTGCTGACCCCCAGCCTGTCTGCTGACCCCCCAGCCTGTCTGCTGACCCCCAGCCTGTCTGCTGACCCCCCAGCCTGTCTGCTGACCCCCAGCCTGTCTGCTGACCCCCAGCCCCCAGCCTGTCTGCTGACCCCCAGCCTGTCTGCTGACCCCCAGCCTGTCTGCTGACCCCCCAGCCTGTCTGCTGACCCCCAGCCTCCCCAGCCTGTCTGCTGACCCCCAGCCTGTCTGCTGACCCCCCAGCCTGTCTGCTGACCCCCCAGCCTGTCGGTTCACGCTGAGCGTTTCCTGCTGATGTTGTGATGTTGAGCCAGATTCTCGTTTCGTTCTCCAGACAAAGCTTCTCCCAGACGATCTCCTCGCAAGCGGAACCAGAAACGCTCGGCCGGCTCAGACGAGTGACGGGCGCCATGGCAACCCTTCGTCTGTCCGCCATGACAGGAGGAAGAGGAGGACTGAGGACCGTCTGGGCGCTCAGTCCGTCCGTCTGTCTGCTGAGGAACTTGAACCAGTGCCAAGCACAGCGACGGCTGGCTCCACTTTCAGCTTAAAGACTGTCCAACACACACACACACACACCCCACACACACACACACACGACTCCACTGCTTTCAGTTAAAGGTTGTTTTGTTTTTTCTAACCAGAGGAGAGGATTTGTTGTTTTCTAAGACTCCGCCTGCTGTTTCCTCTCTGCCTCATGCATCACTTTCAGCTTCAGGATGTTTGAGCAGCTTTTGTCGACTCGGCAGGTTAAACACTGGTTGGTTGGTTAGTCGCTCTGACCCGGTTCCTCTTCAGATGAACTTTCATCTCCTGCTTCTCTTTAGTTTCAGGGTTTGAATCTGAAACGTTGTCAACATTTGGATCTCTTTGAATTTTTCAAACTTTCTGTCAATCTTTTAGTTTTTTATGTTGGAAAATCTATCTTACATTTATGTCACCAAACATCCTGATATCTGATCAGAAAACCTCTAAATTTGATTGATTAAGGTGAATTTTTATGCTGTTAATGATTTCTCCCTGAAATCTGGATTAATCCAGAATAAAAACAGGTTAAATCTGCAGCCTGGTGGATTAAAAAGGTCATCAGGTATTTTATGGTTTGTTTCTTGACGCTGGGCTCCTGTACAGGTGATCTGGAGGTCCAGTTAAAACCTGCTGAACGGTTTCGCTCCAAGCGGCCCGTCTGGACCCTGAACCTGCTCCATCGGGTCGGGAAGACGTTGAACTGGAAGCACTGGTTTCTGGAAAGTAAAGCGGCTAATTTACTCCAGTTTGGTCTTAAATGGGCGGGGCTTGTGTGGTCTGACTCACCACCAGGGGGCGGTGTTTGCTGTTCAGGGCTGTTTGTTGGATTCTGTTAATTTGAATTTTACTGTGAAGAATCGAACAAGCAGCAGAGACTCGGCTCCTCCTGGACCGACTTCATTCAGTTTCAGGCTTTTTCTTTGATTTGCTTTTGAAGATGCAGAAAATAAACTGATGATTTGCTGTAAAACTGATTCTGTTTTCTTTTCAAAATATCATTTTTGCTCCAATTTTCTTTTTTTTATTGAACAACCTACAAATGATATTTTATATTTTCAGTGCCATTTTATTTAAATAACCATGCGTCACAGACAAATATTCAGTTTGCAAGCCTTTAATTTGCCACCAGATGTCGCTATATCTTTGTTTTTCATAAAATTCCTATTTTTTTTATTGGCCAAAATAGATTTTAGGACGAGTTAAATGTTCATTTATGTATTCTGAAACCATCAAATAACACTTAAATTTAAATTCTCAAACATTTTAGGTTTGTGGTTTGTGTTTAAATTCATTAATTGGAGGCACAAGCAGCAGCTTAGTTCACTTGAGCTTTTGGTCGGCTGTCGCCTTCCTGTGAACGATGCCCCTTAGATTCTCTGTCTGGTTCTGGTCAGGCCCGTTTACTGGTGTTACCATGGTTACTCAAGCAGATGTTGGTACTGTTGGCAGTGTGGACTGGTACCAGGTCCTGCTGGAAAGTGAAATCATCTCCAGGTGAGCAGAGGGAACCATGAAGTCCTGAACGTTCTGGTAGATGTTTCCTTGAAACCACAGTGGACCAGAACCAGCAGAAAACATGGCGACCCAAACCAACAGAACCAGAGATCATCGTCCTAAATCTGGAGGAAAACAAGACTTTAAAAGAAAACAAAAACTGCTGCAGAAAAAGGGGGTCAGGATGTAAATGCTAATGCTGCCTCCACAATAAAGTGACTCATTAAAATTTTTTTGTCAAATCATTTTTTTTTTGCCATTGTTCACATTTCCAAATAAACGCGACCTGACCCATATGTGTTCTGCAGTGTGAACGGGCCAACGGCCTGAAAGTGTCCCGCATGCGCAGTAGAGGGCGCTATAGCGTCAGGGTTTTCAGTGTTCTGACCAAATAGGTCAGTCAAGCTTTATTAACAAACCAGCGTTCTGACAACTATCCCAGCATGCACTACGTGCTTCTTCTTCTACGGGCGAAAATGAAGTCGGCGGCTGCTGACCGTAGCTGTTAGACCTGTTGTAGCTCAATATTGGTCCATATATAAGGAGCACCGGGTTATAAGGCGCACTGTCGCTTTTGAGGAAGTTGAAAGTTTTTAGGTTTATAGTGCGGAAAATACGTTGAGCAATTTTATGGCTCTGATGGGATGTGATATGGAGAGGAAATTTGTTTTAACTCCAGTGGTTTCAGAAAAAACTATAGAGATATATGTCATGCTCTACCTTTTATATTCTGATATTTATCTTATCCTTTCCACTATTTAAGCCTATTTTCTTAGTTTTTATTATCTATGGTTCTGCCAACCGCAGTAAAAAGAAGTGCTCAGTGTTTCCGGAAGTAAACATGGAAGCTAACGGGTGAGCATAGCTTACTTTAAATTTTACTTTCTGATATAGAAAGACAAACATCCATGAACTGTTTCTGTAGCTCGCTGCGAGTGGTTGACCTACAGAGTAGAAATGCATTACGACGAATTTGGGTTTACGGAAGCTAAATAAATACCAGTAGCTCCAAGCACATAGAAATGACATGGGTTAGCTTGTTGTTAGCAATAGCATTAAGTAATGACTTAAAACAATGTTAAGAATTACGAAATTAAAATACTAAAACACTATTTTAACATTTAAGTAAAATAGAAATTTTACTTAAAATTAGTATTTTAATTCATTCTTATTTTACGGATTCTGTTTGAGCACTTCCGCATTTTTTTAGCCACATAGACACTTCCGGTGCGCAGGCAACGTGTTAGCAGTGGCTCCTTGGTCGCTACAGAACTATTAAGGACCTTATAGAATTATTCATACGTCCTTAAAAGCTCCAACAATGACAAAGGTTTTAAGCTGGATGTGTCAAACTTCAGAAAAAACTTCAAAGGTAAGTTAAATCAAATGTGTTAATCTACTCTACAAAGATGCTCTGTAAACCTTAAGCATATATATGTGAATATGAGAATAAATACCCACAGCAACAGTCAGAAACTTAACTTTGTTTTTTATCAATAAACATTAAAGACAAACAGAGATTAGCAGTAACATTCAGCAGCAGGACGTCAGGGTTTGGCTCATTTGTGTCAAGTAAAGCAAACTGTCTTGGACCTCAAAAAATTCAACAACACAAACAATCAAGAGTGAGTATTTCAAGTCAGACAACAAGATGAGGTTCTCCTTGTGCTACAGTTTGGACTGAAATGGTTCCGTGAAGTTTAGCTGAACCGTGTTCCTCAGTGAGGACCGGCAGACAGGTTCTTAAAATTCACACACGCTTTCTCATTTTGAACGCATTTAGTTACATTACAGACACAACATAATACATTTATTCACAATAATAGTACAAGAAAAATATCATTATTGACAAGAAACTGACCTATTCTTTGTGGAAGTGGTGTTTTTTGTAGAACCCTGGCAGTACCAGCAGGGGGGGCTGTTCTGCCTGCTTTCCATTTGCCTTATTAATTTCCAAATGAACTAACTTGAATAATTCTTATTAACTAACTTGAACAATTCTTCTTTTAAGTCGGCGTTTTGACTTAGAATTTTAATAATATGGCTGTCACCTCACTAAGCCACAGTAAAAGTCACGGGAACAAATTTCAAATCAAATCCGTCAAACACATTGTGTAACTCACTGTAAACCCGTCAGCGGGAAATAATTGGCCTGTTTTGCTAACAGAAACTAGCCTAGAGACGGAGAAGAAGAAGTTAATTTTCTGAGTTGCAGTTCAGAAAACGCTAAGCTGAATGCGATGAACACAACACGGTGAACACTGCCCCCTACTGTCCGTCTCCATGTTGACAACACAAGTAGTTAGATTTGCTCACATTTTCCATCTCCTTCTATATTTAAAACAAGCTTAGATTATTCCAGACTACTGAATAATCTTTAAAAAATTAGTAAATTCTTAAAATCTCCCCACCAACTCTGTAAAATTTATATTTTTCCACTTCTTCTGCACCTCCTGTTCACATGCAAACTTAGATTTGCCTGTGGTGTATCTGTGGTAACATGATGTCCAAAGAGGATTAAGGAACCTGTTGGACATGTCCTCCTCCGTCCTTCTACGACTTACAAATCAGAACCGTTTGTTATTTTGTTCACCCAATGTTGTCTTCTACAAAATGTAAATTTAGTAAGCTTCATTTTATTCCCACCTGCTTTTTCAGGACTTGTATAAAATTGTTTTGATAGTAAACCATCAGGTTGTGTAAATACAGACTTTTTCTTTTACAAAATGGCAGTTATAAATATGTGGAGCAGAGCAGTGTGACCTGAGAATCCAGTTTCAACCCGTTTTTTTTCTTTTTTTCTGAAAGATTTAAGGTTACAAACATCATGTTGACTGGCAATAAAAGCGTATTTTTCACAAAACTGAAATATTTTCAGTTCACGATTGTAAATGTTGGAAACAGAAGCCCAGGATCGTCCTGCAGCATCCAAACCCACATGTAAGAGCAGGAGAGTTGAGCGGGTCTTTTTTAATAGAACCTGAATTAGCTTATGTTTTTACAGTTTATCTCAATAATGTTTGGCTCCATTTTCCAGATTGGTTCATCCAATCAGCTGAGAGCAACAGATTGGACCTTTACCTGAAGGAACAGGAAGTTCTTGTTCTGTTTCGGTTCCTCTGGAGAACCGACAACGAACCATCTGAGTTAAATCCAGTTATAGGTCCAATTTAAAACAGACCACAGTTTATCTGAGCAAAGCCACATTTCCAGTCTATCTGAACGCTGCTGCCCCCTAGCGGACAGGAGTGTACAGTGTTCCTCCCAGTCCCAGGTACTCCAGGTTCTCTGCTGCAGGGAGGAACATGCCGTTCCCAGTGAGCGGCCCAGTCTGCGGCGAGAAGGCAGCCTGGTAGTCGGCCTGGTAGTCGGGGTTCGTCCAGGGGGAGCGAGTTTTGGTTGGTGTTCAGGTACTCCGGTCTGGAGAAGTTGGTCTCGGCCTCCTGGGAGGACAGCGACACGGGGCCCCAGCCCTCCGTCAGGTCCTCGTAGTTGGGATTGTAGATATCGGACAGCCTGCTGCTGGTTTCACTCCCAGGCTGGTTAACGTACTCTGGAACACAAACATCAGGGATATTTATTTAGATCCTGGACTTGGGAACTTTGGTGAAACTCTTTGTTTCAATTAGCAAAGTATCCAAAATGCATCTGACTCGTATCCTGTCTGTTTGACTCCATTATTGCTGATCAGAACCTACCGTGACCATCCAGGTCTTTGTCCAGCGCGTTCTGGGTCGGGTCGGAGATGTACCGGAGAGCGATGCTGTTCTCTCTCACCGGATGCCCATTCTAAAAAAATACGTCAGACGGATCAGTGTTCATGTTGGACAAAGCATTTCCATTATTTCACTTTACGTATTGTTCTGCCCCCTTGTGGCCGGCCGGCAGTAATGTGTGCTGAAATCAGACATAAGAGCAGACCCCGCATTGGCTGCTCTGGCGCAGGAAATACGGCGGCCATCTTGGAGCGGTCGTCCCTTCTACTTGGCTAAACCAAAACAGCAGAAGATGAAGCCTCAACACCGCCAGATGTTTTAGTTCAGATCAATGGATTATTTACGTGAGACCTCAGGGGGAAACGTTTCACAAGTAAGATGAACATATTATTGTTTACATTTTGTAATTAGAATATTATTTTAATATATTTATGTCCACCAGCAAAATGCCAGCTAGTATTAGCTACAGTAGCCATCACTGAGGTTCAGCCCCGCGATAAAGGATAACTGAGATTTTGTAAATTTGAAAAAAGTTTTAATTATTCCCTAACATTGATTTAGATTATCCAACTCAAGAGTCTACATTAGAAATAAAACAGTATTACATATAATTATAAATATTCTAATATCATATGTTATAACATTCAAAAGTAAATATTATACAGGTGTCAAGTATATTATTTATATGTAATTCTTTTACTTTGTCAGAAGTAAGATACCAAATCTCCTGTTTTAATTTTGAAGGTTTCATAAAGACACGATGTGAGGAAGAAGAGGGAGAATTAAAGAGAGACGGATTCACTGCTCTACGTCTGATCAGCAGCGACAGGTGAGAGCAGTTCATCAGGCGTCTTATTTACTACGGCTAAAATCCCAACACCAACAAATCCGGCTGTGGTTTAAGATATAAAACAAAAAATGTTGATACATTTATGGTAAATATGTGAACAAAATTAATGTTTTAAATATCTAAGCTGCAAAAACCAGAGACAGAAAGAAAGGAAGAATGGAAAGGAAGGAACAAGGAAAGTAATTAAGGAAGGTAGGAAGGGAAAAAAAACGTACAAATGAAAGCATGACAAAGGAAAGAACAAAGGAAGGAATAAATAAATAAAAGTTCCTCGTTTCTCTTATTAGACAATGAAGGATGGAAGGACACAAGGAAGTATACTAGGAAGGAACAGGAAAGAAGGAAGAACATAAAACATGACCAAATGGAAAAGAGGTTACAAATTCAACATCCTTCATATTTTTGACCTGGAATGTTACTGAAGTTAAAGTCCAGATTTTTCCAGACTACTCAGAAATCCTGATTTATGTAATTTAATTTTGTGTTAACAATTTTATTAACTGATATTATGATTTTATAAGGATCAGTTTATTGATTGGTGGCGGCCATGTTGGATTCAGAGACCCAGCCGGTGAGGAACCTTGGACTTTCCGGGTCAGAATGAAAACCCCAGGACTTTGTTCAGGTTGTGGTTCAGTTAGCATCAGAGTTTTTACCGGCGGGATGCAGGCCTCGCTGCCCTGGCGGTTTATCCGTTTGTACGGCAGCAGGTATTCATCGGCGTCAATGACGTCGTCATCAGAGCTCAGCAGGCGGGAGAAAAGCCTACGGTCGGACGGAGTCGGCAGGTTGCCCTGGGAAACAAGTCAGAGATTTGATTAGATTCACTTCTTCATGTTCAGTTACTTAATGAAAAATATTTATATTTTGATTTTGGACTCTATGGACATATTTTTTGAAAAGTAAAGTGAAAACCCAGAAATGTTCTGTTAGTGTTTTACAGTAGGATCAGGTGGAGCGGGTGGAGGCGGTGGCGTTACCTGTATGACCAGGTACCTGGACGGGTCCCGGGCCATCTGGGAGAACTCGCCCACCAGCTCTCTGAACCTGGGTCTGCTGGACGGGTCGATCATCCAGCCTGCAGGCAGACAGGGACGACACACTACCATGAGGAAGCAGCCCCAGCCAGCCTGCAGCGCCACCTGCAGGGTCAGCTCTTACACTTCAGGATGATCATGTAGACTTCGATGGTGCAGATGGGAGGCTGTGGCAGACGCTCTCCGTTCTCCAGCACTGAGGCGATTTCCTTGGCTGGGATGCCGTCGTACGGTTTGGATCCGAACGTCATCAACTCCCAGACCGTCACACCTGCAGAGACAGGAGTGACTTTAGCTACGTTAGCCTAGCACCTAGCCTAGCAATAACACCGCATAAACAGAAAAAGAACAATTTCCTTATTTTCTGCAGGAACACACTTAGCCATTTATAGCTAGAATGACTCGTAGCTGTCCTGTCAACAGATTCTTCTAACCAATTTGTGGGTCTCAGGTAGATAAAATATCACCTGAACTTTGACCCCAAATCCCAGATGAGGTAGAAAGGAGGCTTCAGAGATGCAGAACAGAGAGAGAAGGAAGAAGTTCAAGTTCCATCGATCATATCCCCTACTCCAACATCTTTCAGACCTCGCAGCCAACCAGGGGTTTAAAGAGGAGCAGCAAAAGCAAATGAGGCGGATTAGCAAAGCATGCTAACTGATGGAGTCATCCAGGATGTGTTGCTGTGTTACTAACGTTTCTGGTGCCTGAATGTTGAGCTATTGGGCTGCAACAGTCTCCAGTCAGAAGCTTCTTCAGATTTGTGGCTCGACTGACTGCTACTGGAGAAACTACCTGAGCTCCATAAATCAACACCCATCCTTTCAACGCATGATGGGATTTCAGCTAAACTAAGAGCCCTCAGTTTTAACTTTTAGTAACAAATCACTCATTCTAGATGCAAACAGGAAAACTGGTAAGATTTCAGACTAAATACAATCAGGAATAAATCAATATAATCAGGATTACATGCCAACACTGATGTGCATCATCTGTTCTCATTCTGCTTTGAGTCTCAAGCATTTAACATCTGAACAAGAGATGATCACGTGCAATCAATATTCACTAATGGTGTAAAAATATCTTATTCAGTCTCGATCCTCTGGCTGTACGGTTCCAGATGTTTAAACCAGCTAACAGGAGGCAGAGGGTGAAGGCAGGTAGGGGGCGCTGTGGGGACGATTCCTCACCGTAGCTCCACACGTCGCTCTGATGGGTGTAGGTCCACTGGAGGATCGACTCCAAAGCCATCCACTTGATGGGAACCTGCTCACAGAGAAGCAGCGGGTGATTCAACTCCGACATGTTTTCAGTCCAAACAGCAAACAGAAACCTGTCAGGTGTTGCCACGGCACCTTTCCTCCGTCAGCGTGATATTCCTTCTCATCAGCCGTCAGCAGCTTGGACAGACCGAAGTCCGTGATCTTGACGTGGTTCGGGTTTTTCAGCAGGACGTTCCTGGCTGCCAGGTCGCGGTGCACCAGGTGGCGCTCTTCCAGGTAGTTCATCCCCTGAACCAGCAGGACGCAGCGTGTCATTTAACAAACCAGAACTAACCGGTAAATAGATAAATAAATATTTGAATGTCTGGGAAAGGTTCCCCAGACCGTGTGATCCAGAACAACCCAAATTCACTCTAATCCCATTTACATTTTCCCAGCATCTAAACATTTCAGATGGGACTGAAGAGATTAACACTCCTTCATCCTGATGCGTTCAGGCTAACGAGCCTCAGCAGGATTACCGAGCGCCGAGGTTCCTGGCTCACCTTGGCGATCTGAACACACCAGTTCAGCAGCCACTGGCCGCAGATCCGCTCCTGGTGCTGCCGGACGTAGTCCAGCAGGCAGCCGTACGGCATCAGCTGCGTCACCAGCTGCACCGCCGACGTCAGGCAGATGCCCAGCAGGCGGCAGACGTGAGGATGGTCCACGCTGGCCATCACGTACGCCTCCTGCAGGGAAACCCGCAGAGTCACAAACACCAATGGTCCACGAATATCACGCATTCATCAGGTCATCTTTAATAAAGAATTACTTTATAAAATAAAAAACGGTTTGATGCTGTAAGAATTAATTATATGTATATATAACTAGAGAAATATGAAAGTATGAATTGTTTTAATTTATATTAATAGTTGATAAAGAGAAGAACTTTGCAGATATTTAGGTGGTCAGATATATTTAGATAATTAAAAACTCATTTAAAAATATACAAAGTTATAGTTATGTGATGTGAAATGTTTGTTCCAAAAACTAAAAAATACTACATTATTTCAAAAATTTATGAAGTGATTTTAGAAATTCACTTTATGAAACCACAAAATAATGTTAATTTGTTCATGTCATATTAATTCTGATTTATGCTACAATTAAAACAGAGATGGCAGAAATTCAAATAAATACATTTTATTTATCTTTCTGCCCTTTTTTCATCCTTTGAATTTTGAATTTATCAAGTGAAAATTGTCCTACATGAGTTTCCTATTTATGTAAATGTTTTCACTTGCTAACATTTTGAACTTAAAATATTAATTCTGAAAACATTTCAATACAAATCTCTGTTTATCCAAATATCCACTGCTACACTTAAGTTCTGTTTTGTGATAGAAGTTTTCTGTATTTTCTTTGTATTATTGTCCAGTGCAACATGTTCAGAGGTATTGTGGCTCAACATCCATTCCCATCAATCACCCTTTAACTGTGAATGCTACATATGCAGCGTTTTGTCACGTATGGTAGGAAACAGCAGCTGTTGGAGATGAGATGAGTCCTACAGTGATGTACAACATGATCTCTGATGGTTTGAAATGAAGACCTGAAGGATACCGACAGAAAACTGTTGAATATCCTGTTTAAAGAATGTAAATCCATTAACGTTTCTCCGCTAATGAATCACATCGGCCTGTGGGATCAGCAGTAAGCTCAGGATTGGTTTCTGATTAACGATGAGAAAATCTGGGCAGAAACAAAAACAGTAATCCTAATAAATACTGGTGCTGTCCAAAGGGAACAGACCCAACACCTCACTGAGTGAGCCGTGTTCTTTCTGTTCAGTTAAAGATGTAAAACACAAGACTAGATGAAGGTGGGAGTCCCACCACGGCTCTTGAGCAAACCGAACC
Organism: Poecilia picta; assembly: GCA_033032245.1. Classification (NCBI taxonomy): domain Eukaryota; kingdom Metazoa; phylum Chordata; class Actinopteri; order Cyprinodontiformes; family Poeciliidae; genus Poecilia; species Poecilia picta. The sequence continues at coordinate 26,529,627 of CM065372.1, forward strand.
AGAGGAGAAGCAACGCCTTACGTCCAGAACTTCCTGGTTGACTTTCGGTGACGTAGCCTCTCTCAGAACTTTGATGGCGACTGGGATCCGGATGTTTTCTCCATCAGGGTTCCACAAACCCTGAACAGGGAGGCATGAAGTGAGTTATTTCATCATCTCAGGAGGAGAGAGTTTCTAACAAGGTCTTCTGCTTTCAGTGATTGTTGGCACCTTATAGACCGTCCCAAAGGCCCCGGAGCCCAGAATCGGTCCTTCTTGAACTCTGTCTCCTTCAGGATTCTCAGGAAGGCCTGGTTGGGAGCCTGACCGCTCGGACTTAACGGCTCCACCAGCTGAAAGGTGTCCAACAACATTAGGCACAACCAGCTTCGGACTCAGACAGTTTGTCTCCGTTTAACGTTGTCAAATCACTTCCAAAGCCAGAGTTTTGGTTCAAGAGTGATGCTCACCTCCTTCTCTTGGAGCAGGCGCCGTATTGTCCTCTTCCTTTTGATCCGCCGGCGCCGCAGCAGAACCAGGATGAGCAGCGCCACAATTACAGTGATCAGGAGTCCACTGATCACACCCACTGCCAGCGAGGAGTGTCCGTTAATGCTGGTGGGAAACAAAGAGACCAAAAAACAGATGAGTCAAAAAAGGTCTGTTTTGTACACCTTCTGATCCAAACTGAAAGAAATCATCATGTGAACTTCCAGGGGCATTTACATCGACATAATCTGATTAATTCCTGATCAATATGATGTCATTATTTCTGTCCCGCCCAATGACTCACAGGAAGGTTGACTGGTGTGAAGACGGCTAAGCTAACCCAACAGACTGATGCTGTTTGGACAGAGCATTGCTACCGAATTTGGTGTTGATGTGTAAATTATTTATTTTGTTCTATTTTCTCTCCAAAGAAGTTGGTAAGTTCACAACTGATCCTGTTGGTCTATGGAAAGCCATTTGCGCCAAAATTAAGTAAATAAATAAATGGGTGAAATAAATAAAAAATGAGTAAAATAAATTAAAAAATGAACAAAGAGTGAAATAAATTTAAAAAATGGTTAAATAAATAATTTCTCTTTTTCATTAACCCAATGTTTTATTTCTCTTTTTCATTTAACCACTTTTCAATTTTCCTTTTTCATTAACCCACTTTTTAATTTATTTATTTTCCATATTATCAATTTCTCTATTCCCCTTTTTCTTTTCTCTATTTTTAATTTATCCACTTTTGAATAATCTCTTTTTCTATTTTCCCATTTTTCATTAATCTATTCTTTAATTTAACCCTTTTCCCATTTCTTTTTTCCATTAACCCAATTTCCCATTTCCCTGTTTAATTAATCAATTTCTCACATTTCCCTTTTTTACTTACCCAGTTTTATTGTCTCTATTTTTCATTTAACATGTGTTTGAAAAATTGTTAATTTTCCCATTTTCCAATTTCCCTTATTCATTTAGTATTTCCTTATTATCTTATTTATCACATTCTATTTTCCCCCTCTTGGAAAAAGGGCGAAAAGACTAAATGCAAATGAGGAGAGGCTCGTCATCAGGCTACAACTTCACCAATTGGTTGGTTAGCGTCACCGTACTTTGCTTCAAGAAAGATGGCGACCTACTAACTAGTTATCAATAAGCTGAAGCTCATTAACTGCATTAGAAATGGTGTTATTACTCCTGACTTTACTTTTCGTGTGGCGCTCAGACGGAACGTGTTTCAGCTCGCGGCTCTCATGGACTCAGAGCTTCACGTCGGGATTTTTATAGTTTGAACGAAGCGGCCGCTGAACTTGGCTTACGATTGAGGTTCGGGACCTTGTAGCTACCAGCTGTGATCCAACTATAAGGATAAATTTACTGAACATCTAAGTGAACTGCAATATCCAGAGGCTCTACGGAGAATCGAGCTGAGAGCATGAGAGTGACCAGCCTTGGAGATCTGCATGGAGGACATCTTTCAGACATGGACGCTGCTGTCCGTCCAGGATCCTCTGGTTGTCCAGATGTTACCCGGTAAGATACTCGCTGATGATGTTTGTTTTCCAACTAGTCATATTTAATCAATAGGGGTGATCAATTACGATCACGGAAGGTTTTGAGTTGATAATAGGTGACAAACTGAACGCCGCCAGGATGTTGAGACCAGCTCTGATCCAATGCATCTTATTAAGGATAAAATCAACAAAACGTGTTCAAATTAATGGCCTAACAACATTAACAATCTCACTAATTGTTGTTTAAACAAGGCGTGTGCATTTCAGTACCATTACAAAAATAAAAAGAGACTCAAAGACCCTGATGAGCAGAAGTTTAAATTGGCTCATCAACCACCCTGTGTTCATGAGGAGAGGCTTGTTTACGAGAAATAAATATGAAGCCTGGAAACCTAATATCTTAACGGACTGAATCCTTTGTGTTTTTAACTAATCTCTGCAAGCGATTGCCATGGCAACAGGTTGATTAGATGACATTAAAAAGTTAGAGGTTTAGAGTCATCCCCATTGTTTTATCTTTGTTTACCTTTGCTGGGATGCATCACAGCTACTGTAGTTTATGAACGTTCAATAAACGACAAACGTGGACTAACTATCTCATTAGTCTGTGACTATATTTCATTAAGTAACAAACAAATGGCTTCTACCGCAATAATTATGTGAAATTAAATATATTGTATAAAGTTTTGTGCGCTCTGGCATCTTGCTTTGAGTCTGAGAGGCCTTTTCCTGTATCAAACATGGTATTTGTTTAGTGGAAATATTGATGCGATAAAACTCTCTCCAATATTACCTTAAAACTTTTAAAGCTCCACTGTTGAAAATGAGAAGCTGACATTCACAAATGACATTGAAATAAATTCTAGTCCAACTTCTGGTCTGTTGCAATTCCTCTGGATCCTGTTGAAGGAAAAATATACCAACTTCACAAGACGTGGCTTTAACCCAACTCCTGTCAGTCGGAAGTTTCTCATATTTAGGTCATCAAACCAAAGTTCAGATCTACCATAACTGACTGACAGTTATGCTGATCGCCACCAGGTCAGAAGTACAGCGCAGCACATTCATTAATGTTTCCATCATGTATGTTTTCAGATGCAGACCATCCTGCAGGCCTCTGGTCTCAGTGTTTCCAGCTTCAGGATGACCAGAGACCTTCACCTTTCTGGAGCAGAAACACTCAACCAAATGCTCTGGTGACACTTTCATTTTAAAAAATGTGGCTGTTCTTATAGTATTGATATACAAGAATGTCTGTAATTCACTGTTTTGAATAAACAAAATATGTTTATTATGAAATCTGTGTCCCTTCTCATCTGTGAAGTTCTAATTTAATCAAATCTCATGTTTCCACATCCCAGAGACAATAAAATGTTTTGTTTGTGGCTTAAAATAAACAAAGGAATCTTAATAAAACAAACTACAAAAATAGAATACAGATTGAAAGTTTTTGACCTGTTTTATTTTTTTGGTTTTATTACACTGAATGTTCTTCAACATGAAGCTAAACAGTGAGTGGAGTACATTGTATGTAGGACAAGGTAGAAACGAACAAACATGACATATTGGCTTCTTAATAGTAACCCTAACAGTTATTTTACTCAGTTTAGTTTATTGAATAATTGTGTTCACTTGGAGACGCCTTCAATTGGAAATCTGTAATCTGAAGTGTCAGTGAAATACTTTAACCAGTCAGTCTTCAGGTCTGTCTCCCCTGCATGTTTCAGGCCTCAGTAAATGTCTGATGGATGAGCTAATGCTATCGTCTGTATCAGGCGCTCTGGAACAAACACTTTAAAATGTAAAATGTTAATGTCCTGTGTAACAGAGTGATATAGACAAATGTTTTCATCTCATTGTGTTATTTTCACTCTATAGCTGAAGTTCATCACATTTCTGGATATTCTGTGTTTCAGTTAAATTAAAGTTAGCAGGTTTTTAATCAGGCCACAACACCCTGTGTGTGTTGGGTTTAAGAAAACAGGATGATCTGTTTGAGCCCCAGCATTCATGTTTCCTCTGATGTTTGGTGAACTCTTCTCTGCGGAGGTCGTCCATCTCTCTGGTTCTTCCTGAAGGACCCATCAGGAGTTCTGGTGCTGCTCACAGTGCAGACGTTTCTCCTCACTGTTCGCTGTGTCAGCTGTGGTCCATCTCAGCCAGAACCTCCACAGTCATTCTGATCCTTCGCCTTTGAATAAACATAACAGAATATGTTCTGGGTGTTATTTATGACTTATTTGTTAATTGAAACAATGTTTAATATCAAGATGAATTTATTTCCTTAACAGTTCCTCCTCCTGTTCCATCAGAAGGGCAGAGTTTAGGAGTGAATAATTACATTTACTCAAATATAGTTGAGTAACTTTTTAAAACTCAAATGAACTTTTAGGAATACTTACTATGCTGAACGTTTTACTTTTACTCAAGTCATTTTATTATGAAGAATCACTATTTAAATTTTTTTAAAATTTTGTCTTTAAATTACCAAAATTTCCACTGAAGTTTATATTTTGGGCCCTCTAATTGTGCAATGCTTTTAGATATTAAATAATTGATAACTTACTCAGTGTTACTCAGTACTTGTATACACTTTTTACCAAATGCTTCTTTACTCTTGTGTAATTTCTTATTCAGCTACTTTTTTATTTGAGTAAAAACATGTTGAAGTGCTGCTGCTATTCCTGGAGTAGAAATTGTGGGTCCACCTCTAAGGAACAGTAACCAAATGTTGAGGCACATGTTGACCAAAAACTGGGAAACTAAGGTGGCCACATTCACACATAACTACTGAGTCATATTTACTTTATATGCATAGACATGTATGCATGTGGGCCACAGTTGGCACAATTCAGGGATGTGACCAAGAGAGGCAAAGATTGTAGCAGGAATTCAACTTTTATCCATTCTGTACCCTCACTAAAGGTCAGATTACCTGTATTCAGGTTGTTAGGTAAAACAAGGCGATCGACTCTAAACCACTACTACCTTATTACTGTCGTTTAATGATCAACTTGTTGCCGTGGCAACCGCCTGCGTCCCACAAACCCAGCAGAGATTAGTTAAAAACACAAAGGATTCAAATGATATTAGGTTTTCAGGGTCTTTGAGTCTCTTTTTATTTTTGTAATGGTACTGAAATGCACACGCCTTGTTTAAACAACAATTAGTGAGATTGTTAATGTTGTTAGGCCATTAATTTGAACACGTTTTGTTGATTTTATCCTTAATAAGATGCATTGGATCAGAGCTGGTCTCAACATCCTGGCGGCGTTCAGTTTGTCACCTATTATCAACTCAAAACCTTCCGTGATCGTAATTGATCACCCCTATTGATTAAATATGACTAGTTGGAAAACAAACATCATCAGCGGTAGCTTACCGGGTAACGTCTGGGCAACCGGAGGATCCTGGACGGACAGCAGCGTCCATGTCTGAAAGATGTCCTCCATGCAGATCTCCAAGGCTGGTCACTCTCATGCTCTCAGCTCGATGCTCCGTAGAGCCTCTGGATATTGCAGTTCACTTAGATGTTCAGTAAATTTATCCTTATAGTTGGATCACAGCTGGTAGCTACAAGGTGTCCCGAACCTCAATCGTAAGCCAACTTCAGCGGCCGCTTCGTTCAAACTATAAAAATCCCGACGTGAAGCTCTGAGTCCATGAGAGCCGCGAGCTGAAACTCGTTCCGTCTGAGCGCCACACGAAAAGTAAAGTCAGGAGTAATAACACCAGTTTCTAATGCAGTTAATGAGCTTCAGCTTATTGATAACCCGGTAGTAGGTCGCCATCTTTCTTGAAGCAAAGTACGGTGACGCTAACCAACCAATTGGTGAAGTTGTAGCCTGATGACGAGCCTCTCCTCATTTGCATTTAGTCTTTTCGTCCTTTTTCCAGAGGGGGAAAATAGAATGTGATAAATAAGATAATAAGGAAATACTAAATGAATAAGGGAAATTGGAAAATGGGAAAATTAACAATTTTTCAAACATATTGTTGCACTAGCACCGCCACACCAGCAGGGGGGGAGGGGCGCACATGTTCGAGATAAGAGAGCTTTGGTAGAGTAAGAGAGTTCTGTGTGTGTAGGAGCTCATTCATTACAGTTCCTGGTCGTGTGTTTGTGACCGCACTTAAAATAAACGCTCAGCTTCCGAAGGAACCGTTTGGACTGTCTTTTGCTAGCTGCACCACACCGCTGTGAACCACGAGGGAGTTAACCCTGAAGTCCCCAACCTCTTCAGCCTTGGAGCTAGAAGGAGCTCCCCTGTGTTTCCCCCACGAAGTTTGGAGGTTCATCAGGAGAGGTTAACTCTGGCGACCATGAAGGGACTTCTGCAGGTCTGTGGTGTTTCACCGGTGAATTCAATACTCGGTAAAATAAACCGAGCAGAGACAGTTTAAGTAAATAAAGACGGCTAAAAGCTAAGGCTAAAGCGTGCGCAGACATGTACGGACAGGCTAAACAACATTATAACCCGTTCGTAGCATCGACAAATGCTCATGAAGATGAGGAGGAAACGACTGTGGTTACAGAAGAGGCAGAAAAACAGGGCTATGAAAGCTACAACCCGTTTGTTCACGACAATGAGCCCCCAGTTATTAAATGGGAAGCTATATGCCACACCACGGCACCATTCCCAGTTGCTAATACGAACCCTTTCGTTGAAGGAGGAGGGGTGACATCACCAAACCTACCACATCCAAGCATGAACCCGTTTACCACAGCTAATTTCGGGGATTTCGTCCACAGCACACCACTGTCTTGTCATTACCTCCACCAAACAAGTCCAACTCAGCCTCTTCTTAATTACAACCCATTCAAAGACGATCTGCATGGACATTTAAACCGGCAAACAGAGGCTCAGTTAACATCACATCAGTATGGCTTTGATCAACGCCGGGCTACATCTGAGAGCGAAGAGGAAGGCGAGACGCGGGAAAAGATCCCCACCTTACGCCCTGGGCAGTATGATGGCACGACCCCTTGGAAGGAGTTTCTACACCGGTTCGAAAGCTGCTCTGAGGCAAATTACTGGTCAGACAGAACAAAAACCATTCAACTAAAGTTCTGTTTAGTGGGGTCTGCAGGAGCTATTGTACATCGAAACCCGAGATCTTCTCAATGGGATTACCCCCGCCTAGTGGAGGAGATGGAGATCGCTTACAGCCCATCTTCAGAGTATGCAGCTGCTGTGGCTATAGAGCTAAGGCAACGGGTCCGCAGGTCAGGCGAGTCCCTTCATACCTTAAGAGATGACATCTATGGTAAAATAGCAGTGGCCTATGGTGACCGGACAGAAACCGAGCAAGATGCTATTGGTGTGGAGGTGTTTACTAATGCAGTGGGAAATGCAGAGATTGTGCAAAAGTTGTTGGAACAGCAGCCTCGTACCCTAGCCCAAGCTTATGAAATTGCCCGTCGCTATGAGGCTATTAAACAAGCTGCCAATAATGTTACTACTCTAATGCAAACAGGGGCACGTAACATTCCTGATAGAAGGCAGCGTGCTGCCGTGGTCAGAGATGGAAGAGTTGATGCACCACAAGAGTTTTCCCCATTCTCACACCGCTCTGAACATGGAACTTTTCCCTCCTGCAGCCCACAAGCCAGAAAGAGGGAGTTTAGGGCCATAAGAGGTGGAGTATTTCGCTGCAGGAACTGTTCCGGCATAGGCCATTTTCAAAAACAATGCCCTTCTCCTAGGAAGGTAACTAAAACACAAGCATTGTCTGATAGCTCTGACAACCAGGGGGCAACAGTGCTCCATCTCAAGACCAGCAACCAAGAAATGAACATTAACATGCAACTTTTCGGGCTCAATGTGTGCGCTGTCCTAGACAGTGGTGCCAGGAGAAGTGTGTTGCCTTTGAACATCTACAACTCGATCAACCCAGAGCTTCGACCCCCCACTGAACACAACCTCAGTGAGGACTCTTCTTGGTGTTGGGCCTGGGGATGTCCTTGTTCTGGGAGAAACCGAGGTTCCAGTTCAGATCACTAGCCGCTAAGTGACAGTAGATTTTCTGGTGGCTGACATCTCCCATAATGAAGCTTTACGTGGTCACCCATTCCTGATGCAGGCCAAAGCACGCCTTGACTTTGGTAACCAAAGCATCACCCTATTTGGCGAACAGGTTCCTTATTTCTCCATTCAAGGTAACTCGAGAGTACACACTGTTAGAGTTGCCCGAACTGTCATCGTTGAGCCAGGGAGGGAGTACATACTTAGAGGTGGAGCACATTTTAGAGGCCCCGTTCATGGAGAGTTGATGCTCAGCCCGACTAAGGGCTTTGTGGAGAGACATAAACTACTGGTGGCTCGTGTCCTAGTGACACCCGGGCTCTCCAAAGCCATACCAATTCGACTTTTCAATCCCGGTGCTACAGCAGTAACAATTAAGGAGGGGGCTGTGGCAGGATTTCTCCATCCTGTTAAAACCTTGCAGCCATCTGCTGCCACACAAGACGAACCACAGCTTCCGGTTCCTTCCACTGTTCTGCCACATTTGCATGAACTTTATGTCCAAAGCTCTCTCAACCTTACAGAAGCGGAAAAGTGCCATCTAGCGGAATTGCTGTGCAACTACAGCAGTGTGTTTTCTTCTGGATCTAATGATCTTGGCCGCACTAGTTTAGTCCAACACGATATAAATACCCGTCCTGGGGCGCCGGTCAAACTACCACCTCACCGGATGGCTGCGGAAAAACAACACAATGCAGAGCAACAGATCGAACAGAGTCTTCGTGATGGCCTGGCCCGTCGCAGTCACAGCAGCTGGGCATCACCTATTGTTATGGTCCGCAAAAAGGATGGTACGTATCGCCTTTGCATGGATTATAGAGCTCTTAATGACAATACTATTGAAGATGCTTATCCTCTCCCCCGTATTCAAGATACCCTCGATACCCTGTCATCTGCCAAGTGGTTCAGTACGCTTGACCTTGCCTCAGGGTACTGGCAAGTAGAACTTACACCCAGAGCACGTCGAGCTACTGCTTTCTGCACCAGAAGTGGACTGTTTGAGTGGAACGTTATGCCATTCGGGTTGTGCAACGCACCTGCAATGTTCCAACGCCTTATGGACCGCGTGCTGGCCGGGTTACAGTGGGAAACATGTTTGGTGTATCTTGACGACATCATTGTGCCTGCTCGGAATGCACCTGAAATGCTGCTACGGCTCCGTCAGGTATTTGACCGGCTCCATCAGGCCAATTTGAAGTTGAAGCCCACCAAGTGTTTCCTTTTCCGGCACCAGGTGGCTTACCTGGGACACATTGTGTCAGAGCAAGGTGTGGCCACTGATCCAGACAAAGTCTGTAAGGTGCAGGAGTGGCCGATCCCGACTTCCATCCAGGAAGTCCGCAGGTTTGTTGGCCTTGCATCCTATTACAGAAGATTTGCAAAAGACTTTGCCACAATAGTTGAACCTTTGCACTCCCTGACACAGAAGTATGCCAGATTTCAGTGGGGCATAAAACAACAGAGTGCCTTTGACTCACTTAAAAACAGACTGACCACTGCACCTGTGCTAGGTTACCCACTTGACCAGGGTAACATGATTTTGGATACAGATGCTAGTGACACGGGTATTGGGGCTGTTCTATCCCAAGTGCAGCAGGGAGCAGAGCGTGTTCTAGCTTACAGGAGCCGTAAGCTGTCCAAGACAGAGCAGAACTATTGTACAACCAGGCGAGAATTGCTAGCTGTGGTTGAATTTACATCCCACTTCCAGCAGTACCTCCTGGGGTGTACTTTCACAGTACGTACTGACCACAGTAGCCTCAGATGGTTAACCAGGCTGAAAGAACCGGAGGGACAACTGGCAAGGTGGCTGGAAAAACTGGCCGAGTACAATTTCAACATCATCCACCGGCCAGGCTGTCAGCATGATAACGCTGACAGTATGTCGAGACGTCCTTGTCGCCAGTCATGTCCCTGCAATCTACAAGACCCTGTTGCCTCCTCCAAAGACTTTTGTCATAAAGAGGTGCAGTGTGAGCTGGACCCCCAGTTCAACCTGGGGATGCTGTATCCAGTGGGGGTAGTTAAGATCAACGCAGAGCCCCAGAATCCTACAGAGACTGAAGTTTACACCACAAAGACTAGTGAGACCCCATTGTTTTCCGGTTGGACAAAAGACCAGCTTCGCAAAGCTCAAGAAGAAGATCCTGACATTGCACCAATCAAAACATGGATGGAAATTTGTAGTGAACGCCCTGAGTGGACTACCGTGTCCCTGCACAGCCCAGCAACAAAAGCCTATTGGAGCCAATGGAAAAGACTTCAGCTTAAGGAGGGCGTTCTCACTCGAAGATTTTACTGTCTGGATGACAAGCAGTTTTATTCCCAGATCATACTGCCACGTTCTCTCCAGTCGGATATCTTCAGGCACATGCATGATGGGGCAGTGGGAGGACATTTTGGAGTGGAGCGTACCGTAGCCCGCATCCGGACACGGTTTTACTGGTACCATATGCGAGAGGATGCCACTTTATGGTGCCAGACCTGCACAAATTGTGCAGCTAAAGCCAGGCCATTGAAGACACCACGAGCCCCCATGGGGACTGTTCCTGTTGGCTCTCCAATGGAGCAGGTGGCCCTGGACATAATGGGACCATTGAATGAAACGGAACGCCATAATCGCTACATTCTTGTCATACAAGATTATTTCTCCAAATGGGTGGAGGCATTTCCCCTGCCTAATGACCAAGCAGTTACTGTGGCTGAGGTGTTGGCTTCAGAATGGGTTTGTCGTTACGGGGCCCCACAAGTGCTACACAGCGATCAAGGCAGAAACTTTGAATCTGAAGTCTTCCAGAAAATGTGCAGCTTGTTCGGGATTGAGAAAACACGCACCGCCCCTTTTAGACCACAGTCGGATGGGCAGGTTGAAAGATTTAACGCCACCTTACAGACAATCTTGGCAACAACAGCCGAGAGGTGCCACTGGGACTGGGACCTTATGATCATGGCCTATAGAGCAACTAAACACAGTACCACCAAATTCACACCTAACTACATGATGTTTGGACATGAGGTGAGCGAGCCAGTTGATCTAGTGGTTGGCCTACCTCCGGACAATGAAACGGACATTACTACCCCTTTGTATGTCCAGCAACTCCGTGAGAAACTCGAACTGGCACACCATATTGCCAGAGATGTGCTTTGTGCTTCTGTCACCCGAGCCAAGCGGCAGTATGATAAGAACTGTCACCGGACACAGTACTGTGTAGGAGATTCTGTTTGGTACCTTGTAAAAGGGACCCGAAAGAGCAAAAATAAAGTGAGGAAATTTCTTCCGTCGTACGAAGGCCCCTTCTTCATCCTAGGACAACTTGATGACCTCATCTATCGCATTCAGAAAGATCCAAAGACCAAAGTGAAGGTGGTTCATCACGACCAACTGAAACCCTACCGAAGCCGCGACTGACTTGACAACGCATGGGTCATTGATCATGCTCAGAGATGGTCTCCACAGGATGTCCCTCCACCACACCTCGAAATGGATAATGCAGATGATGACCTTGGTTTGCTTAACCTTCTCAATGATTCTGAGGCAGAAAGGAGTGCTAGTTGTCCCACACCAGAATCAATTGGAGGTGACCCTTCTACACCACCCATCGGTTTCCCAGCTTCAGTTTTGCCCAATGTTCACAGTAGTGGGGGTATTCAGGGAGTGCCACATGAGAACCCTCGTCCTCAGAGGTCAAAACGTCGCCGGAGACCACCTATCAGGTTCGGGGAAGGGTGGACTGAGTTGTTATGGACATTGATATGAGAAGCTTTACTGCAGAGTTTAAAAAAAAAAAAAGAAGAGAGTTGTGTCAGGTTTCCCTCTGCTTATTTTATTTCAGTATGAAAAAAAAGAAGTGAAAGATGTAATTTTCAACCATTTGTTTGTGTTTGATTTCGTTTCACCTACGTTGATGTAATGACTAAGCTCTACCAGAGTATTTGTTCTGCGCTCTCGGTGTAATGGTGGTGTATTCTGGACGGTACGTTATGCGGGCTGGAGTGGAATCATTTTGTAATTATTCTCATCCAGAGTGGGGGTAGTGTTGCACTAGCACCGCTACACCAGCAGGGGGGGAGGGGCGCACATGTTCGAGATAAGAGAGCTTTGGTAGAGTAAGAGAGTTCTGTGTGTGTAGGAGCTCATTCATTACAGTTCCTGGTCGTGTGTTTGTGACCGCACTTAAAATAAACGCTCAGCTTCCGAAGGAACCGTTCGGACTGTCTTTTGCTAGCTGCACCACACCGCTGTGAACCACGAGGGAGTTAACCCTGAAGTCCCCAACCTCCTCAGCCTTCGAGCTAAAAGGAGCTCCCCTGTGTTTCCCCCACAAGTTTGGAGGTTCATCAGGAAAGGTTAACAACATGTTAAATGAAAAATAGAGACAATAAAACTGGGTAAGTAAAAAAGGGAAATGTGAGAAATTGATTAATTTAACAGGGAAATGGGAAAACGGGTTAATGGAAAAAAGAAATTGGAAAAGGGTTAAATTAAGAATAGATTAATGGAAAATGGGAAAATAGAAAAGATTATCTAAAATGGGTAAATGAAAATAGAGACAATAAAATGGTAAGTAAAAAAGGAAATGTGAGAAATTGATTAATTTAACAGGAAATGGAAAACGGGTTGATGAAAAAGAAATTGGAAAAGGGTTAAATTAAAGAATAGATTAATGGAAAATGGGAAAATAGAAAAAGATTATCTAAAAATGGGTAAATGAAAAATAGAGACAATAAAACTGGGTAAGTAAAAAAGCGAAATGTGAGAAATTGATTAATTAAACAGGGAAATGGGAAATTGGGTTAATGGAAAAAAGAAATGGGAAAAGGGTTAAATTAAAGAATAGATTAATGAAAAATGGGAAAATAGAAAAAGAGATTATTCAAAAGTGGATAAATTAAAAATAGAGAAAAGAAAAAGGGGAATAGAGAAATTGATGACATGGAAAATAAATGAAAAAGTGGGTTAATGAAAAAGGAAAATTGAAAAGTGGTTAAATGAAAAAGAAATAAAACATTGGGTTAATGAAAAAGATAAATTTATTTAACCATTTTTAAAATTTATTTCACTCTTTGTTCATTTTTAAAATTTATTTCACTCTTTGTTCATTTTTTAATTTATTTTACTCATTTTTTATTTATTTCACCCATTTATTTATTTACTTAATTTTGGCGCAAATGGCTTTCCATAGTTGGTCCAGGTGGTTCAGTCACAGATCAGTTCGTCAACCAGTCGACTGGCAAATAAACTCAGAATTGTTGATGTTTTTGTTTATAATTTGTCCTTGTTTTGCTGTACGTTTGTGGTTTTTATTTGTAGTTTTACCTTTTACATCCAGGCAGTCCTGGACCAGAACACCTGGAGACACAAAGACAGTAAAATAAACCTTCAGTTCTTTTCTTTGCTGGTTTAAACTTCTAAGACTTTCATGATGACGTCTCAGGAAGAGGTTTTACCCTTGGGTGCAGTTCTGATGGCACGGCTGGCATTGGCCCTTCTTATCCGCATATTTCCAGATCAGAGTGTCTCCGTCTCCCATCATGCCATGCGGGCAGCGAAGGATGCATTGGGGGCCATCTTGAAAGTGCGCACACTTGGAGCAGTTGGCTGGCCCCTGCAGAAAAAAGGGTTTAATACTCAGAGATAACAGAAATTCATGCAAAGAATTTAATTCAAATTGCAACAAATTATGGCAAAAGGTTAGTTCATGGAATCAAAGATAGTTTGATCTCAGAAGATGTGGGATACTTTTGGATTTGCAGCGTTTCTGAGTAAAATGGATTCTGAATTAAAAGCTCTAATCTTTCAGACATTGGTTGAGTCGATGTGAACTCACAGGACCGTAGCAGGTCAGGTTGTCGGTCTGCAGCAAACACTCCTGGTGACACTGAACACACCTGCCGTCCACCTGGGCCTCTCTGGGTTCACTGCACCAAGAAAATGAAATCAATCAAGTAAAATTAAATCACAGCTACAGCTGATGTGCAGACTGCTGGTCTCTCACCCCTGCATCAAGTTGCAGGTTGCCACACAGCGCCCCCCTCTGTCCACATGCAGACAGGAGACACACATTGTGGGCCCCGGGCCCCAGCAGCCGTCCGCTGAGCACTCGTCGTTGCAGGTTTGATTCCCACTGCTGGCGTCATTCTTTATGACCTGGTCCTCAGATCGGAACAAGCGCCTCCAGTTGATGGTGTTGGTGTAGCGCAGCCCTGGCATGTTCTTCAGGATCACATTCCCAGCGCTCACCTCCTTCAGGGAGCGCAGACCGAGCCACTGCAGGTGACTCACCTTAACCACCACAAAGCTGAACCCTCTGGGAGGAAAACATTCAGTTGGTCCACAGCTGGAAAACTACAGGCAGAAAGACACCCAGAAACTCACTTGGAAAACGTAGTTCTTCCTCTGATAATTTCCAGGTTCTCGAACACCGACAGAGACGTCATGTTTTCAGGCCACCACATGATCACCAGGAAACCTGCGACACCAACAAGCTGAACTCTGAGGCTGGTTTCTGAAGACATGTTTCTCATCTAATGGCAAAGCCAACCGGAAAACCTACCAGTGATTTCCTTCACTGTCGTCAGGTTCCACAGATACTCAGGATCCATCGGCCCGATGTTGTAATGCGGATCCCTGAAAGAACAGCCGTTACATCGTCACTGACATCAGAGCAGAACATTCAACCAGAATCTGTTTCAGAGACGATAGCATTCAACACTGGACATAAAGTCATGTACAGCTTTCAGTTTGGACAATTAAACCATGTTGGCATCAATCAAACATCTGTTTGTGAAGCATGAAAGAACTTTTACCATCCAGTTGAACTTGACCCGAGATGTTCTGGACTCTTTATGGAGTCTAATTTTCTGAACCCAACTACTGATCAGTGGCTCACCTGCATTCAGAATAATAACTTACTGAATTCATATGCCTGCATTAATCAGTAGGAAAGAGCTTTCATGTTTAAGGAGCAAATTTAAGAGTCTGTTGCGGTTGGTGACCTGTCCAGGTTGACCCTTGCAGATCGACACCAGACCCCTTCATGACCCCACAGAGGGTCAGCATGATGGATGATGGAAGGACAGAAATGTAAGAAGAAAAGTTGAAGACGTTCTCACCCTTCAAAGGAGTTCTTGTTGAAGATGATGTCGCCGTTGATCTTGGTGCAGTTCCTGAAGGACCCGATGTTGGTTGAGTTGACAGCAATAGTGTTGGTTAGAGACCCAATTCCAATTCCATCACACACTGCAGGAAGAACAAGAGCAACTCTTAGGATCTGCTCTGGCTGTGTGTGTGTGTGTGTGTGTGTGTGGGTCTACCTTTGGGACAGACTCCGTTGCATGGCTTGCAGCTGCGTTTGCCATTCTCATCTACCTCATGCATTCCTGCACCGCAAGAGCGAACACATGCGCCCTCTGTCACTACATAGTTACCTGTGAATAAAGACAAACGTTAAGACAACATCAGAGACGAAACAACAGAAAACTTACTGACAGATGTTTACCAGCTGCAGGACAGATCTAAAGCTGCATTTCCAAGAACCTCAAACATTGTCACAGAATAGCTCATCTAAAGTGAGCTATTTCTACATGTAACACTTTTTATACTTACTAGGGCATTCCTTGACACAAGCGGCTCCGAAAGTGTACTTGGCGTCGGGGTTGTCCACCACCTGCTGCTTGTGGCGGTCATAGATTTTCGGCGGAGGACATGTGTTCTTACAGGTCCCATCATCGTTGAAGTCCCTACAGGCCTGTAGAAACCAAATGAAACAAAGACTGGACATGAGCCGTAGCTCTGTTGACTAAAGAGTAGGGCAGATCTTTGTGAGCCACAGGAAGCAAAACTCTTTGGTACTGTTGAGAAGGTTATGTCTGAGCAGAAAGAAATGTTTAAACATCTCAAAGAATTTCCACTGGTGATAAAGAAAAGTTCAGTCCAAAGCCCAGATGGTGAAACCCACTCACTACCTACATGATGATCGTCAATGTTCTTTATATTTACACTTTTTTAGTTAACATATTGAATATAACATGGAATAATCTTCTCCTTAACCTGGGGTGAAGCCCAGACTTCCCTCTGCCTGTCACTGGAGTCAGCTCCTCTTTGTGGTCAGAGATGGGGTAGGAATGTAGATCGACTAGTAAATCAAGACTTTCTTCTTTTGACTCAGCTGTCTTTTCACCACAACAGACCCGTACAGCACTGGCTTCACTGCAGATGCAGCACCAATCCACCAATCAGTCTCCTGCTCCATTTTCCCTCTTTTGTGAACAAGACCTGAAGATACTTCAGCTCCTCCACTTGGGACAGGACATCGTCCCTGACCTGGAGAAGACACCCATCCTTTTCTGGCTCAAGACCATGGTCAACACTCGGTTTCAAATCCCTCCAGTGAAACCTGGAGATCACGGTATGATGAAGGCAGAAGAACCACATCGTCTACAAAAAGCAGAGATCTGATCCTCAGACAATGGATCCTCAAGATCCTGGTTGTGCCTAAAACATTGGTCCATAGAAGTTGTGAACAGGACAGTTACAAGGGGCAACTCTCACTGGAAACAAGTTTTTTTAACCTCTGCAAGCTCTTACACTAGTCTAAACTTAACAACCTGAATCAAAGGACCTGTAACCTCACCCTCCTGCAGTGACCTCATAGCTGAACACCTCCAAGTCCACAAAACACCTGTAGACTGGGCGGCTGAGCACTTAGGTTTTTCCATAAAAGTAATTATGGACATCAAGAATATTCGTTTATGTGGTGATCAGTAGCAAAACTCATGAAAAAAAGTAATTGATGTGAATAGTATTTTTACATGAAAAGTGATAATGATCATCTGATACGGACCAGACAGTCTGTGGCTCTGGGTCCGGTGCAGCCCGCAGCACAGTGTTCGTTACAGCAGTCGATGGGTTTGGGGCCGCGGCACCTCCTGCTGCACTGCTCAGCACACAGCAGCTTGGTGACTAATGGAGGCAGGAGGCAGATTCATGAACTCACTCAACACAAACAGCCAGGATGGTGGAATGTAAAAGAAACAGTGGAAGACTTTACATTTCTGGCAGTGACCCGGTCCTGGTGCCCAACACGACCCGTTAACACAGCCAGGGTCACACTTCTGACCTGCAAACACATTCATCTTACTAACAACATTCAGCCAGGATGAGAACATCAATGAATATTTTAGAAATGTTCTCCATACATTGGCGTTCAAACGTGTGTGGTGTGAGGTTCATGGAGGGATTGCTGGTTTTATCCACGATATCCCACCAGTTGATGGTTTCCATGTTGCACAGCAGAGGGTTGTGGCTGACCTTCACTCCTCCTGACACAATCTCTGTTGGAGGCAAAGAAAGTGCAACAATGAACGTCTGTAAAAATACAGATTTCATTAACAACTGACAAATTGTTCATGATGCATCTCAGCAACTTTAAAAATACATTGAGGATCAACAAGAGACTGAACATAAAATCAGAAACATGACAGCAGACACGAGATTAGATGTTTCCATCCTTGAACATTTAAATCCTGACAAGAAGAACCTGAATAATCTGAGGGTTTATTCATGAATGTGACATTTCTGACTGGAGCCTTTCCTTTTTCACTAAACGTTTCTGCTTCTGTAAACCGTTTTGTGGTAAAAAGCATAAATTGATTAACCAGCCACTAAACTAGTCCAGCATTATGAAGCCATGTGTTCACAGCAAAGGCGTGACTCTACAAATTAAGCTGAACGTTAGACGTCATCAGGCACAAATTGCCAAGGAGCGTTCTGTTTCCTGCTGTCAGGTCTCAATGTTCTGTTGAAAGAAGGCTTTTAAACGATCCTGCAGCTCCACCCACTCAACCAGCTGCCAAGAACTCCAACTGACAAACCTTTATTTGCGCAATCCTGTGGGTTTTAAGGCTCCTCTAACATGCCTTGTCCTACACATTTCTGACACATCAGCTAATATTCCCTCAGCTACAGACTTTCTCTGTGGTCTTTGTTGGTTTGGGATGCATCTGTAACATTGACCCTTCTCCTGATTGGTGACATTTGCTTGTGTTTATAACATCGTCCAGATGTTGCTGCACCCACCGGTCAGACTGCTGAGCTGCAGCTGCTTCAGGCCAACCTGGTAAACCACTGACGACGACAGGTTCCTGTAGTAGTTGGACATGACCAGCAGGGCGTACTTGCCCTCATGGAGGTTCTGTCCCCGGATCAGACGCAGATTGACCAGTGGGATGGTGGACACCTCGTTCATGGCGATCAGGACGTAGCCCCCAACTTCCTGGATGGACTGAGGAGACGAAGAGAAAGAGCTGAAGACTTGAAACTATCCAACAACCTTCAGCCGTGGCGTTATGACAGAGTTTACATTAACAAGTCAGTTCAATATTTTATGAGAAACAACTGGCAGCTCAAATCCCAAATTAATGATAACATTTAAAATAGGTTTAATCACAAAAGATAATTTCTTGAGTTTAGGGGCCTTTCTTGTGCCTGAATGATTATTCATTAGAAGAACAGATGAGTTACTGAACAAAGATCACAGGAAAATCTGGTTAGAACGAAAACAGAGCTGATGTCTGGATCAGGAGCTTTGACATGTCAGGTGTTGCAACATCTTTAGAAATTAATCAGCAGTTTGATCAGAAACATGTCCGTCTGGAGGGAGAACCAGCAGCGCCGGACGTAGCGTGATGACGAGACCCGGACCGGACTCACCTGGAGGAAGGACAGGTCCTGGTGCTCCTGGGTGTAGGTGATCTCCAGGTTCTCCAGAACCACGTTGCAGCCGGAGTACATCTTCTTCATGACGTTGTAGTGATGCTCATGATTGTCCAGCATGGTCAGCTGGTTACTCATCCCCTGGCACACTGAAAGGAGACACACACAGAGTTCACTGCAGTTCCTCCACCAGCCACTGAGTGGTGCCGTTTCCCTGGTGACCATGGCAACACAGAGTTTAAGGAGAAAGATTCAGTTTTAATCTGCTGCAAGATTAAAACTTGAGTCAGAATAATTTAGTGAGAAATTAACTGCAGCATCAAACTTCTGCTTTTAGAAAATCACAAACAGCTGATAATTCAGAGCCTTAAAAGTATTCACTCCCTTACAGATTTTAAAATAAATTATTTTTGGTTAAAAACCCAATATTGATATCAAACAAACAAAACTTCTCCTTACGAAGGGAATTCAAATGTATCACCCAATTAATTCTCACTCTTCCTCATTCCTCAGACGCGTGCCGATGTTTTACGGTTACACCCTCTGAGTTGTTCAGGTGAAGTTTCCACTCAAACACTTAAAGGAGCATAAAGAGAGGAGGCCAGAGGAGTGGCAGGCCCAGCAGCAAAGGCTGAGCAAGTCAGTGAGGAATGAGGTTCTGCAGGCTCACGTCTCTGTTAGAAACAAACCGGCAGCTCAGGAGTCAGAGGTCAAGGGTCAGTAAGATCTCTGAGTAGGTTCTGCTTCTGAACTGTGAACTGAATCAGTTCCTGTCTCTGAGCAGAATGACTGACATCAGGCTGCTGCTCTCATTCAGCCACACAGATCAGATCGAACCATTTCAGGAAGGAAGGAAGCCATGTTGGAACATCATCAGACTCAGCATCCTGAGGCCGGTCAGAACCGATCGAAAGGCCAGAGATCAGAATCAAAGGGTTTTACTTTTATCAGCTCTGAACTGGAATCAGCAGTTCAGAGCTGATTCCAGTTCTGAACTGTTGTTTTAATGTTTTAAGAGCATTAAAACAAAAACGTCCACCAATTCTATCCATAAACACATAAACTGAAAGTAAAAATCAGATGCCGGTGAGAAACGTTTGCTTCATTTTTTTCCCATTTGGTTTCTAAGCAGTCAGGCCTCAAAGAAAACTGGGAATCAGAAAAGTTGATCCATTTCTGCTGGGAAAGTTCCCAGCTCAGCTGGATGTAGCTAAACCCAAAGGACAAATAAATGAACTGAAGGTTAAAGGAGGAGTTATTGATGACTGGAGGCTGATTGGAGCTGATGGACCCCAGGTTGAGTTCTCCTGGGGCCCTGCTGAGCTTTGGGCCCCGCTGAGCTTTGGGCCGGCCCTGGACGGACTGACCACCAGATGAACCAATGTGTGTCCAACACTAACAGCTAAGAGATGAACGGCGGTTTGTTCAGACTCCCTGACATCCAGATGCTTCTCCCTCTGCTGATGAACTGATGAAGTCTTTCCTCTGAACTCCGATTGGCTGACTTCCTGCTGTGATGTCACAGAACCAACACAGCTGAGCTGGGAGTGATCCTGATTGGCTGCCGGCTGGCTGAGGGGCCGTCCCATTGGTCGGAGCCTCATGGGAAA
This sequence comes from Poecilia picta, assembly GCA_033032245.1. Classification (NCBI taxonomy): domain Eukaryota; kingdom Metazoa; phylum Chordata; class Actinopteri; order Cyprinodontiformes; family Poeciliidae; genus Poecilia; species Poecilia picta. Next base: position 26,549,959 of record CM065372.1, read on the forward strand.
CGCTCCACATCTGGACTCAGACGTAATGACTTTTCTTATTTATTCCTTTCTTTCCATCTCCATCCCTCCTTCATGGATCCTGATCCTCTGTTTTCTCCAGGTTTTCCATCTATTTTCACTCCTTCATTCTTTCTTCCCTTTTTCGTGTTTCTCTTTCCTTAGTCTGCATCTCCATCCCTCCTTCTGTCCTCCCACTCCTCCCAGGTGTCTCTCTTCTCTCCCACTCGTTTATTCCCATCCCTACATTGAAGATTCCCAAACATCCTTGTTTTCCTTCTCTCCTCAGCATGAGGAATGCATTCATTCCTCATTTCTCCGTTTCTCAGAGTCTCTTCTCCAAACCGCTCAGATCTCCAACCTGTACCGTTCGTCAGAATCCCCTCCTGCCCAATCGTTCAGTTATTCAGAGGAATCGGCTCATCCAGGCTGAAGCAGCCGTTCGGTCCAGTTTGTGTTGATTTCACATGGTTCTTTACAGAATCACAACCAGAACAGAACCGGACCAGAACTCGACCAAAACATGACGGGATGAGATTGATGAAGTCAGAGAAACGAGCCATGAAACGGACATGAGCAGAACCCGGTCAGCTTCCTGCATGGCAAACTAGACCAACACAAAACACTAACCAGTTCTTATTATGGTTATTCTTTTGTGGATATTTCTAAAATAACTGAAACATCAATAAATAAAAATGAATTAAAAAAAAACATTTTAAAAATATCCCACAGCAAATGAGGCGACAAGCTAAAATATTCTGAAAGACGATGAATCTGATCCACAAAGTCAGAACAAAATCCCATAAATTCCTGCATGTTTTCATCTGTGGATGTGAAACAACAAACTGAACATTTTAACGCGGCGACCCGTCGGCTTCCAGGTCCAGGATGGTTCTACACACTGAGTCACATGGAAACAACAAAAACTTCTTTCCTTCCTGTTTTCTATCTTTGCTGGTTTTATTCCCTACTGTGTGATTTTTCCTAAAGCGACTCATTGTTCTGAGAGGCTGTAAATACCATGAAGCCCCTGATAACTCGGAGTCAGAGCAGCTGCAGCAGAAACGTCCCCGTTTCTCTGGTAATAGAAAACTCAGTGGAAGGTAAAGTGACGTGATGAACCCAGACGGTGTGTTTGCTCAGGAACAGGTCAGGCCTGTCTGCGTCTTCAGCAGCTCCACTGAAACCCGACGCAGGCAGACGCAGCGTGAAGCTGAGAGTTAAAATGGAAACAAATGACTTCATGTCACAAACCGAAGGCTTTGAGTTCATCTTCATGTTCAGCTCCATTAGCGCAAAAACACAAAACCTGAAGCGTTTTGTCTGGTTTTTAATGCAAATACTTTAGGACCCATAATGCAGTGGGTTTAACAGCAGGATCATTACAGCATTACTGAGACAATATGATACTGTGACGCAACTCAGCTGCAGCCTCTTTTGTCCATTTTAATGTAATTATGCACAGTTATAAAAACAATGAAGCTGATGTGTCAGAACAGGAAATATCACTGGAACGTCCCAAAGATCAGCTCAACATTTCATCTGATATGTAAATATGAAATCTTGACTGTTTTCTATTCATCAGCTGAACTTCATGTTAACAACAGTTTTTATGTCTGGGCTGCTAAATGAAGCTTTTTAAACTCGTTTCTCATCTAAAGCCCTAAAAGTCCAAATGTTCCATGAAAAGAGAAGAAGTGAGGCAGACGGACCAGAACGCGTCACATGTTGGTTTAACGAACTCGGTTCTGTTATCACATGTGAATCTCTGCTTGTTTTACTTGCTGCCGTCAGATTAGTGGAAATGAATGTTCCTGAAACTCTGTACCTGCAGCAGATCACAATCACAGCGCCGGCCAATCAGAGCTCAGAGGGAGGAGAGTTTTCTCATAAAACAGGAGATGGAGGCAGAGATAACACACACACACACACACACACATCTGGAACCTGCACGGCTCATCGTTTGTCTCATTGCAACACTCCTGTTTGGTTCTGCTGAAGGAAATGTTCGGCTCAGACAGACGTGTGTTTGTCAGGACGATTGGATTATCAGGAATCGACCAGCTGATGATTCCTCAACACGCTTCCTGTGTTCAGCCTGAACTGAGCCTCTCTGTTTGTGACACACTGAGCTGCTCGACCCATGAACCCAAACTGAGTCAACAAGACCTGAACATGTTGATCCAAAGTCTGACTTTAGACCCAGAAACAAGTTTAGGTCCAAACAGGGTCTTTCTAGGAACTGATTCTGTTCCTGGGAAGCTGCAGATCGTTTCTTTTCTCAGCTCCTTTCCTGACTTTAGAATAAATTCCTCAGGATTTTAACCTTCATCACCAGATGCTTTTCATTCCTCATGTTTCTAAACTTCTGATTCCAGATGACAGAACAAAACGATGGATTCTCTCAGTTAAACTACTGAGTGTGGATCTGAGGAGTAGCAGGAGAAAACCTTTACATGCACAGAGAGAACATGCAAACTACAGGCTGGGATTCAAACCCACAACCTTCCTGCTGCAGGCATCAGTAACAACAACTGATCCACCAAATGTGAGAGTTACTGATTCAATAAATCCAGAACTTTCAACAAATTCAACCAAAGCAAGACGATTGGACCTGCAGACGTTCATCTGACCGAAAACCTTAAACTATTTAAACTTAAATAGTTTTAAAGTCTAAACTATTTAAACTTCTGCTCTCTGGTCAGAACAGAAAGATAACCAACAGATAAAAACACAAACTCTTCATTAAAGAGAAACAATCATTCATGCTGCAGGAAAATTAATCCATGAAAACAAACTGAATCTTCAGGTTGAATAAAAACCTTTAGATGTAAAAGAAACCAGCAGATTTTACCTGTAAAGTCATTATTTTTTCTAAAGTGTGTAGAATTTGAAAACTCTGCTTTTCTATACATGTTTCTAAACTATAAAAATGATGCATTGATCTCTGCAACAAGCCGTCTGACCCCCCTGCAGAGGGAAACCTCTGTCTGTAATAGACAATCTGTGCGTCTGGTCTGTCAGGTTGAACCTGTGATGAGCAGAAACTCCTCAGTTTGTTTTTCAGATGGGATCAGAAGCTGCCGGCCTGCCTGGACCTGCAGCTCCGTTTTCCTTCCTGCTCATCGACTTCGCAGCTTTTCCATCCAGCCTGTTTGATGGAGCACAAAGCGGCTCGATGGCAGCAGATTATTTATGACTGGAAACATTAAAAGTGTCTCTAATGAAAGTTTGCTGACATGGAATCGACAGTTTTCGGCTCTGAACGCCTGCAGCTCCAATCAATGGAAACATTTGTCGTTCAAATGGTTTTAAACTGCAGCTAAAAGCTTTTATTGATTCAAATGAGAGGCGGATCGACTGAACGCAGCTCTGAGCTTCCAGATGAACTGATTCCATCAGCATCTTCAAAATCCACCAGCAGAACTTTGGAAAGTTTTTACTCATTTCTGGTCCAGTTTAAAACAGCTGAGGCTGAAAAAACTGATAAAACATCCAGTCCTAAAAACATGTGCAGGTAAACAGAAGATAATCTGAAAGAGAAGCTGACAGTGATCTGATCAGCCAAGTTTTAACTAGACACTTTTTACCAAACACAAAATAATCAGATGTTTCATTTTCATTCAATTAAAGCGACAGGAACACATTTGGCTTTGTGACAATCTGGAGTTTATCCTGAAAGAATCATCAGTTTATTGTTTAAGACATTTTTCTATAAATGTTCATGAAGCCAAAGTGAATCCAGAGAAACGGGAACCTGAGCTGGATCCAGATCAAAAACTAAAAAAATCAATTTAACTGAATAAAACGTTTCTTATGAACCTCATGAGGTTTTTAAAGTCACTGAATAATCGAGTTCATTGTGGTTTGAATATTGACTAAAATTGTCTTCACGTCGTCACAGATATTTCTCTTACTTTAAAACAATTGATGAGGAGAGAACAGAAAGAGCCGCTAATATAATAATAATAATAATAATGATACACCATCATATTATTCAATACGACTCTCAGCTGGACTGTTAGCTGGAGATGCACCAGTGACCCTCCGACCCCATTAAGGGACACGGTGTTAGAAAATGGATGTTATTCAATACGACATCATAAAGTGACTGAAGCAACTTATTGGGATAAAATAACATCTGATGTCATCATCCTCAGTCTGCAGGTTGGTGACCTCTGACCTGCAGCAGGTCCCGGGTCCCTCGGTGTTGGACTGAGACAGACATGCTGCTCTGATCAACCAGCTGAGAATCTGCGAAGTCAGCAGATTCAATCTCAGCTGATCCGACCCAGAAAGTCTGAGTGAAAACGTTCAGAGCTGCTTCATCCTGCAGGATGGAAGCTGCAGCTCTGTGACCTTTGCTCCTAAAGGTCACAGCAGACTGAACAGGAAACGGGTCGATTTCCCTGAACAGAACCTGAACCGGGCAGAAGAGAACCTGCTGGAACATCAGCAGCTAATCGCTAGATCTTTCCTGTGCGGATCGTGTTTGACTTGAACAGCGTGTGTTAGCGGGTGTGTGTGTGTGTGTGTGTGTGTGTGTGTGTGTGGTGTGTGTGGCGCCCCGCCTGCAGCGCTGCGCGGCTCAGAGCGAGACGCTGCTTGTCCTCGGCCTGCAGCTCCGTCTCTCTGTGGCTCTCAGAGGAAAATTCCAGCGTCAGTTTCGTCCTGACAGTTAACCGTAAAGCTGCGTTTCCCAAACATGGCGGCGGCTGAACCTGAGCAGCCGCCACCGTTTACTGCTGCAGAACCGGGTCAGGGTTCTGCAGCAGGTGGATTAGCAGCCGTGACCTCTGACCCGCTGCGTGTCGAGGCAACATGGATCCTGAAAAGCTCCACGGTCACGGCTGAGGAACAAAACTGTGCAGGGCTCAGGTTTCCATGACGACCGCAACTTTAAGATAACGAGGTTTCAGTGAATTCCTCAGAGCCGCCATCTTCATCATCATCATCATCATCATCATCATCATCATCATCATGGCTGTGAACTGACCTGCTGGTGAAGCTTTACTCACGTCTGAAGGCAGAAAATGTGCAAAAATGAGTAAAGAGCAGAAAACTACAGAAGCGCATTGCTATCACGAAGGAAAAAAAAATTCGAGCGCTATCACGTTATAACGTGATACGTATCTTGTTAAAACGTGATACTATCACGTTAAAACGTGATACGTATCTTGTTAAAACGTGATACCAATCAAGTTATAACGTGATACTATCACGTTATAACGTGATACGTATCTTGTTAAAACGTGATACGTATCTTGTTAAAACGTGATACTATCACGTTAAAACGTGATACGTATCTTGTTATAACGTGATACATATCACGTTAATTCGTGATACGTATCTTGTTAAAACGTGATACGTATCACGTTATAACGTGATACGTGATACGTACATGAAGGGAAACCTGACCAATTCATGTTAGCCAATGTAATAGGCTAACATAACACCGCCACTTTCTGGACATAAAATTATCACGTTATAACATGATATGTATCTTGTTAAAACGTGATACGTATCTTGTTAAAACGTGATACTATCACGTTAAAACGTGATACGTATCTTGTTAAAACGTGATACTATCACGTTAAAACGTGATACGTATCTTGTTATAACGTGATACATATCACGTTAATTCGTGATACGTATCTTGTTAAAACGTGATACGTATCACGTTATAACGTGATACGTGATACGTACATGAAGGGAAACCTGACCAATTCATGTTAGCCAATGTAATAGGCTAACATAACACCGCCACTTTCTGGACATAAAATTATCACGTTATAACATGATATGTATCTTGTTAAAACGTGATACGTATCTTGTTAAAACGTGATACTATCACGTTAAAACGTGATACGTATCTTGTTAAAACGTGATACGTATCACGTTATAACGTGATACGTGATACGTACATGAAGGGAAACCTGACCAATTCATGTTAGCCAATGTAATAGGCTAACATAACACCGCCACTTTCTGGACATAAAATTATCACGTTATAACATGATATGTATCTTGTTAAAACGTGATACGTATCTTGTTAAAACGTGATACTATCACGTTAAAACGTGATACGTATCTTGTTAAAACGTGATACGTATCACGTTATGACGTGATACGTATCTTGACATGAAGGGAAACCTGACCAATTCATGTTAGCCAATGTAATAGGCTAACATAACACCGCCACTTTCTGGACATAAAATTATCACATTATAACATGATATGTATCTTGTTAAAACGTGATACGTATCTTGTTAAAACGTGATACGTATCACGTTAATTCGTGATACGTATCTTGTTAAAACGTGATACGTATCACGTTACAACGTGATACTATCACGTTACAACGTGATACGTATCTTGTTAAAACGTGATACGTATCACGTTATGACGTGATACGTATCTTGACATGAAGGGAAACCTGACCAATTCATGTTAGCCAATGTAATAGGCTAACATAACACCGCCACTTTCTGGACATAAAATTATCACGTTATAACGTGATACGTATCTTGTTAAAACGTGATACGTATCTTGTTACGTAACAAAACAAAAGTTGACGTGAAAAATAATGTAATTCAAAGCTTTATGATTTATTTTGGAAAGAGGAAGTCTTTTATTTTGAAGAATGCTTAACAGGATCTAGTTTTGTCTTTTGCCACTATCTCGCCTTCTGTTGATTTCGGTTGCTTGGTTACGAACAGCTGTTGCCGTTGTTCAGCAGCTGTACTGTTAAAAAAGAAAATCTGAACATCAAATGTTCAGCAAATCCATCTGAGCCTCGGTTATAATCGCTCTTTAGCCATTTTCCGAATCAGAAGCTACAATCTGAAGTCAACCAGCTTCGACCCAAACAGTCAGGAACGGCCCACAGCTACAGGACCGAACTGACGTTTCCTTCTGTGCTTCCGGTTCTGTTTAGGATTCTGCTCATGTTATTAAAGGTTTTAACCACAGTGCAAAGCAGCTTCCGTATCCATGTGGACCAAACATGAAGGGAAACCTGACCAATTCATGTTAGCCAATGTAATAGGTTAACATAACACCGCCACTTTCTGGACATAGAATTATCACGTTTTAACGTGATGCGTATCACGTTATAACAAGATACGTATCACGTTATAACGTGATACGTATCACGTTATAACAAGATACGTATCACGTTATAACGTGATACGTATCACGTTATAACAAGATACGTATCACGTTATAACGTGATAGCGCTCGAATTTTTTTTTTCCTGCGTGACAGCAATGCGCTTCCGTAGAAAACAGAGAACTGGAAGCTGCAGTGAATAATATGATGGTGTATTATTATTATTATTATTATTATTATTATTATTATTATTATTATTATTATTATTCTATCAAATCATTTTATTGATTTATCTGCTTTAACAGTTTAAATGATTATTGTTTCAGAGTTTTTGTCTCTGTTTTGCTGAAACACGTTTAGTTTCCTGGAATCAGCAGAAACATCCAGAAAAACTAAAGGTTAAAAATGAGATGAAGGCAGGAAATATAACAAAAAATGAAATAATTTAGTAAACAAAAACAAAAAGGTTTGTATATTTCTGTTTTTCTCTGTTTAATATATTGAGTTTCTGGTTCATGTTCAGAACCAGAACTGACTGAGACCAGAACTCTGCAGCTGCAGGTGTGAAAACAGACGCCGCCGTCCAGCCAGTCACCTTTGACCTCCTGGGTCTGATCCCACAGTGACTGCAGGTTGTTCTGACCGGGTCCGGTTCCAAACAAACCGTCTGCATGTAGCATAGCAGCACAGCGGCCTGTTAAATCCTGCGGACCTTTTCCCAGCTCCATTACTGACATTCCTCACATTCCTGCCAGGAAAATCCCTCGAGCTTCATGAGTCGGCGACAAACCGTCAAGAACCAACCAACACCGAACCCTGAGCCCAGTGGGACCGGTTCTGTTCACCCTCCACTCTGAGCCTCACATTACCTGGACATCAACTTTATGGTTTTTAATCTGAATCTGTTTCTGTCAGAAATGCTGCAAAACGACACAAAAGAGAAACATGAAGAACGGAGAGAAGGAACAGAACATCCAGCAAACATCAGAGAACAACCACAAGGTAACAAACTGACCAAACAGGAGAAAGACACAAAAACACTAAATAAAGACGGAATGTGTCAACGTTGAACCACAGAAAGTCACAAAGAAACTCAGGAGAGAGAAACGAAATTAAACACAAAGTCTATAAAAAACTTCAGACCAGAAACTCAATGATCCATATTAACAGATAAACTTCCTGACTGATCAGCTGACAACAAATTAAGTTACTAAAGTTCACTAAGCCCCGCCCCTTCTGAGCCACGAGCCAATCAGATCTCCTGGATCCAGATCAGATGAAAGGTTTTTCTTTTCACTTTCAGTTAAAAAGTCCTGCTCATTATGCCAACAGCGTTGCTATGGTTACCATTTAAGCTTTTCAGTATGTGTCTGGGTTTCAGTTGACGGCCCAATGAAAAACAAGTGCACATACACACACACACACACAAACACACCACACACACACAAACACACACATATAAAGCCAAGGTCCTTCCAAAGAGTCAACACACAAAACACACACACACACACACACACACACACACCCACACACACACACAGACACACACACACACACTCTGGCCTGTCTGAACCTTGGATCTTCAGTCTCAACAATCAGACATTTTACTGAAGTTCAGGAACAAAAAACTAAAATCCTGATAAGAAGCAGAAACGGTTCTGAGTGTCAGGATGAAGGAGAGTGAAGGTCATTTATTCCACTCTCAGTTTAACATTAATGATTTTAATGTTGTTGAACATTTTCACTAACATAATAAAGCCAGGTCCGTCTCCATGACGCCACAGTTCGTCTCATATTTCTCTCTATTTGCTGTATTTAATTAAAGAACCGTTCCGGGTCTTTGAGCCACTTCAGGTTTTATATTTCAGGTGAATCCCTGTTTACCTCAGACTCCCAGCATGCATTGCGTCACAGAACGTTCTGGACAGCAAACTAAGCATGACGAGTGTTTCTCTAAATGCATCAGATGTCTGGTCATATTTCAGACGGTTTATTATTAATTATTTGAATGTTTCTGAGTTGATGTAAAAACTGCGCCGTCGCTTTAAGAAGCTGTTCTGGAAGGAGGATCTCAGTCTGAGTCAGTCTGACCTCCTGCAGCTTCTGGGTCATTTCTGCACCGGATCCAGAACCTTCACAGACCAAACCGGAACACACCAGACCCATGTGTTAGAACGGTCTAGTCAAAGTTCAGGCAAAATCCAGTTGAAAATCTGTCTCAAAACTTTAAAACAGGCATTAATAAAAATCCTCCATTAAAATCTGACTGAGTTTATGAAGCTTTACAAAGAAAAATGGACAAAAGTTACATTTGATCTGCAGAAGTAAAATCTAGAGGTTCAAACAGAATCGATGATTCTCAAATGTTTACAAATGAAAAACTATTTACAACTATATTTACTTTTCATGCATCTAAAGGCATCTTTTGCTCCGTCTCCTAAGATCTTAGTAAATTAGTAAAACCTTCAGATTGTAACCAAACATCTAAAGGTGTAAAAACTTTATTCAGTCTGAACTCAGAAAACGTCCAGTAAAACCTCAACAGGTTCAAATAACCTCTGTCTCATTTCTGGAAAACCAGATGTTTCTGTAAAACTTCCAGACGTTCTGCTGCTTGTTGGACCGCAGACAGCGATCCATTCAGAACCAGAACCGTCCTGCTAACACACAAAGACTCCGTCCTGTCAGCTGAGCTCAGCCTCGCCACATTTCTCCCTAATTTCAGCCGAATTGATTCCGTCACATTTCCCAGTCTGACGCAGCGAATCGTCCTGGTTTCTCTCTGAGACTCAATGAGGTGATGATGAGATTCACTCTGATGTTCCTCTCATGTCTTTCTTACTCTGATGCTGCAGCATTGAAATGATCCCTGATCGTTTCAGCTGTCCAGAAATGAAATGAAACATGGATGTTATAAACGCTGTGAGTTTAACCAGAAACCCGCCGAGTCCAGAACCAACCCAACTGGACCCAGAGAGGCCAAAACATCAGAACATTTAATTACTGGAAGAACAAACCCAGAACGGATCCAAACCCTGAAGCTGAGACGGTTCTGAGACACACAAAATTGAGAGACCAGATTCATCCTGAACTAAAAAGTTCAAAATAAAACAACAAAACAAAGTTTACATCAAATCAACTGATAAAGACTGAAAATGATTCATGTTCAGGAAGAATTGACCCAAAAATCTAAATATGCAAACAAAGAAAAATATCAAAAAACATATTTGAGTTACTCTAAACTTTGCTTTGGTTCTATTCATTAAATTGTAATAAAATTTAAATGTCAGACAAATAATTAATCAGTCACTAATCAATAAATCAACTCAGGATGTCAGACAAAAATGTTTTATCCTGATTTTAGTTCAAACCCAGAAATCATCCTAAATCAAAGTTTCTGCAAAACTAAAATATATTAAACATAAAAACAGATGGGAGCTGCAGAAACTCATCAATAACTAAATATTTCTGTCAAAAACCATCAAATTCCTCCTGAACTCAGAGCAACAAACAGATTAAATTAACTTGTTTTAATTATTCACTCAAAATCTTCATCACTAAAATTATTGTCATCATCACTAAAGGTTTTGTCCTGAAATTGTTTATATTTAATCATGTATATTATGAAATATATTTATATTATGTATTTAATGATGTATGTGAATAAATCCAGACCAGAAAATGTCCAGATCTGATTTATTTCTATCTTAAATGGATAAAAACTGAAACATCCTCAGATTTCATTAAATCAGTTTTGTTCCCTGATGTTTGATCCTCCATCAGACCTACTGACTGTTTAAACTGGACCCGGTCAGAACCGGGTTCTGTTGGTTTAGTTTATCAGAACCTGGAGAAAAGATTATTTTCATCTCTTCTGGAAAACAGAGCAGAAATAAACCAACTGCAGAGGAAGTAAAGTCAGAAATGGTTTCAGGAAGTTTCATGTCATATTGAGTCACAAACTCAGAAATGATCCGTTTATTTATCTTACTAAATATTTCAATGTATTCAGAGCTGATGGCTTCACAGTCTGGAGGTCAGAACTTCAACCTGGACAGACGCTCAGAAAATAATAATAATAACTGATAAACTTCTACAACAACCTGCAGATAAACTTTATCAACCAGAAACAACAAACTGAATCTTCCAGTTTCTCAGGAGAAACTTTCATTTCAGCAGAAGAAGAAAAATATCTGAGAATCAGTAGAAATAAAGAGTGAAGCTGCAGTTTGTTCAGATTCTTCATCTGGATCAGAACAAACAGAAACGAGTCAAAGTGAATCAGATGGTCCAGGTTCTGATGAAGCTTTTAAAACCTGATTTAAAACGAAATAGAACATTTCGGATTAAATGTTTTTATAAAGATTTAGTCTCATGTTGGTCCTGAAATCTAAAATCATTCTCAAATTTAGAGAAATTATTTTACAAATGATTTAATGTATTCAAATAAATGTTTAATATTAGCAGAAAAAGGAGATTAAACAGGATTTTTCTCAATAAGTTCCTGAACTTGTGGAAATAAATGTGAACAGAAACAAAGACTGAACCCGTCAGAGACATGAATCCACCGACCAGCCCGGAGTTTGAACCCGGAGCTCCGGAGCTCCGCCGCCGCAGCCTCACCGTGTCTGTCCGGGTCGGTGCAGCAGCAGCGGCCGATGCTGAGCAGCAGCAGCAGCAGCACGCAGCAGCGGAGCGGCTCCTCCGGGCGGGACGTCCATGGAGGCGGTCCGGTCAGAAACACAGTCCGGCAGGTCAGCAGAGGCGGTCGGTCTGCTGCTCCATGAGCCGAACCGAACCGAACCGAACCGGGAGGGAAACTGGAGCAGAATGACGGGTCAGAACACATTCAGGCTCAGCCCAAGCACAGCAGCACACAACACACACACACACCCACACACACCACACACCACACACCACACACACACACACACACACACACACACACACACACACACACACACACACACACACACACACACACACACACACTCCAACACAGACACACACACACACACACACACACACACACACACACACACACACAACACTCCAACACACACACACACACACACACACACACACACACCTCCAACACACACACACACACACACACACACACTCCAACACAGACACCCACACACACACACACACACACACACACACTCCAACACAGACACACACACACACACACACCTCCAACACACACACACACACACACACACACACACACACACACACACACACACACACACACACACACACACACCTCCTCTTCCGGTTGATTTGGTCTTAATGACGTGCAGATCAGTTTGTTTGAGACAAACGTTTCTCAGAAGGTTCAGGACAGGAAGACAAACAGAACAAAAACAAAAAGTTTAAAGGAAACATAACAAATATAAACGCCACAAATCAGCTGGACTCAAACATTTAGTTCAACAGAAACTTTAACATGTTTTAATGGTAACAATCATTTTTTACTAAACATTCTGCAAAGAACAAACCTGAAATATTAATTTTATTAATAAAGTCAACAAAAACATGCAAAAATAAAAATCACATTAATTGTTGAAATTAGTTGAAGTAAATATTTTTATTCAGAAGTTAAAAGTAAATAATAATTGCAGAGAAAAAATAAATTCTTTTTATATTCTATAAAATATTTTATTTTTATAAACACAATTATTTTATAAAATAAATATTTATAAATATGTCACTAATAAATTAAAAAATACACAACCACATAAAAATGAAGGTCAAAAGACTGAACCGTCTTTATGGACCTCAGAACATATGACCACAGCGCCACCTAGTGGCCAGAAAATGTCCAGCAGCTGCTCAGTTTGACAACCTAACATTTTCCTCCAAAAGTGACTTTAAGTTTAAGAATCTGGTTAGTTTCTTAGTTTGTTCTAACTTTTTTATTTAGGTTGAGATAAAATTAATGTCACATCAAAGATAGAAAAACTTTTTAAATGATAAATTTTCTTTATAACCGCTGTGACACAGACTGCTACAGGAGCTGCAACTTTACAGAAACTTTAATAATAAGAGTTAGAATAATATTTAATTTTGTTTTAAGTTTGTTTTTGAAGATGTTATTTTCCTGGTAAATCTAAAATGAGCAGCATGAAGTCGTCCTTCACCAACATGAGACATTTTATGACCTTTAGAGTTTATTCTTCATCTGTTCCAGAGAAAAGGATGAAACCTGAGCTGCTTCACCTGCTGCAGAAATAATCCCACTGATCAGCCAAACCCAAAACCATCAGCCTGATGGTCGGATCAGAACCAAGCTGCAGCAGGAGACAGCAGCAGGCAGCAGGAGCAGCAGCAGGAGCAGCAAACCAGCGAGCAGCAGCAGGAGCAGAAAGCAGGAGCGCAGCAGGAGCAGCAGCAGGAGCAGCACAGGAGCAGCAGCAGGAGCAGCAGACGAGCTGCAGCAGCAGGAGCAGCAGCAGGAGCTGCAGCAGGAGCTGCAGCAGGAGCAGCAGCAGGAGCGCAGCAGGAGCAGCACAGGAGCAGCAGCAGGAGCAGCAGCAGGAGCAGCAGCAGGAGCAGCAGCAGGAGCAGCAGACAGGAGCTGCAGCAGGAGCACAGCAGGAGCGCAAGGAGCGCAGCAGGAGCAGCAACAGGAGCTGCAGCAGGAGCTGCAGCAGGAGCAGCAGCAGGAGCTGCAGCAGGAGCTGCAGCAGGAGCAGCAGCAGGAGCAGCAAGCAGGAGCTGCAGCAGGAGCAGCAGCAGGAGCAGCAACAGGAGCTGCAGCAGGAGCAGCAGCAGGAGCAGCAGCAGGAGCTGCAGCAGGAGCTGCAGCAGGAGCTGCAGCAGGAGCAGCAGCAGGAGCAGCAGCAGGAGCTGCAGCAGGAGCTGCAGTAGTAACTCTGTCTCAGGTGAGCAGAAATCAGAGGTTTGGTTTTCTGCTGAACTGCAATAGGAAGTAAAAGTCTATTAATCTGCTGGTTTATCAGGTTTCATCCTTTGGTTTTACGGTCAGAAGAAGCAGGAAGTCAAACAGACATTTAGTTCTTCATGTTGCAGCAGAAACATCCACTGGTTTGTTACTGCAGAGAAAAACTTCATGTATTTTTGCTGTAAATTTAAATTCTATTCACTCTGAGCAGCTTCAGCTTAGAAAGTCGGTTTGAGTCAGAAATGATCAAATAAAGCTTTGAAATTATTATTAGATGCATTTATCAAAACTATTAAATTTGATCTATTGTCATTTTTAGTTGTTTTCAGAAACGTTTTAAATTAAAATTCACACTAAAATAGTCGCAACAAAATATAAAATATTTACTCATAATGTTTTATTTCGTATTGTTGACAAAAACTTTCAGGATAAAGTTTTTACATTTCTGTCATTTTATTCTGAACAAACTTTATAAAAATAAACAGTTTAAATCTCAGCAGGATGTTTTTTTTTCTGTTTTCACAGATTTCATGCAGCAACATGTGCTGCATTCATAATTAATATCCATTTTCTGCTTGTTGTTCATGTTTTCTTAACATTTCACTTCATGCCAACAAAGCAAGAAAAACACACTAATGGATTTTCGCTGGTCGTTTGTCTCTAACAGCAGCTGACAGCCAGTTTCTGGGCAGAACCGACTCTGAACCCGTCAGCAACCAAAGTTGGTCCTAAAAGTGAATCTAATTCATGGCAGCTTTTCATTTCTACCAATGAAGGAAGAGCTGGAGGGAAAGTCAGAGGAAAACAGCAGAAATACCAGAAAACTCTAGAAAACGTTGCAGCGATTTCTGGATCAGAGGAAGAAAAACAGAAGAAAATAACAACTGGATCATCAGGGTTCTTTGACCTTTAACCTTTTGGTTTGTTTCTGGGAAAACTTTGAATTTAGTCACAATGAAACACACACACACACACACACACACACACTTGGTTGTTTCATCAGTCTGTCACTGTCTCATCATGCCTTCGTAGAAACACAGTGAGGAAATCTCTGCTGCAGCGACACATCGGCGTCTGGATGAAACATCAACCTGATGAAATCCTGCAGGTCAAGTTTACAGAAACCGGCTCAGTTCCTGAGCTGATCAGACTTTTATTACGCTAAAGACAGAAACACTTTACAGGCTCAGAGGAGAAACTGGAAGCTGATCAGACTTGATGATGAAATGTGTGGAAATCAAAACGTTCCAGGAAGAAAATCTGAGAAACATTTTAGATTCATTTAGAATAAAGTTTAAAATGTTTGGAGTGGAAACGTGAAACAACATGAAAAACTTCTAAGTATGTAAATATTTTTATGAAAACTCTGTAAGTATAAAAAATTAAACATCTTTGTATTTAGTAAATAAATAAGAGAATGAATAGGTTTTTAAATAGTTTAAAATAATACAAAAAATAATTTAAACATTAAAAATGGTGTTTTTCATGTTATAATATTTAAAAACTTATAAAAACAGAATTTTGTTTTGTCAGCAGTTAAAACGGTTTGCATTTTTGGTGTCGCGTTGCTGTGAAGCCACGTGACCAGCTGCAGCCAATCGGGTTGTTGTTCTCTGAGCAGCTGCTGGACATTTCCTGACCTCCAGGTGGCGCTGTGGTCATCTGTTCTGTTAAAAACTTTGTTGTTCAGTCTTTCGGCCTTCATTTTTATCTGGTTGTATAATTTTATTGTTATTTCATATTTTCTCTATTACTAGTTTTATTCTCTGAATAAAAACATTTACTTCAACTTATTTCAACAGAAAACAAATGTTATTTACGATCAAGCAGTTGACAAAGAGAAGATTAGTATAAAAATAAATGATGGACATTTAACACAAAACTTAATCCAAAATAGTTTGTCTGTTTAAATCAGAATATTTTATTTAATCCCTGTTTCGAAACTTAAACTAATATTAAAGTTAACTCGTTTTCTTGTCTTTTACAGGTAAGGAAATACCTTCAACACAATTAAATCAAAGTGGACCACAAATATTCAAACCACCTTCAGAGACATAGCATATGAAAATCAAAGTATGGCACTTTAAATTCAAGTTCAAGTCCAAATGAAAGTTCAGGTACTCAGTTCAATGAAAAGCTTCAGTTTGATTCAGTCCAGAGAAAAAAAATAATTCAATCAGTTCTTAACCCTGTTCAATTCGGTTTGAACTAGTTCCTGATATTCCTACCAATCTGGCAGTGAATTACAACACGGAGGAGAGTCTGTGGAGTGAAAGATTCCCTCCCTGATACGATGGAGAAGATGAGTTGAAGGTCTAGGTCTGGGTCGCCATCTTGAATCCCGTCTGTTAATGTACATGTGGCACACGTGTACATTAACACAAAACTCACCAAAACCGATGTAACTCAGTTCTCATAAAATCCTCGTCAGTTTCCGACCAGATAAATTATGTTTTCTCAACTATAATATTAACTTTTTCCGTTAATTAATCACCGATTCCTCCTCTGCTCTTTATAAAGTTTGTTCAGAATAAAACGACAGAAATGTAAAAAGAAATCAAGACTAAGACTGACATGACACTGTCATGAACATAAGGAAGTCTTTATGAATGTTTATGACAGTTATCATGAAGTGTCATTCGGTAAATAATGACACTTCTAATGCAAAGTTGCTCTAAAAGTTGCATGAAAAGTCCATTGAAAATGCCAACTTTGCATGATTTTGTAGATTATGATAATCTAATGCAAAGTTGCTTTCTGTGAAAACAGTTGCTTTCTGTTTTCACAGATTTCATGCAGCAACATGTGCTGCATTCATAATTAATATCCATTTTCTGCTTGTTGTTCATGTTTTCTTAACATTTCACTTCATGCCAACAAAGCTAGAAAAACACACTAATGGATTTTCGCTGGTCGTTTGTCTCTAACAGCAGCTGACAGCCAGTTTCTGGGCAGATCCGGCTCTGAACCCGTCAGCAACCAAAGTTGGTCCTAAAAGTGAATCTAATTCATGGCAGCTTTTCATTTCTACCAATGAAGGAAGAGCTGGAGGGAAAGTCAGAGGAAAACAGCAGAAATACCAGAAAACTCTAGAAAACGTTGCAGCGATTTCTGGATCAGAGGAAGAAAAACAGAAGAAAATAACAACTGGATCACCTTTAACCTTTTGGTTTGTTTCTGGGAAAGCTTTGAATTTAGTCACAATGAAACACACACACACACACACACACTTGGTTGTTTCATCAGTCTGTCACTGTCTCATCATGCCTTCCTAGAAACACAGTGAGGAAATCTCTGCTGCAGCGACACATCGGCGTCTGGATGAAACATCAACCTGATGAAATGTGTGGAAATCAAAATGTTCCTGAGAGACGTTTTAGATTCAGAACCATTTTTATTCCTCCTCACAGGAAAGATCTACTAATTAAAAAATACACGAAACGTTGGAGTGGAAACGTGATAAAATGTGAAAAATTTCAAACAAAGGGAAACTGAGAAACATGGAGCCTCTAACGTCACATTAACCATTTAAACACAGGAGAGAAGAAAAAGACAGAAACAAGTTCAAAAAGCTGTAAATCAGATTCATAACTCACCATCTGGAGGATTAATCTGAGTTTGTGTTCGATCAATAATCAGTTATCAGTTTGAATGCCCTCCGGCCGTAAACTCACAGTCTGAGGATCCGCTTTGATCCGATCGGACCTGCAGCAGAACCTCAGCTGGATGAAGGATCAGAACATCTCAGGTTCTGACTCTGGTTTGATGTTTGGTTTGTTTTTCTTCTTCTCTTCATGTTCAGATTCGGACTCAGCTGCTCTTCACTCTGCAGATCAACTCACCTGTTTCTCAGCCACAATAAAACCAGCAATAAATACATGTTATAGATTAGAGAACAGGGCTTTTAAACGGCTCTATTGTCAATTTATTCTTATTAAAAATAAAAGCAGATCTCAACCAAAAACCTTCTCAGATAAACTTTGAAACAGTTTTTATGTTTCTGTTTAAATTATGATGTTAAACTTAAAATCAGTGAATCTAAAATGTTCAGCTGTTGTTTTAGACGTTGATAAATTAACTACAGTGATCGAGTTTGATGAACAGTAAGATAGAAATGTTTAAATTAGCTCCATTTTATTCTGACTTTATTAATATCACTGTGAAACCATAAATGATATTTCTGATGTTCGCAGCTCGTTTCGTGGTTCTGGCGCCTCAGACCAGAACCAGAAGGACAGAAATGTTCTGCTTACAGCTCAGTTTGTTTTTCTCTTCAGGAGATTGAAGATTGGAATTAAATTAAATTAAATTAAATTCACAGGCAGGTCAGAAAACCTTCCAGTTCTAAAATAATCCAGATTATCGTTATGGTGAGGTCTGGGTAAGAACCAGAGAAGGTAAATGGATCCGTCTAGTTACTGCATTTTAATCCTGGTGAAACAAACAGTCAGCTTAAGGTTTATTCCATAATGAACAGTTATAAAGCTTTAAACCGTAATAAACTTTAATCTGGATGAAGCAGGACGACCTCCAGCAGTTAATAACACAGAAAAACAGTTTTAATCTGAGGTTTGACTTCAGCTTTATGATTTCAGTCCTGGTTTCTTGTTTTTATACATTTTTATTTCAGCTTTATTTCTTCATACTAATTTTATGTTAGATGTTCTGATTGAGTCTGTTGGTTTCTGACAGTTTTCTGCTAAATGTTTTAGTTTTGATTTGAACATAAAGTCAGATTGGATTTAAACCTTTTCACCATGAAGATGTGATTATTGTCATGTCGGTTCTTGAGTTTTTCCCTCGGTGTTGAGTTGTTATTCCTGAATTCCTTCATTGTGGCGCCATCTGCTGGCTGCGGACCGTCAGCATTTCCACGGAACCGTCCAGATTCAGAAATTAGCTTCATCAACCAATCAGTGAACAGATCCAGTTCTGACTCAACATCTTCTCGTTTTGCATTTCAAAGCTTTTTTTTAAACAGCAACTTTATGAAAAATTATTAAGTCTTTTCCTTATGAGCAATCTGGCTCACCACCCAGGGCGGCATCGTTTGGGGGCAACAACACTCTGAACAAGTGAGTCTCCAGTTTCAACATAAATAAGTTTCTACTTGTTATTTTGAGGCCCAGTGTCTGTTTTTATAAACTCTAAGAAAATTCAGCTCAGTGCAGCCGAATACAGACCCTGAAGAGCAAAACTAGAGAGTTTCATAGTTTCAATAATTAAAACAATTTGAGATTTATAAAACATCCAGAGTGGATGGATGGTCAGATGGATGGATGGATGGATGGATGGATGGATGGATGGATGGATGATGGATGGATGGATGGATGGATGATGGATGGATGGATGGATGATGGATGGATGATGGATGGATGGATGGATGGATGGTCAGATGGATGGATGGTCAGATGGATGGATGGATGGATGGATGGATGGATGGATGGTCAGATGGATGGATGGATGGACAGATGGATGGTATGGATGATGGATGGATGGATGGATGATGGATGGATGGATGATGGATGATGGATGGATGGATGAATGGATGATGGATGGATGGATGATGGATGGATGGTCAGATGGATGGATGGATGGACAGATGGATGGATGATGGATGGATGGATAATGGATGGATGGATGGATGATGGATGGATGGATGGATGGATGATGGATGGATGGATGGATGATGGATGGGATGATGGATGGATGGATGAATGGATGGATGATGGATGATGGGATGATGGAGGATGATGATGGATGGGATGATGGATGGATGATGGATGGATGATGGATGGATGGATGGATGATGGATGATGATGGATGTGGATGGATGGATGGATGGATGGATGGATGGATGATGGATGGATGATGATGGATGATGGATGGATGGATGGATGGATGATGGATGGATGGGATGGTGATGGGAGATGATGGGATGGATGGATGGATGGATGGATGGATGATGGATGGATGATGGATGATGGATGGATGATGATGGATGGATGGATGATGGATGGATGATGGATGGATGGATGGATGGAGATGGATGGATGATGTGGATGGATGGATGATGGATGGATGGATGGATGGATGATGGATGGATGGATGATGGATGGATGATGGATGGATGGATGGATGGATGATGGATGGATGATGGATGGATGGATGGGATGGAGATGGGATTGGATGGTATGGATGGATGGATGGTGATGGATGGATGGATGGATGGATGGGATGGAGATGGATGGATGGTAGATGGATGGATGGATGGAGATGGATGGATGATGGATGGATGGATGGATGATGGATGGATGGATGATGGATGGGATGGATGATGGATGGATGGAATGGATGATGATGGATGATGATGGAGAGGATGATGGATGGATGGATGTGTGGATGGATGGAATGAGGATGATGGATGAGATGTGATGGGATGGATGGTGGATGGATGGATGATGGATGATGGATGATGGATGGAGGATGGATGGAATGGTGGATGGATGGATGAGGATGGAATATGGATGATGGATGGATATGGATGGATGATGGAGATGGATGGATGAGTGATGGATGGATGATGGATGGTGATGAGATGGTGGATGGATGGATGATGGAGGATGGATGGTGATGGATGGAGATGGATGATGGAGGATGGATGGATGATGGATGGATGATGGATGATGGATGGATATGGATGGAGATGGATGGATGGATGATGGATGATGGATGATGGATGGATGATGGATGATGGATGGATGTGATGATGGATGGAGGTGGATGATGGATGAGATGGATGAGGATGATGATGGATTGGTGGATGGATGGATGATGGATGATATGGATGGAGATATGATGGATGGTATGGATGGAGGTATGGATGATGGATGGATGATGGATGATGGTGGTAGGGATGGATGGATGATGGATGATGGTGAGAAGGATGAGATGGATGATGGATGATGATGGATGGAGGATAATGGTGATGATGAGGATGAGTGATATGGAATGAGGATGAGGAGGATGGAGATGATGGATGGTAGTGGATGGATGATGATGAGATGTGTGATGAATGTGTGATGGTGGTGAGTTATAGGATGATGTGATGGATGGTGATATGATGATGGATATGATGATGATGGATATGATGGATGATGGATGTGGTGAGAGGATTGGTGAGTGAGATGGAGATGATGTGAGGAGGATGATGATGTGATGATGGTATGGATGATGTGGAGTGTGTGATGAATGGATGAGTGGTGATGGATGGAGAGGATGAGATGGAGGAGAGATGGATGAGGAGGATGAGGATATGGATGGTGTGATGGATGATGATGGTGGATGAGAGATGTGGTGGAGATGGATGATGGATGATGGATGGATGATGGATGATGGATGATGATGGATGGATGGATGATGATGGATGGATGAGATGGATGGTTGGATGGAAGGATGATGGATGGATGATGGATGATGGATGGATGATGGATGGATGATGGTGATGGATGATGGATGGATGATGGATGGATGATGGATGGATGATGGATGGATGATGGATGGATGATGGATGGATGATGATGGATGATGGATGGATGGATGGATGGATGGATGGATGATGGATGGATGATGGATGGATGATGGATGGATGATGGATGATTGGATGGATGATGGATGTGATGGATGGATGATGGATGGATGGATGGATGATGGATGATGGATGATGGATGGATGATGGATGGATGGATGGATGGATGGATGGATGGATGATGGATGGATGATGGATGGATGGATGGATGATGGATGGATGATGGATGGATGATGATGGATGATGGATGGATGGATATGATGGATGATGGTATGGATGATGGATGGATGGATGGATGGATGATGATGGATGGATGGATGGATGATGGATGGATGATGGATGGATGATGGATGGATGGATGGATGATGGATGGATGGATGGATGGATGGATGGATGATGGATGGATGGATGGATGATGGATGGATGGATGGATGATGGATGGTATGATGGATGGATGGATGGATGGATGATGGATGGATGATGGATGGATGATGGATGGATGGATGGATGGATGTGATGTGGATGGATGATGGATGGATGGATGGATGGATGGATGGATGATGGATGGATGATGGGATGGGATGGATTGGATGGATGGATGGATGGATGGTATGGATGATGGGATGATGATGGATGGATGATGGATGGATTGGATGGATGGATGATGGATGTGATGTGATGGATGGATG
Source organism: Poecilia picta (assembly GCA_033032245.1). Lineage (NCBI taxonomy): Eukaryota > Metazoa > Chordata > Actinopteri > Cyprinodontiformes > Poeciliidae > Poecilia > Poecilia picta. The sequence goes on from CM065372.1 coordinate 26,572,253, forward strand.
GATGATGGATGTGGATGGATGGATGGATGGATGGTATGGATGATGGATGGATGGATGATGATGGGATGTGATGGATGGGATGATGGATGGATGGATGGATTGGATGGATGGATGGGATGGATGGATGGATTGGATGATGGATGGATGATGGATGATGGATGGATGATGGATGGATGATGGATGATGGATGGATGGATGGATGATGGATGGATGATGGATGGATGATGGATGGATGATGGATGGATGATGGATGGATGATGGATGATGGATGGATGATGGATGGATGGATGGATGATGGATGGATGGATGGATGATGGATGGATGATGGTATGGATGATGGATGGATGATGGATGGATGATGGATGGATGCTGTGGAGATTTTTGTTTTTAGCTCTGATTCTTTCCTCTCCATCTGGTTGAGTCAACATCACATCTTACATTTTTACATAATTTGCTTTGAGACTTAAAACTGAAAAACCAAACAAAGTCCAAAAAGCTACAGATTATTGATGAGAATCACTGAAAATAAATCATCTTTATATTTTCTTTCTTGGTTTCAGACTCGGTCAGCAGCAGTTTGACCTTTTTCACCTACAGAAGATAAAACTTCCCACCTGCAGGATGAAAACGTCACTAATTAACCGCAATTTGCTGTGATTATTATGGGATGCGCTGCTGTGGCGGGGCTGTGGGATCGTCTCTGGGTGGGCGTGGTCTCCTGCAGGTCACGTGGTCCGGGCCTTTGTTGATGTGATTCGGGGGAGAAAGAACAGGAGCAGGGAGAGAAAAGAAAGAAAAGTACCGGTCCGACTGCGACCCACCGAGCCTCTCCGCGCAGCCTCCCCGGCGCACCGACGCTCCTGCTCGGCCTGGATGCTGCAGCTGCCGCCCCTCCGGAGCTCCACCTGGATCGGTCGCTCCGCGGCGCCCCGCGGTCGGTTGTTCTCCCCGCCGGTTTGAGCGCCTGGCAGCGGGCTGGGGGATGGAGGCTGAGTCCGGGCTGTAGCTGTGGGGGTCGGTTCAGCCCCCCGGGCCTCGGCGCTTTGTTAAGCCTCATCCCGGCTTTATCCTCGGCTTTTCCAGCCTATTTCCTCTGGAAGTGTTTCTGCTGGGAGCCAGATGAGGTTCAGGAGGACAGATGGACACAAAGAGGATTTAAGGATTTGATTTTTGGCTGATTTCTCTCTGTCTCTCATTCCGGATCAGTTTAGAAGAAGAAGGACCCAGAAAAACCCAGATTTCTTCTTTTCACCCGTTTTTTCCTCAAACCTCCATTCAGCTGCATCCCCCCCCCCCTCCATCCCCCCCGTCCATCATGGCTCCTCTGGTCTCCTGGTTCTGCTGCCTGATGGTTCTGGTCCTGCTGGTTCTGCTCGGTCTCCCCGCAGCTCGCGGCTCGTTTCCCCGCGGCGGCAGCGCGGACTGCGGCCCCGGAAAGGCCGAGTGTCCAGGTGAGACACACACCGACACACACACCTGGAGCTGCAGGTCAGAGGTCACTGGCTGCAGCCTTATTGTTTCTACCCGCTGATCTGAGCTGTTGTCATGACGACCAGCAGGACAATAAACCAGGCGCATCTCAAGGATAACAGGAGGTTCAGCAGGTTAATGAGACAACCTGATGCAGTCAGACCCTGTGTGTGTGTGTGTGTGTGTGTGTGTGTGTGTGTGTTCAGGCCGGGTCTATTCTGGGTTTAATTACAGGCTGGAGGAACTGGGCGAGGCCGACCCGTTTCTGACAGATTCATCAAACCGCAGCTCAGATTTACGGCGGCTGACCTCAAACAGAACCTCAGCTGCATCTGACCGCCGAGACTGAGGGCAGAGCTGCAGCAGGTCGGTCAGCTGCAGCAGGTCAGTCAGAGCTGCAGCAGGTCAGTCAGAGCTGCAGCGGGTCGGTCAGAGCTGCAGCGGGTCGGTCAGCTGCAGCAGGTCAGTCAGAGCTGCAGCGGGTCGGTCAGAGCTGCAGCGGTCGGTCAGAGCTGCAGCAGGTCGGTCAGCTGCAGCAGGTCAGTCAGCTGCAGCGGGTCGGTCAGAGCTGCAGCAGGTCAGTCAGCTGCAGCAGGTCGGTCAGCTGCAGCAGGTCAGTCAGCTGCAGCAGGTCAGTCAGCTGCAGCAGGTCGGTCAGCTGCAGCAGGTCTGTCAGCTGCAGCAGGTCGGTCAGAGCTGCAGCAGGTCGGTCAGAGCTGCAGCGGGTCAGTCAGCTGCAGCGGGTCGGTCAGAGCTGCAGCAGGTCAGTCAGCTGCAGCAGGTCGGTCAGCTGCAGCAGGTCTGTCAGCTGCAGCAGGTCGGTCAGAGCTGCAGCAGGTCGGTCAGAGCTGCAGCGGGTCAGTCAGCTGCAGCGGGTCGGTCAGAGCTGCAGCAGGTCAGTCAGCTGCAGCAGGTCGGTCAGCTGCAGCAGGTCTGTCAGCTGCAGCAGGTCGGTCAGAGCTGCAGCAGGTCGGTCAGAGCTGCAGCGGGTCAGTCAGAGCTGCAGCAGGTCGGTCAGCTGCAGCAGGTCGGTCAGCTGCAGCAGGTCTGTCAGCTGCAGCAGGTCGGTCAGAGCTGCAGCAGGTCGGTCAGAGCTGCAGCAGGTCGGTCAGCTGCAGCGGGTCAGTCAGAGCTGCAGCGGGTCGGTCAGCTGCAGCGGTCAGTCAGAGCTGCAGCAGGTCGGTCAGAGCTGCAGCGGGTCGGTCAGAGCTGCAGCAGGTCGGTCAGAGCTGCAGCAGGTCGGTCAGAGCTGCAGCAGGTCGGTCAGAGCTGCAGCGGGTCGGTCAGAGCTGCAGCAGGTCGGTCAGCTGCAGCGGTCAGTCAGAGCTGCAGCGGGTCGGTCAGCTGCAGCGGGTCAGTCAGGCTGCAGCGGGTCGGTCAGAGCTGCAGCGGGTCGGTCAGAGCTGCAGCGGGTCGGTCAGAGCTGCAGCGGGTCGGTCAGAGCTGCAGCAGGTCGGTCAGAGCTGCAGCGGTCGGTCAGAGCTGCAGCGGGTCGTCAGCTGCAGCGGGTCAGTCAGAGCTGCAGCAGGTCGGTCAGAGCTGCAGCGGGTCGGTCAGAGCTGCAGCAGGTCGGTCAGAGCTGCAGCGGGTCGGTCAGAGCTGCAGCGGGTCGGTCAGCTGCAGCGGGTCAGTCAGAGCTGCAGCCTCATAAACCGGCAGATTTACTGCGAATGGGAGGAAATCCAGCGATTAAAGAATAATCTGGGATCTCTGAGGTGTTGATGAACGACTCAGACGCTATGAAACCTCCTGGGCTCTGAAGCCCAGCGGACGTCCGTATTGTCCAGACCTCTGCTGTCCACTGCAGCTCCTCATTTCACACGGTTCAGCTGCGTTTCTGCTTTAATGCTGTGAAAACCTCAGAACTGGACGTTGTTCTGACTCGGCTGCAGGATTCAGGCACAGAATGAAGATTTCAACTTTTCCACTGTGTGTGACTTTTCCTATCAGCATATTTTAGTCACATTTAAAGAATAAATGTAAAACATTTATGTCTGATCCAGGCTGTAATATGACCAGACTGGAGTAAAGAGTGAAGAATGAATGGATGAATAATGGCTGCTGCTCCAGCAGAGGAACCGTCCATCCTGGTGTTTGTGCATCAGGAGCCTCAGCAGCTCAGATCATCCATCCAAACACCAAATGATTTAAAATCTGTTCCTGGTTTATAAATGGATCTTTAACTCCTGAGTGAATCCAGAGTCCAGGTCCATCAGGCCAAATGTTGACCAGAGGCTGAAGGTTTTTGTCTTTGACTTTATGAAACGTATAAACTCTGAACCAATCAGCTGCTTTAATCTGACGTTTTTCTTTGAGGCTCAGTTGATCCTGAACTTCTGATCCGAATATTTTCTCTGATCGTTTTGAGTTTGTGAAGAACCAAAAGTTCCTGAGGAACTTTTCTGGACCTGTTGATGTTCTGGAGGAACAAACATCGTTTCTTTTGGTCTGTTTTCACTCAGACGGATCAGCAGAACCTGCAGCTGCTAAAAAAACAACAAAACGATTATTTTTAGTTATTTTCCAGTTTCGTGATTCTGCAGATGAAAAGTTTCACTTTGATGGATTTTCTCTGATCTAAATGTGGAAACGAGGAGCTGAAGGATGAACAGATGTTCTCCTGGCAAGATGCTCCACTCGGCCTCAGATTTTAACTCGTTTAGTTCAGAATGAATTTTAGTGAAGTTTTTATTATCTGAGACTAAAGTTGGTTGTGAAAGAAACTAATTGATCATTTTTAGGTTCATAAGAAAATTAAAACAATTTTATTGATCTTTAAACAATTTACAAGCTCAAAATAACATCAAAGATAAGTTTTGTGATCTTCCCGAAGTTTCTGCAGAACTTTATTTAAATAATTATCTGTAAAATGATCAGTTCAGTTTTTCCTGCTGAAGAAATTTTGACTGAAACTATCCATGATTCTGATGATTAATCAGATAAAAATGAACATTTTTCATTTAACCACTTTATACAATATTAGATATTAGAAATAGATTAAAAGTTCCAAATAAAGACATTATTAATAAAAATTTTTTAAATGATATAAACATTTTATTGCCTAAAATGCAGAAACAGTTTTTCTTTACTGAACAATCATTTGTAGCAGCTAAAAAAATCAAAAGTTTTTTGTTTAACTGAACATGAATTCAGGGTAGAATTGATCTGTTGATTATTTATTGATCAATCTATTAATGATTAACAGATTTAATTGTTTTTATTTTTACAGAATCTGAACCAGGTGAAGCTAAAACTGATTTACAAACAGCAGATTTAATTTTTTCCTACATGTAAAATCTAGTTTTGTCACATCTGCAGCTCTGATTGTTCTTCCAGAAAACCTTCTTTCAGGCTTTACCCTCAGTTAAAGATTAATCGATTATAAATCTGTTGACAATTGTTTAAAAAATCAATGAATCATTAATAATCCGATTAATTTGTTCAGAACCTGTTAAAACCAGCAGGTCTGTGGATGAGTCCCAGTTTGCACTGGTCAGGATCCGTTACAGTGACTGGTGAGCCGATCCTGGACCCGTTTGGTCCAAACCAACAATGGTTCTGGTGGAAATGCTTCACCTGATGAGGAGAAACCAGATCCTCGTCTTAATAAAACCAACAAGCTGCAGCAGGAAGGCTGATGAAACTCTGCCGGGTTTGGATCCAGAACCGGCCTGGATCCTGCAGGGAACCGGTGAGGTTCCTGAGGACGAATCTCTGCTGAACATCGACAGCTGATCAATACCAGCCGGTCCATCAGGTCCATCTAAACACTCGGAATCAAACGATCCTCAGTCGTCACCATGGAGACGACGATGCTACACAACCAGGCTGCCTCTGCAGGTTAATCCACAAAACGTTTATTAAAGATTCAGGAGGTTTGATCAGACAGACATGCATCCTGCTGTTAGCTTAGCATAAACCACATGGACCCAGCAGCAGGTCAGGGAGGAGAGGATGAACCACCTGCTGACCAAAACATGGACCGACAGGAGAGCAGCAGCCCAGAGGGTCATGGTGTCTCTGGAGGAGCTGCAGCGAGATGCTCCGGTCAGAGGAGACCGAACTGGACTTTTCTACATTCAGAAACTATTTCAGGATTGATGGGAAGAAAGAGAGAAATCCAGGATGAACCTGAGACTGGAGCAGAGCTTCACCATACAGGAGTGGCCTAGTTAAAGGCTAGATCTACATCCAGCTGTTACCCAGGCCTGTTTTTCATGGAGTTGATATTAATTTTAAAGCTGATAAAGACGAGACGATGTGGAGGTTTTTCTCTCCTCATGCAGTTTCTGAAACACCGAAGCTTCTCTCTCTCCGCCGCGTCTCTGCAGACCTGAAACAGCCTGTAAACAATCTGCTGAGGCGGCAGT